>OZ007598.1:160340592-160940592 GCA_963931845.1 Maratus michaelseni
TTTCAACTGAAAATTTTTCAATGAAAAGTGAAAATGAAATAAAAAAATTAAAGAATTAAAAATAAGATAAAATAATATTATTAGAAATAAAACGTACTTTTTTTAGTTTTTGATAATAATACAAGGTCTCAATATGCGTAACCATAGGAAACAGGCGAATATGACGTCATTCATCTAAAATAAAGAGGATATTCATCTAAAATAAAGTGGGGAAATAAAATGATCTTGGGTTTTTTCTTCACTTTTTTTCTTTTTTTTTCTTTTGTATGGTAACAATACTTGACGTTTTACCGTCTGCGCACGGCTAATATAACTAAACCGTATTTTTTATTTAAATTTTTAAAAAGTAAAAAGAAGTTTCAAAAGAAAATGGTTAGCAAATGTCATTAATATGCTCCGCAAAATTATCCATGTCGAAAATGATGTCATGGATAGCGAGAAATAGTTATTTCATTCTTAAAACTATTTCTTAAAACTATTAAGAAATAACTCGATTACCTAAAAAAAAAATGACGAATGTTAACAGTTCCATTTTTGTTGATAAAACCTAAAGATTTAATATTATTTCGTTAAAATAACTTAATTTCTCCTATGCCAGTATTGAAATTAATTGCCTGGAAAAGAAAATTAACAAGAATTATGTCATTACAAAGGGATTTCTCTGGTGAAAAAGAGACTTCATATTTGAAATAAAACGGGAATTTTCCAATATGTTTTAAAATGAGTGTGAATTAATTCCTTACATTAATAATACAAGGATCAGTAAGTATAGAAAGTAGATGAGTTTCACGCCATATTTATAACGAAAAATTTAAATGTTTTGTTATCTATACTGATTATTAAGCATGAGTATCCGTTATATACAGATGAGAGTTTTCTGCTAAAAATCACATCATAATTTTAAGAAAAGGAAAATGAACACGAATCTATTATATTAAAATCTGACCGTGTTTTTGTATTTCGCAACTACTCTTAGATTATTGAACGCAACTCGATTTACTTGATCCGAGGATGTCGCACAAACTCTCAGAATTTAAAAAATTAAATTAGATTCCAAGATTTTTTTTCTTTTTCTTTCTTTCTTTTTTTTTCTTTCTCTTTTTTTTTATTTTGTAAATTTTAACGAAGTTTATCTAAAAACGGAAAGGAAATTACTCCATATTTGTGTACAAAAAAAAGGAGAAATAAAACATATTAGTATATTTTTTACACCATTTTCTCATTAAAACTGAAAAACAGAATTTATTTTCACTTTGAATAGATGGTGAAAACAAAATCTTGATTTCAGTAAATTTTCATAAAAACAAAAACATATTTTCACATATACAAACTTCATTAATCAATTTATTCTGGAGAACAAAAAGTGCCTGTCAACATACTGTCATTTAGAAAACAAGATTTGTTTCAACTATACATTAAACCAAGGAGGTAGAATTGAATTTAAAGAAAAAGCATATACTATTTCCAATTAAGGTTTTTTTGAAGGATGTTAAAACGTTTCACAAAGACTTAAAAGTAAAATTGTTTATCAGGTAAAATTGATATTTGTTTTTACCCAGTTCGTCTATTTCCACGATTTTATTTGGCCCTCCTTATTGCATTGGTTGCAATTTTATTTTCGCGATTATTTGGCAAAAAATTTCACTTTTTTAAGACTGGGTTATGTCAAGGTCCCTATAATAAAAAAACACCGTATTGTCTCCTATGAAATGTGATAAATAGTTAGTTAATTATTAACGTTTTTAATTATCGGGAATGAAATAATTTTCTTAATTAATGTATTTATTTTTCTTTTAATGTTGTTAAATGGTAAAGATTTGTAAAATTATTTTAGAAGTGTTGTAAAGTGTTACAGAATCTATGCTTGACGCATAATTTTTCGTTCTTGTTTAAAATTGAATGAATAAATTTTTTTTCATTTATTCTTCTGAATGAAAAGTGAAAATTTTGGTAGAAATACCGGAACTGGTTCCGACGAAGACTCCTATAATAGGAGCTCTAGTTCCGAGAAAAATCACGATAAAAGGAAGAATGTACAGAGTACTAAACCCGTTTTCCACTCTTCATCTTCTGTATACGTTTGAATTGTTAGCGGAAATATAGCCTGGTCACTCAATAAGTCACAAAAGACGCTGAACGGGCTGTGTGAAGCAAACAGATGCCTCGCCGCAGGCGGGGTAGAAAACAGTCTATTTGCAAGTCAGTACTTAGCGAAACAGCTTAACCATGAATTTTTTTTGGGTTGAAACTCAAACTCTATTTAATATGGATTTTTCGATATTATCAAAATAATGTAAACTTTTTATATAGATTCTTATGTAAGATATGAATATTTAATGTGAATAATTAACTGTGAATCCTATGAATTATATGAAACGATTTTTCCCCCTTGTTTTCTGTCTTTCTTATCTTTTTTTCGCTAGTATCTCAAACTTTATGTATAAAAGATGCATCAATTATTAAATGCATTTTTAAATACTATATGATATAAATAAAGTGAAACATCACTATAAAGTAATAAGATATTTTTAATTATAAAATTAAACGGTTATATAATTTTCTTCGAAAGAAAAAAAAGGAAGAAAATATTTTAAAAATACCGTATTTGCAGTAAAAGAGTTGAGAAATATAAAAGATTATCTGAACGGAACATACACATGAAAGCATGAAAAACATTAATTCATTTTCTATTTCTTATTTATGTGAGCAACGAACCAGATCGGCTATATTATGAATTAATTGGCAGAGTTTATCGAAATATTTTATTCAGCTTTCAGTAAAGAATATTATCTTTAAGATTTTTGAAATGTGTAATCTAATACAGACAGAGTGGGTGCCTTTGAGCAGGGCTGTCCACCGCGGCGATGGTAACTGTACTTTTAAATGTTTTTCTCATTTTCATGTAAACTGCATCCTGGCCTGACAACCTTTAAAACGTGCAAGTTTTATTTTTTAATGTATATATGCCATGATATTCAGGGATGTGAATTTTATAAACGAAGACTCCGTAAATTCAATAAAATGAAATATATTATTCAAAATATGCTGCACATACGTTAACTGAGGATACAGTCTTTAACAAATAAGCTATTTTAGAGGAAGCAATCACAATAGTATAATTTATATTTTTCTTTACTTTATTAAAAAACTTTAATCTTGAATATCTCGTAATGGCATTTTTTTAGTTACTTGTTTTACAAATTAGACCTTTATTGCATAGCATTATGGCTGTTTTCAAATCCAAAGGAGCTACATTCTGACAAATTTCTGAATTAGTTTTTGTTCGGAAACGCATGAAATGGGCAGGTGTTCTGTATTCAGAAATTATGTAATCGAGTGGTGTTTTCAATGTTTTAGTAAAGGCAGGCGATCTTTCAGAAAATACTGTCAAAGTTGATGTTTTGTACATAATTTCCGGGCGCACGAAAGGAAAAAAAATCTATCATCACGTGACAGCAATAGCTTTTAACTCAATAAGTAATTTATTTATCAAAAAATGAAAACGCCATTCGATTCCAAATCGCAGTTCATTTAGCAGTCAGGCCTGCCAATTTTATGCCATGACGTTTTGAAAGAAGTAAGAAAGTTTGGCGTTATTGAGCCGGGAATTTGATAACCACTTTAATCAAGAAAGGCAATTCAAAAAATAAATAAATAAATAAATAAATAAATAAATAAATATGGGGTTATTTTAGTTTTCTTTTAAATTACAAAAGTAATCAAATCAGGATGCTCGTAAAATAATTAAAATTAAGGAAATAAAAAAATTAGGAAAATAAAACAATACTTCATACTCTTGATTCATTATTTTATATTTATTAATTTGCGTTTTCCGAAAAATCTGGAACTATAAAGTTAACGATATAGTCTTATTTTTTTAACACATTATCAAGTCAACCCTTCGTTTTGGCTTCAAATTGCTAGTCCTTTCTATGTGCTTCTTTTTCCTTTCTTCTGAATTATAAATACACATTAAGCACTTTTTATATTTCGTTTTTCTTTATGTCAAATTTATACAGTAAAAAAAAAGGGTGATACAGAAAGAAAGAAGTAAGATATTCATGGAAGAGTTTGAGTCCCGAATAAAGAATAATTCTAAAATATTTTGTACAGAAATTAATATACAACTTACTAAAAAATAACAAAAATAAACATTTGTTTAGCTTAGCAATGTCGCTACATCAACCATAATGTATCTTAAAATAACTCAAATATTATCTGTAAAAAAAAAAGGCATATGTGAAACTTAGTACATGCTTTTTTTTTTTTTTTAATAACATTTTATGGAAACTTATTCAATAGAAAAATAGAAAATAAATTTCAACTTCTTATTTTTTATCTGATGTCTATTTTAACCATATGATTTCTGACAATCTATAAAAGTTTTAGTTTAGAAACTAAAAAAGAATTTTTCAAACAATTTTCCAATTTTTGAAACTAGAAAACCATTTTTCTATCTCTTGAATTAGTGACCTTTTGAGTTTAAAATAAGATTCTATTTCTATTACTTTTTTCAGATACGTTAAACTCTAAAAAACTAATAATAAAGAAATCTAAATTGTTAAATTAAACCCAAAAATTAATAGAACGAATGGTTAGATTCGTTTTTGTGTCTCAACAAACAACTAATTAAAAACATTTTAAAAATTTGGAAATATTTCTAATAAGTTGTCACCAGATGAAGCTCGTAAGATTTTTCCTGTTTTGGTGGGGGGACAGAGGTTTTAAATTGCTGTCTCCTAGTAAAAAAAAAAAAAAAAAAAACAAGAACAAAAAATCATGCGTTAAGTATGGAATATGTAAAACTTTTCAACACTTCCAAAATGCTTTTATAGAAATCTTTACCGTTTAAGAATGTCTAAGTCTGATGCTAAAGTTAACAATTTGGAAAACGCATAACGCATTTAAAATCCAATTTTAGAAATTACCAACAATATTCGGAAAAAGATCCTAACTATTTTGCGCAGCCCAGTGTATGATCTACTGATTTTTATATATACTACATAGAATGCAAAAATTTAGTTCAGTTAGGATACGCATAGCACAGTTGAAAATAGCCCATCGGCAATTTCCGTCAATAAACGCAAATGCATTCGAGATGTTTTGTGCTGCCCTGTATATAACCTATAGGATTTACACACATCAAGTATAATAGGGGGGAAAAAGTTCCATTTAAAAACGCAACTGAAAACGCATTTCCAACCATTATTATTAACAGACAGTACTTTAACAAAATAATTTTATGTGACCCTGTAAATGAAGGAGGAATGCTATACACACAATATTCTATAGTAAGCCTCTTGTAATGCACCTCAGTGATATATATCTGTTTCAGTATGTTTCAAATATTGAAACATTATAAAATAAACCGCAAACGATTTCTCCCCATAGACCGTATTGTAATGGAATTCTTTTGAGTATCCCTGTAAAGCATGTATGTCAAACACGTGGCCCACGGGCCACAACTGGCCCACCGACAATTTCTCTGTGGCCCGCCAAGCCTTTGGCATTTTACCTGTGCATTTATTTTGGCATTTATTCAGTTGCTCGAACACGCATGCTGAAAATACACTTTTGAGGAACTCACTTACACCAAATAGTCTTAGAGATGGCAAACATATGTATGTAAGTATTGCCAGTTGCTTTTTTTATTCACAATTGCTACCACTTTTTTTAATAGTAATTTTTGTCTTATTTATTTCGTCATTAATTAAGGGAAATATTTTTTTTCAAAATGTGGTAGTAAAAAAAAAAAAAAAAAAAAAAAAAAAAAATCCGCTCATTTGGCATAACTGATGTATATAGACAGATGTAGCTCAGTTTTAAAGTTTTAAATTTTAGCTCCAAGAAATTGCAGATACACAGTTAACTAATCGGAATGTAACAAAGTGCGAAATCTCGAGTCTAAAAATTTAAAGATTGTAATTTTTTTACAGTATTTTTCTTATAATATTTATGTGTTTTATGACGAAACTATTGCTTTATTATGTGCGTTCGTAATTATATAAATACGTAGCACCTATTGTCGTCGTCTGGTCCGTCCGTCTGTCCGTCCGTCTGTCTGTCCGTCCGTCTGCATATAGCAACGCAAAAACTACCCAACCGAATGGTTTGAAATTTAAGATATATTATCTTTGCAGTATTTTATCGCGACATTTCAATTTTTTTAAAAATCGAATCAAAACTTTAGAAAATATTAATAAAAACATTTATTAAGAAATTTGATTTTTTTTTTTTAAATCGGTGCTTTCTTTTTATAGGAGCTTTCGAAGTTTGATCGCCAAGCGACCGAGAAACTTATTTTATTACAGAAATTAATCTGCAGACGATATAATTCATTTCACAGAATTAAAAATCATCAAGATCTGAATATTTATAGAACTATAACTTTTATAGAACTATAACTTTTTTTATAGTACGAACGCACCTCGTTTGTAACATTTGACGAACAATTTCCAACTTGTTTTACTACTCTCTTCAATTTTACACATGCTATATTTATTAAATAATAAGAAATGTATAGTAAAATTAATAAAATTCGGGCTAATTAAGAACAGTTACAACTTTTTTTAAATCAAAGTATAAAATTAAGTGGCTTTTAAATGATTTGCTTTCGAAATGACATAAATTATCAGTTTTGTGCTTGAAGCAAAACCCCTGAATGCGTCATGTCATCCAGTTTATCCACTCTTGTTTTACAAAAACATTTTGGATTTAAGTTCTTTAATTATTTTCATTACTTAGGTTAGTAAATGTGTCATTGTTAATGAAACCTGCTTGATCTTTCTTTCTTTTATTTTCTTTCTTTCTTTCTTTTCTTTTATTTTATTTTATTTATTTTTTTTTTTTTTTTTACCGATTTACACATATTTTAATAACATACTGATAAACAACCTGGGAAATTTTTTTAAGTTTAAACTCTACCAGTATGAATATATATGATTGACGGAAAATAAACATTAAAAAAAAAATTAAGTTGATTCACAATACCATTATATTAAAAGAAAAACTGAAATTATATGTTGATATCCAAACATTGTTGGAGTTTCGAAAGAATGGAACATTAAGAGATGCTACAGGACAAAGCATTAAAAATCTGGCCAAACATCAGAAAGAAAAACTGTCAGAATTGAAATTGACACTTCTTAAAAGAGAGTGCTTTCACCAAGCCTATTGGAGAAAATACATTTACTTTATAAAATAATTATTATTGCATTAAATATCCCGTGATTCAAAATCATTTACTAGGAAATGGAAGAAAGGATGCGCAGAACAGTTAAAGAAGTTTGAAAATACTATAAACAAAAGTACCATTGCTAAAAAGTATTTTGTATAGCCGGATCGATTTATAAAAGCCGGATACATGTTTATAAACTTATATCATATTCGTATTCACATGCTTAATCATCGTCAATTTAGAAAATATCTTGATAATATTGGTAACGAATATAACCAGATCTACCTTCTTATACAAAAATTTGACGGCTTTCCATCATAAAATTTTAACTGTTAATTACGAAATGTTAAACAAGGTAAGCATTTTCATTTTAAATTGACAAATTATGAATGTGAATTATTAAAAGATCACCAATAGACAAAGTACTTGGAGTTTTCATTTGAAAATAAAAGCACCTGAGTAAACTTCAACCTCAGGGCAAATTTCATAATTTCATCATGTTATTTGATAGTATTAGCATCAGAGCCGGATTAAGCATTTCTTTGGCCCGGGGCTATTTTGGACATTTTGCCCCCCCCCCTCTTCCCCTGCTACTGGAAATTTTGTGCCCCTTCCCACGATACTGAATATTTATCCCCCCCGCCCCACACACACACACACCTTTTATTATTATTTTTTTTAATCCTGAAATACAAATTTTAAAAATGGAAATATTTATATTGTTAATCAAGAGCGTTTTTTTGTTTGTTTGTTTGTTATCTTCAATAGTGCTCTTAATTAGTTTGTTTAAACATATACAATTAACAAATACTTTATAAACATTAAAAAAAATAGAAATATTCCAGGCGTATAAAAACTGAATACATTAAAAATAATTTCAATACATCTGTTTATTGATATAAATAAATTTAATTACATGTTTAAGCTTTTTATTATTATTATTAGATTTTCATTACTAAAAATTAAGTTAATTGAAAAAAAAAATCCTTCGTAGTTCAATAAAAGTTAAAATTTCAGTGCAAATTCACCTTGTTTACTAACTAAAAATTCATTAAGATACAACTAAATGTAAATATATTGCTTGAAGGTGCTAAAAATATACATAAAAACATTTAAAAGCACATTAAAGTTACTTTTAAAAATTCCAAAACGTGATTACCTTTCCCATCCCACCTTATTTCTAAACCCTTGAAGTGAAATAGTTTATTCCGGGCAAGCAAGAAAATGCAAAGATGTAACAACTCAACTCAACAGAATTAGTTTTTCCACTGATGACGACCGGGTTTTCGGTTGAAAACGTTTTGGAATTTTTAAAAGTAACTTTAATGTGCTTTTAAATGTTTTTATGTATATTTTTAGCACCTTCAAGCAATATATTTACATTTAGTTGTATCTTAATGAATTTTTAGTTTTTTAAAAAAATCCTTGTATTTAAATTTCCAAGTGATTGCAGGGCATCATGAAATGCAAACAGTTCTGTTATGTCATTATCTAGTGACATTAGTGTTAAACCGCTAAGTTTGGGCTCCAGCATAAACGATCATAGTCTGTTCTTTATTAATTTTAGTTTGGAAAATGATCATTCTGCTTCAAAGTTTGTAAGCGGTACTACTATATACTATAATTGCAATATGCAGTACATTTGGGAAAACAGATATTAATTGTTTATCATTGATTAACAGCATCTTGACAGCATTGGATATCTACATTTCTAATACATTCCGAGAAATATTTCATTTCTATTTTTAAAATATCGCCAAGATCCTCGTAATAAAATGTTAAGCGTCTAGAGAATCTTTATCGATAATGTTTGAGTATTGTAATTGACAGAAAAACATGAAAAATGATAATTTTATAGAGAAATGTATGATAAACATAGTGAAACATAGAGTTTTAAAATCGAATAATTATTTTAAGTGCCTCAGTTTAATGTTGAAATCGGTGAATATAATTCAGTTACATAAATTTTATAGGATTAAAAACTATGCACAGCAATTTAACCTTCTTTTGAAGGCATATATATATATATATATATATATATATATATATATATATATATATATATATATATATATAATTATAATTATAATATCTATGAATTTCAAAAAACATATCAAGTTCTATTCTACTTAAATCTCCAAAGAGATAATCAATGATACTGTGTATACAGAATACCACATAGCTAATAATTAACATGTGCAAACATAATATTACCATAGCTGATGCTTCAATGGTAATTGGCCAAATTTTACTCATACCAAAAGAATATTGAAAAAAGAAATAGAGAGAAAGTGGAAAAAAAAAATTATAAATTGGAGTTGCAATTAAGTAAACACAAATGGATTAACAAATTAAATATGAACCATACACAATGGAAAATTGGACCACATGAGAATTAAATATGAATTGGACATGGAAAAACACATGCACATGTACTCATCAGCCTGGATGCACCCACATGTGTTTTAAATAATAATTCAGTGTTTCATAATTCTACTGGCATAATGCTAAGATCAGTAGAATCATCCAGGTACACTGAATTATTACCAGACAACAATTGGAAATATTAAAATTTGGAAATATTTAAATAGGAAATAAAAAACCATTAAGAAAATACAATATATTTCACTCACATCGATTATCCAAAAAACTGTAATTAACACCTCACTAAATTACCACGAGATAACAGTTTTGAAATAATAAAATTGGAAATATGAACGCGTAAAGTGTAGATAAAATATTTTACTCACAATAATTATACAGAATCCTTAAAATGTCACAACGTCTACATAATATTCACATCCACATGGCAATGCATCATACATGTTAACTAAGTCGAGTTGAGAGAAATGATTTGTAAGACAAGTTGAGAGCACACTTTTTTTAAAACACAACCCCATAAATGACACCCAATCACAAAATGATTCAAAAACACTCAAAATAATTCTGGTTTTAATACACTTATAACAAATTTATATCCGTGAATATATATTACTCCATCCAATTTTAATTCCTGAAAGTAAAATTAATATACAATCAATAGCTCCCTCTATAGTTAAATTAAATATAATATTAACAATATTATCTACAACTACCTGAAAGGTAAAGTGTCGCCATCTATTGGTATTATAATAGTTCATAATTAATATTTAGTTAAATATCCACTTTA
This sequence comes from Maratus michaelseni, assembly GCA_963931845.1. Taxonomy (NCBI): domain Eukaryota; kingdom Metazoa; phylum Arthropoda; class Arachnida; order Araneae; family Salticidae; genus Maratus; species Maratus michaelseni. Next base: position 160,350,939 of record OZ007598.1, read on the forward strand.
TTAGTTACATACTCACTTCATTAGATTTATTTATATAAATAAACTTTAAAAAACAATACTAACTTGTAGTTTTACTTAAAATTCAAATAAAATATAATACTACTATATGAATAAATCTACACAGAATTAATTCAACTTGCACAGCATTTCAGATATTCTTAACAAGAATATATTATGTAAAAGAGATATTATTTTAATTCAAATTATTTTTGCTGCCAGCTGTGTTAATCCACTGATATTATAGACATTTATTAAATAATTAATGTTTTATTTTTACTACTACTTAAATATATATTAGACTTGTTTTTAAATAATTAATGTTTAATTTATACTACATTGTAAATATATTTTATATTTATAGATTAATTTAAATATCTAATTAAATAATTCATAAACAATTCAAAATATCTCAAAATTTATAATGTTGATAATTAATAGTATTACTACTGTTTTTCAATCAAATTAATGCAATGCAGTAATTAAAATACTTGTTAATTTTAATTATTCATAGACAAAAATAAAAACTATATATATTTATTTTTATATATATTGCAAATAGATATATATATATGAGTTATAATCACCAATGTTATCATTGTATAATTTAATTTGTTATTGTATAAGTTAATGTAGGTGTATGAGGCAAGCAGAGTTTGCAGAATAGCACGACATAAGACATTTATTTACAATTAAACGAAGACAAGATATATACAGCTCGTATGCGACTGAGCGCCGACATCTTTCTTAAAGTAAACAACTGCTCTCGCTTCCGGATCATCATCATCGTAACTGTACGCGCATGCGCCATATGTGCGGAGAGGAGAAAATGAACGTTGTATTCCAACAATTCCCCCCTTACAACGTGCATTTTCTTAACAAGGCATTAATTACTCTCTTATTATGCAAATTACAGAGAAACAAAATATAAAGTTACAATTACAAACAGTATATACTTTAAACTTATATGGAAAAAGGGTACAGAATAACATTGAATGTTTTTTAAACACTTAGTCCTATTAAATCACAACATTTCTTATGTTTATAGGCACTTAAAGCTTTTGTTAAAATGTCAGCTGCCATATTTTCAGTTTCTAGATATTTAACTTCTATTTCTCCATTCTCATATATTTCGCGCACAAAGTGATGGCGAATATCAATATGTTTTGTGCGAGAATGATAAATTGGATTTCTTACTAATTTTTGAGCAGACTGGTTATCGCAGAATATTAAAGTAGGTGCAGACACTATTTCAGGAGAAAGTTCATTTAAGAACCGTCTGAGATGTAAAGTCTCTTTAGCAACCTCTGATAAAGCCATATATTCTGCTTCAGTTGTGGATAATGCAACAGTTCGTTGCTTTCTCGATTCCCAAGATATAGCACCACCAGCATATTTAAAAATGTATCCAGTATAGGACTTTCTATCATTGACATCTGAAGCCCAATCAGCATCAACAAATGCAACTAAGGACTTAGTATCACGTTTAAAAATCAGTCCTTGATCTTGAGTACCTCTTAGATATCTTAAAACTCTTTTTGCAGCTATCCAATGAGGTTTGCCTGGATTGTTGTTGAATTGACTTAGAAAATTCACAGCATGAGTTATATCAGGTCTAGTTGCTACTGATAAATACATAAGAGAACCAATTAGTTGACGATAAGGAATATTATTCATTTCAGACTTTTCTTCTTCAGTTTTGGGACACATATCTTTAGTAAGCTTCACATTGTTATCAAAAGGTGTAGATATTGATTTTGATTCTTGCATATTAAATTTGCTCAGAATATCTTCAATATACTTCTTTTGAGTAATTTTAATACTGTCCCCGTTTTGCATAAATTCTATGCCCAAACAATAGTGTAACAAACCTAAATCTTTCATTTTAAAAGATTTGGATAATTCATCTCTAATATATTCATAATCTTGTTTACATTTAGTAAGAATTATGAGATCATCAACATAAACAATGATAATTGCTTCAATTGGAGATTTAGAAAAATAAACACATTTATCAGCATTTAGTGATTTAAACTTCATTTGTTTTAATTTTTCATCTAATTTATTGAACCATTGTCGACCTGATTGTTTTAATCCGTAGAGGGATTTTTTTAATAAACAAACTTTGTCAACATTAGATTCATATTTAAAACCTTCAGGTAACTCCATGTATACTTCTTCAGTTAAATTACCATTTACATAAGCCATAATAAAATCTAATTGATAAGCTGTAAAACCATTTTGAATACCATAAGCGATCGCAGTTCTGATCGAACTTAATCTGGCTACAGGCGAAAAATTTTCTTCAAAATCAATTCCTGGTTTTTGAGAACACCCCTTTGCAACTATTCTCGCCTTAAACTTTTCGATTGACCCGTCTTGTTTATATTTAGTTTTTAAAACCCATTTACTTCCTATAATTCTCTTATGTTTTGGCCTATCAACTATTTGCCATGCATTTTCTTGCATTAAAGAATTAAATTCTAATTCCATTGCATCTATCCATTCATGTTTAAATGGCCCGTTTAAAGCCTCAGAAAATTCCGGACATGAGTCAGAAAATAAATTTTCCATTACAACTTGGGATTTTTCTTCTTTTGGAATTATTATTTTAAATTCTTTCCTGGGTCTACCTTTCTTACCAGTTTTTATTTTTCTGGGCCGACCGCGAGCTCTTGTAGGGGAAGAAAGGGGGTCAGAAATTTCATCCGATTGCATATCAATATCACTGTCGCCACAGCTGTCTGGTTCATTTTTGACGGGAGGAGAAGATGTTTCTGATTCTTGCGTAATTGTTTTATTTTCATTATTTTGAGAAAAGGGAAAAATTAATTTTATTTCACTGTTTGAAGGTAAATCGTTTTCAAATTCGTTAATAAATCGGACGTCTCGGCTTATAACAATTTTTCTGGAATTCTTATTCCACAGCCTGTACGCTTTTGATTCATTTGAATATCCAACAAAAATATGCTCTTCTGACCTAGGATCAAATTTTCCTTTACTTTGTCTTTTATTTAGTACAAAACATTTTTGCCCAAATATTTTAAAATATGATAAAGTTGGCTTGATGCCAAAAAATACTTCGTAGGGTGTTTTGTTATCGCTTAAACGTCGCGAAGGACAGCGATTACGTATGTATACCGCACAATTAATGGCTTCGGCCCAAAAAGATTGTGGGAGATTGCTTTGTAATAGTAAACACCTCGCCATTTCAGCTAAAGTTCTATTGGCCCTCTCTGATGTTCCGTTCTGTTGCGGAGTTAGTGGTGAGGAAAATTCTCGTTTTATACCGCTTTCTTCGATATATTTATTAAATTCTTCTCCGAAATATTCTTTGCCATTATCCGTACGAAGAATTTTTATTTTCTTTCCTACACGATTTTCAACTGCTGCTTTGTATTTAACAAATGCATTTTTAACCTCATCTTTGGTTTTAAGAAAACTGACTTCAATGTAACGTGATTTATCGTCTATAAAAGTAACAAAATAACGCGATCCTCCGTGGGATGGAACTCTCATAGGACCACACAAATCTGAATGTATAAGAGTCAATAAATCGTCACTTTTAAAGTTCGATTCTTTAGGAAAAGAACGCACAGTTTGTTTACCTTGAATACAAATTTTACAGTCCTTAAGAGACTCATTATCATTGAAATTGAAATTTCTAACCATATTCTTTGATTTAAGTCTTTTTAAATCAGACTCATTTAAATGACCTAATTTAAGATGCCATTTTAGAAATTCACTTACCTCTGCTATCGCAGCTCTCTCGATGCTTGGGTATACGTAATACAAATCCCCATGACGGACAGCATGTACTAATGTAGAACCATTTGGTTCGATGATTTTAGCAAATCGTTCTTTAAAAATCACTGAACGATTATTGGCTGTTGCTTTAGATGTTGAGAGCAAATTACACTTTAATTCTGGAACACACAGAACGTTCTTGAGTGTGAGATTAGTAATTCCACCTCCGTTAGGTACTGTAATGAAAACTGTTCCTATTCCTGTAATTTTCGCTGTTTGATCAACTGCAAGCTGTATAGTAGAATTCGTACGAGGATGAAACTCTGAAAATAAATTTCTATCTTTACACATGTGAGATGTACATCCACTGTCTAAACACCATGCAGAAGGTTCTTGATATGCGTCATTAAATGCCATACTAGTCGGTTTTTCACAATTAGTGGCTATCATCGATCCTTGATTTCCTTTATTTAAAGATGTAAGCTTTTTATCAGCTATTTTCTTTCTACATTCGGAAGCTTTGTGCCCCATTTTCGAACAATAATTGCACTTGAAATTTCGGTAACACCTTTCCGAGGAAAAATTTTTGTTTGGATTCATTTTCCATTTTTCATTCTTCTTCTGTTCTTGATTATTTCTTTTATTTTCTATATAATATGCGTTTTGTGAATCCTGAGTGGATTTTCCTTTTCTTGCATCCCATTCTTCCAGCATCTTAATTTTCAAAGATTCGGGTTTAGGTAACTCATCTCTGGATTCTATAGCGCATCTAAAATTTTCGAAGTTCTCAGGAACACTATATAGAAGTAGAATTGATAATAAATCATCCGCGATTTCTATTTCCATATTTTTCAGTTTATCAACTATTTCGAAGAAAATATTTAAATGATCAGCCATCGTTTCATTTATGGACATTTTTCTAAACAGAAGTTGTTTTAACAGAGTTGCTTTCTTTGCGGGTCCCCTCGATTCATAAACATCTTTCAGCTTATTCCATACAGCACTTGAAGTCGTACAATGCTTTATATGACTCAGTTCACTAGGATTTATAGAAAGAATTATATCTGCACGAGCTTTTTGATCAGCTTGGAGCCACTTCTTTTCTTCGGCGGTTCCTTCAGCCGGTTTAATTTCTTTACCAATTACGTAATCCCAATGATCATTTTTGATTAATACAGCTTCGATTTGAAGCTTCCAGCTATCAAAATTATCTTTTCCGAGCTTTTCAATTGTCGTTACATGAGACATAATTATGCAGAGTCTCTCACAGTCAGAAATAATGCAAATGATAAACAGAATGAAGAACAATTCTTACTTTCGATTAGGCTTAAGAGTTCCAAATCCGAATGTTCGAATTAAAAATAATTTCTGCTAATTATAGCGCAGTGAAGTAGCGTCTCTGAGCCCATAACCATTTGTAGGTGTATGAGGCAAGCAGAGTTTGCAGAATAGCACGACATAAGACATTTATTTACAATTAAACGAAGACAAGATATATACAGCTCGTATGCGACTGAGCGCCGACATCTTTCTTAAAGTAAACAACTGCTCTCGCTTCCGGATCATCATCATCGTAACTGTACGCGCATGCGCCATATGTGCGGAGAGGAGAAAATGAACGTTGTATTCCAACAGTTAATTTATAAATGTATGAAAACTGCACATCAATAATACCTTAAACAGAGGTGATCGGCAACGCACAATCACAACTATACAAAGTATAAATAATGTTCAATCAAATATTAAATTTCCTAATATGTTATAATTGTAATTATGTATGTTATATTTGTAATTTTCTACATAAAGTGTATATAATGTTCAAACAAATATTAAATATTAAATTTCCTAATATGTTATAATTGTAATAATGTATGTTATAATTATTATTTTCTATATCTTTTGTTATATGTTATCGCACACTAAAACAATAATTTATTACATACCATGTTTATATTTAAATTATATAATAAATGTTATTTAAAAGAGTTGATGATTGAATTTATCATAAAAATTGGATATCCATATATTTTTGCTTGATCTCGAATATATCTAATATTTTTGTTTTTATTTATATCTGAGCATAAGTATTTTATACGATGTAGATAATTGATAATTATATTTTTATAAACAGATTTATGTAAACATGAAGCATAATTGGTAAAAATATTTACTTTAAATGGGAAATCAAATCTCTTATCATAAATATCAAAAATTAATTTATAATTATTAGTAATATTAATTTTTAAGTCAAGAAAGTTTATATTATTATTAATTAAATCATTTTCGCTTAATTTAAGCTGAGTAGGATAAAAATTGAGTGGTGATGTGCAATTTTTTTCATTGAAATAAAATATGATAATGTCATCAATATAGCGATAAAATACATAATCATTGTTCGGACTTATATTTCTTTCATAATAATATAAGTAAAGGTCAGAGAGAATACTAGATGCGGTTCCGCCCTGCGGAATTCCCTGGCATTGTTTATAGATAATATTGTCATATATAATGTAATTATTATGCAATGTAAAATTTAGTAAAGTTTTAAAAAAATTTACTGAAATATGTTCTTTTAATTTTAATTGAGATTTAAATTCTTTAAATAATATACACATTGTTTTATGTAAGTCTTTTATATCAATGTTATTAAATAAATCATTAAAATCCAATGTTTTTATGAATTTTACCGGATTGATATTATGTATTTTATTAATGAGTTGAAAACTATTTTTTAGGCAATGTTGGTTATTATGTTTTAACGTTATATCATATATCTGCTTTAAAATATTAAGTAGTAAATTGCTTGCATTTTTATTATACGTGTTACAACCGATGGTAACAGTGCGAAATTTAATAGGATTTTTATGAAATTTTGGAATTATAACAAGATAAGGATAATTAAAATTATTACATTTGATTTTTAGTAATTTGTGATAATTTAATAATTTTCTGTTATTTATTTCAATATTTAATTTAGTTTTATTAAAAATATTACTTGTGTTGATTGCATTGTGAATTAACACTTTATAGTATTCTTTACAAATGATAGCATAATTATTTGGAGATTTATCTACATAAGTAATTATAAATTTGTTTTGTAATTCTGATATATGTTTATTTATGTTTTTAAAAGCTGCATGTGTAATATGATGATAATTTTTTATAATTTCATTTTTTAATTTATCAATTACAGAAAATCTCCATTCACTGAAATATTCGATTGGTTTATTGTAATCAACAGCAATTTTATATATAAACAAATCAATATCTTGAATAAACTGCAATATTATGGATTTGATATTACACTTATATGGAAGACGAAATTTTGTGCCATTATGCATTAAGTTTTGTAAAATAGGTTGTTCTACAATATTAAGATCACCAGTAATGATATGACCATGTGTTGTATTTATATACTTTTGATATTTTGGGTCATTACAATAACATGGGTAATTCTTTGAAGAGACCAAATTTTTTACAAAAGAATTGTAATTAAAAATTTTACGTCCAAGTGTGCGATTATATTTATATGTCTTGTGAATGGTAAAATTTTTTATTGGAAAATTATTATTAATGTTGTTTATTATATTGTGTAAATTTATATAATTAAATACATGATTGGAAAAATTTATAATTAATTGTGTATTATTAGTTTTATATTTAGGTTTATTAGAAAGACTTGTATTTAATAGGTTTGCTCTATAATGTAGAATATCATAAAAGATATCACAAAAATGTGGAGAATATTGATTCTTTTTAAATACCTTGAAATATTGGTTTATATATTTCTTTTTTATACTAAAAACATGTTTTCTTATAGCAAGCCAACAATAATCATTACAAAATTGTGCCTCAAGATTATCAAGCTCCTGTTGAATCACAATATCATCAGTGAATTTTTTGTTATTATGTTTACCTCTACCAGATCTAGAAGTTTTTTTTAAGTTTGAAAAATTTAATCCGGAATAAAGATTTTTATAATTTTCATATTTAGTTAAATCTGAAAATACAGGATGTGATTTTTTGTATACTAATTGATTTAATCCATAAGGATATGTAGTATTAAAATGTCTTATATATTTAGATTCTAGAAAAAGTCGTTCAGTAAAATTTTTTTGTATTTTAAGTATTTTAATAGTAATATTTTTAAAATCATGATTTTTGAAATGAGTATATTCAATATTATGAGTTGTTTGAAATTTAGAATTTTTATATTTATCAATATGAGAACGATGTAAATTTAGCCGCTTATGTAATTTTTGACAAGACTGTCCAATATATTCCATGTTACACGAATTGCATTTCAATGAATAGATTACATTGTATGCTTTGCAAAATTTTACCAAATTAAGATTGTTATTATTTGAAATCTGTGACTTATCAGCTAATGGACATGTAAGACAACGCTTAGATTCACACTCTCGAAAACATAGTACAGGCTTGGGACAATAGAATAGGTTATCTGATAACGATCCAGGAAGATCCCTAATAATCTTCCTGTACCGAGCATTAGTCCTGGATCCACCAAGGCCTAAATTGCCAGTATCTAACATTTTACTAATAACTGCCATATTTGTTTGATAGCAATAAAAATTGCAAGAAATACATATTAAATATATCTATAACATATTTAAAAAAAAAAAAATTGTTATGAATCAATCTTAATATTACTTGAATATCCATAAAAAAAAAAAAAAAATAAAAAAAAATATTAAGATTGACTGTTTAATACTTGATTAAATATAATAAAGCTATATAATAAAACTATTTACATATATACATAAAGTCCCATTAAGCAAACTAACATCAAAAGACAACAATAAAAAAACCCCTAGCAGTCATAAGTCAGTACAAAATTAATATTGGTAAAAAAAAAAAAAAAAAAAAAAAAAAAAATCATTAGAACCTGAATAAGATTTTATAAAGATGCCCTTGAAAATTCAATAGATAAACAAATGATACCAGGAAATAATAGTAATACTAAAATATTATTATTATTAAATTATTATTAAATACACCATTAAAAGCGCAATGCAGCTATAATAACTATGTATTTCAAACAGAAGTTAATCAAAGTGATTTGTGAGCCAATTAGGCTAAATTATGGTATCATATAAAAATCAATATTTTAACTAGCTAATTGTTGAAAAGAATATTGAAAAGAATATGTAAAAACCATTCCATACCAATTTGCGCAATGCAGCATAATTTTATAGAATGTTAAATAATTATAATATCTATGAATTTCAAAAAACATATCAAGTTCTATTCTACTTAAATCTCCAAAGAGATAATCAATGATACTGTGTATACAGAATACCACATAGCTAATAATTAACATGTGCAAACATAATATTACCATAGCTGATGCTTCAATGGTAATTGGCCAAATTTTACTCATACCAAAAGAATATTGAAAAAAGAAATAGAGAGAAAGGGGAAAAAAAAATTATAAATTGGAGTTGCAATTAAGTAAACACAAATGGATTAACAAATTAAATATGAACCATACACAATGGAAAATTGGACCACATGAGAATTAAATATGAATTGGACATGGAAAAACACATGCACATGTACTCATCAGCCTGGATGCACCCACATGTGTTTTAAATAATAATTCAGTGTTTCATAATTCTACTGGCATAATGCTAAGATCAGTAGAATCATCCAGGTACACTGAATTATTACCAGACAACAATTGGAAATATTAAAATTTGGAAATATTTAAATAGGAAATAAAAAACCATTAAGAAAATACAATATATTTCACTCACATCGATTATCCAAAAAACTGTAATTAACACCTCACTAAATTACCACGAGATAACAGTTTTGAAATAATAAAATTGGAAATATGAACGCGTAAAGTGTAGATAAAATATTTTACTCACAATAATTATACAGAATCCTTAAAATGTCACAACGTCTACATAATATTCACATCCACATGGCAATGCATCATACATGTTAACTAAGTCGAGTTGAGAGAAATGATTTGTAAGACAAGTTGAGAGCACACTTTTTTTAAAACACAACCCCATAAATGACACCCAATCACAAAATGATTCAAAAACACTCAAAATAATTCTGGTTTTAATACACTTATAACAAATTTATATCCGTGAATATATATTACTCCATCCAATTTTAATTCCTGAAAGTAAAATTAATATACAATCAATAGCTCCCTCTATAGTTAAATTAAATATAATATTAACAATATTATCTACAACTACCTGAAAGGTAAAGTGTCGCCATCTATTGGTATTATAATAGTTCATAATTAATATTTAGTTAAATATCCACTTTATTAGTTACATACTCACTTCATTAGATTTATTTATATAAATAAACTTTAAAAAACAATACTAACTTGTAGTTTTACTTAAAATTCAAATAAAATATAATACTACTATATGAATAAATCTACACAGAATTAATTCAACTTGCACAGCATTTCAGATATTCTTAACAAGAATATATTATGTAAAAGAGATATTATTTTAATTCAAATTATTTTTGCTGCCAGCTGTGTTAATCCACTGATATTATAGACATTTATTAAATAATTAATGTTTTATTTTTACTACTACTTAAATATATATTAGACTTGTTTTTAAATAATTAATGTTTAATTTATACTACATTGTAAATATATTTTATATTTATAGATTAATTTAAATATCTAATTAAATAATTCATAAACAATTCAAAATATCTCAAAATTTATAATGTTGATAATTAATAGTATTACTACTGTTTTTCAATCAAATTAATGCAATGCAGTAATTAAAATACTTGTTAATTTTAATTATTCATAGACAAAAATAAAAACTATATATATTTATTTTTATATATATTGCAAATAGATATATATATATGAGTTATAATCACCAATGTTATCATTGTATAATTTAATTTGTTATTGTATAAGTTAATTTATAAATGTATGAAAACTGCACATCAATAATACCTTAAACAGAGGTGATCGGCAACGCACAATCACAACTATACAAAGTATAAATAATGTTCAATCAAATATTAAATTTCCTAATATGTTATAATTGTAATTATGTATGTTATATTTGTAATTTTCTACATAAAGTGTATATAATGTTCAAACAAATATTAAATATTAAATTTCCTAATATGTTATAATTGTAATAATGTATGTTATAATATATATATATACGTGATTAGATCATGAAATGCTGTGTCGAATATATATATATATATATATATATATATAGTGTCTAATTTTATGTTTATGTTTTTTTTCCCTTAATCCAAAATTTTATTACTTGAATGGATATTTATTTCTTATTTCCAAAAAGCCGTTTTTTACCTCTGGTGCTAGATGTTTATAAAGCCCAAGTAATATTTCTAAACATTTTCCATTTGCAAAATATACTTACACGCGAATATTAAAAATGAAAGGAAAATTTAAAACAATTAAGTTATTATGTGTGTAAAGCATTTAATGAAGAAATTTGCATTGTATTTAAAAACCCCAAATAATAATATTTCCAAATATTTTTCAATTCGAAAAAATATTTACACGTGAATATTAAAAGAGAAAGAAAACTTTCAAATAATTACATTTTTATGTGCGGAAAGCATTCAGTGGTAAAAATTATGATTGATACACACACACACACACACACACACACACACACACACACACACACACACACACACACACACACACACACACACACACACACACACACACACACACACATATATATTTAAAACTATTTTCTTATAGCGTCTAAAAGAAAAAAATCTTCCAGCAGTTAGAACATCAGAAGTTGCGACAGCGGTGGATGCGGCCCTGGGAATGTTCAAGTCAAAGGGAAATGAATAGATACCCGATTATAAAAGATCACTACTGGTCGTGATAATATCATCCAATGTTTCGTAATCAAGTAATCTTTTTAAAACAGATCATATCATTGTGTTTGTAGAGCCTGTGAAGTCTTGGGAAGTGTAGCTCGTTGGGGGCGGAAATTCCTAGTTTTGTTAGAAAATGTAACTGTGAGTTAAACTTTTATTACAAAAAAAAAAAAAAAAAAAAAAAAAAAAAAAAAAAAAAATTCTGATTTAAAAAAATGGCACCACTTTAAACTTTTTAGGAAATTTACTTTTTAAGTTAAATTTATATCTTGACAATGAGCAAAATGTTATAAATATGCATGCTAAAATTTTTCAGTTTGACTAAAACAAGTCAATTTTTGTGCAAAATATATGAAATTTTATTAAATAAATTCATTGCAATCAGTCTTCCGTAATCGGATAATCTTTTTAAAATAGAAAAAAATTTCGTGTTTTTAGACCAATTAACGTGTTTTTCGATTCTGCGGGGTATGCACGGGAGTTGGCGAGCGTAGCTCGAAGGGAGCAGAGCCCACTAGTTTTGTTAGAAAATATAAATGTGAGATAAACTTTTATTACAAAAAGCAATTTTTTTCTGATTAAAAAAAATGCAACACCTCAAACTTTTAAAAAAATTTACTTTTCTAGTGGAATCTATATCTTGAGAATGAATTAAAATATCTAAATATATATATATATGCTAAAATTTTCCAGTTTGACTGAAATATGTCAATTTATGTGCAAAATATGATTAATTTTATTAAGGCTGTTCTCAAATCCAAAGGAGTTACTTTGTGACACATTTCTGATTCATTTTTGTTCGGAAACGCATGAAATTGGCAAGTGTTCTTATTCAGAATGTAATCGAATGGCGATTTACATATTTTGGAAAAGGCAGAAGCTCATTTAGAAAATACTGTCAAAGATGGCATTTTAAATCAAATTTCCGGACGCAGCAGCACGAGAAAAAATTAAAACTTGTCGTCACTTGACAAGAATCTCTTATAACTTAATATATTTATCAAAAAATTTAAAACGCTTTTCGATCCTAAATCCCTCCAATAGTCAGATTTTCCAATTGTATGCCTTTACATTTAAAAATGAGTTAGAAAACACGTCAGGTAGTTTCGCGTTGTTGAGCAGGGAATTTGAGAACCGCCTTAAACAAATTAATCTGAGTATATTAAACAATTTAACCCATACGTATTGATTTTTAGTAAAAATTGCACAAAAGAAACAATTTATATATGAATATGGGAATTTTAATAAAATAAGGATGTGTGTAAAGCCATTTAAATAATGAAATTCATAATTAATCAACTTAACTTAAATTGATAAGATAAAAGATGGCGATAAAAAATATTTCACAAACAATCGAACCCATAAGAGGTGTAATATTATTTAACCTTTTTTTTCTCTTTCTTTTTTTTTAAACCACCTAAACACATGCAGTAAAAACAATGGTTTTCTACAAGTTAAATGTACTCATACTCAAGGATAAGCATTTTTCTCAATTAAATAAACGCATTTCTTTACTTAGTATTAAATAAAAACATTAAAGATAAAGGAAAAGGGAAGCAAACACACTTCCTAAAATCTACTTCTTATAATATTAAAATAAAAGTTTACGAACAAAACATTCTTTTTGATTATCTGTCTGGGTTTTTTTTTGTTTTTTTTTTTCATAGACTTTTATGCAGGAGAGGCAGACAGAGATGATTCCCAATGCACTGGCCAATGGTTCTCAGTTCTTACGCAAAATACTATTGAAAGATACTGGTCATGTCACTGGGGAGGGGGTTGCCCTTGGGAAGTGTCGGATTTTAGGCATTGGGGGGGGGGGGGGGGGGAGGGGTCCTGACCTTGTACTAATTTCTAAGAAATCGTATGCCCTGCACACATAGACCTTACAATTCAAGATTCTTTCCCTGAGCGTGCACATGTTTTTTGAGATTAGGTGGTAGAAGCGGAAAATAGTAAAGATGTTTTCTTCTTTTGGTATCGGGCAAAAGTAGTGTTAAAATAGTAAAAGAATATGAAAACACCCGCTCGCTAATGTTAAACGTATGGCCTTGTTGTTTTCGAATTTCTCATTTAAATTTGAATATTTTGAAAAGGTTTTTTTTTTTTTTTTTTTTTTTTTTTTTTTTTTTTTTTTTTTGCATAAGATAGTTGAAGTTGATATTTTAGTTGCAGATTTTTTTTAATAAAGGTACTTTCACTTTCAAAACCGGTTCCGAAAGTGAAAATACCTTTACTAAACAGATCTGCAACTGAAATAGAAAAAATAAAAAATCGTCATATTACGGATCGACCTCAGCTATCTTATGCAAAAAAAAAAAAAAAAAAAAAATCTTTTAAAAGTATTTAAATTTAAACGAGAAATTTGAAAGCAACCTGGCCATAGGTTTAACAATAACTATCGGGTGTTTTCAAGGGAGTGGCGACTACCCTTAAATCGTACTTCGAAGTTTTGGAATTGCAAAAGGAAAAAGTGATGACGCTTGAAACCAGATTTTCTCTCGTTATTTCAGAAAAAGTTTTTTCATTTTAGAAGCAAAAATTTTCTTTTTTCTTTCTTTCTTTTAGAAATTTAAGTAATTTTTAAAACAAAATTTTGATAAAACTTAAGCTGTTGACGAGGGCTCCTGACGGATTGGGGCCCGGGGCTGCAGCCCCGTAGCCCCCCCCCCCCTTAATCCGGCCATGATTAGCATTTTGAAATAGAATTTATTATTTTGACAAAACAACTTTCAAAAAGAAAATGTATTTTATTTTATATGTTGCCAAACATTATTAGAAAAACATCGGAGTGGACATTTTTTGAACAAGCGCGCTTTTGTACGGCTTCTTTGCGTATAGCGGCCAACCTTTTGTTATTTTTCAAGTCAACATACGTTAAACCAGAAAATGTATTTAATAAATGAAAATAAAAAAGAATAAGTAGAGCATAGATACAAAACACAAATTTTTAAAGAAATTTTTTGATTCGAAATATGTTTTCTTTTTCACTGGAAAAAAATACGGAAGATTGGCAGCTATTTCTTTGCTAGGTAAAAGATTAACAGGTCATCGTGCACAACCAATTTTTAAAATAAATACAAATTAGAAAAAAATAAATTAAATTCAGTTGATTCGGTTGATAGAAAGCAATTTCGAGTATTTTTTCGAAAAATAAGACAAAACAACGTATGAATTTTATTTACTTTTGAACTTTACATGCATATTTCTTTAACATGGATGTGTTTTATACGAACAAATTTTATTCTGTGCAATGGTAATAATATTATCTTTTTTTTTTTTTTTTTTTTTTTTTTTGGCTTTGTATATAACGCTTAATTTGGTCCGCGGCGGTAAACGAGTTTGACATACCTGCTGTATAAGTGCTATACATACTATATTCTATAGTAAGCCTCTTGTAGTGCACCACAATGATATGCATCAATTTTAATATATTTCAAATATTGTAACATCATTAAAATAAATTGCAAATGATTTTTCCCCATAGACCGTAATGTAACGGAATACTTTTGATTGTCCCTGTGAAGGAACTATAAGTGCTACACACTTCATTTTCAGTACCGAACATGCCATAATAAACCTCAATCACACATATCAATTGCATGACAATCCGAGTATATTTATGCGAGTTATTACAGCGCAGACAGACATACGGCAGTCAGAGAGACAAACCAGAATCATAAACACTTTTCAACTAAGTTGGAAAGTGTTAAACAAAACTCGTGTTTTGATCATTAGAAATATATAGGTGGGTTTAGTTATGAATGTAGTATTTGATAACTTCTGAAAAAACTGTATGAAGCTGTTCTCAAATCCAAATGGGCTACTTTCTGACACATTTTCTAATTCATTTTTTTTCCCGCAAATCTATTAAATTGGTAGGTGCTGTTATTCAGTCTTTGTAACCGAAAGACGTTTTCCATTTTTTGGTAAAGGCAGAAAATCTTTCAAAAAAATACTATCAAAGTCTCAGTTTTGAACCAAATTACCAGCACTGCAGCACGAGAAAAGGGAAAAACGTATCGTCACGTGACACAAATATTTTATAACTCGATAAGTAATTTATTTATCAACAAATGGAAAACTCGTTTCGATCCCAAATCGCTTCAATAGTCAGGCATGTAATTTTTTTGCATTTAAAAACAAGTTGGAAATTGTACGTCAAACGTGGCAAACGAGGTGCGTTCGTACTATAGCTAGTGATATAAATATTCAGATCTTGATTATTTTTAATTCTGCGAAATGAATTATATCGTCTGCAGATTAATTTCTGTCATAAAATAAGTATATCGGTCGCTTGACGATTCAACCTCGGAAACTCCTATAACAAGAAAGCACCAATTTAAAAAAAAAAAAAAAAATCATATTTCTTAATAAATGTTTTAATTAATATTTCCTAAAGTTTTGATTCGATTTTGATAAAGTTTGAAATGTCTCGACAAATTTCTGCAAAGATAATATATCTTAAATTTCAAACCATTCGGTTGGCTAGTTTTTGCGTTGTTATATGCGGACGGACGGACCAAGCGACGACAATAGGTGCTACGTATTTATATAATTACGAACGCACCTAATGAGTCAGAAAGTTTCGTGTTGTTGAGCAGGTCATTTGATAACCACCTTAAGGATTAACCAATCATTTAGTGCATTTACCGTCTTATTTACTTTTAGCATCTTGCGCGTCCCCCTCCACCCTCCAGGTCCATAACAAGATGGGGGCTGGGTGGCATAAGCTCCCCGTAGGTTCCTCTAAAGCTCCTTCTCTCCTTTTTTATTTTATCAACAAAATTCAACAGAATGTATATTTTAACTTACCTCAAAAAAAAAAAAAAAATAAATAAAAAAAAAAAAATAATAATAATAATAATAAAACACTATTTCTGTGAGAAAAACATTTATATATCTTTTAACTGTCATGCAATGGTATATGCCAAAAATTTTCAATTCAAAACCATTTTAGTTGTGTTATATGATCTTGCGCCACAATTCTTGAAATTCATTTTATATAGGAACATTTCCTTCACCAGAAAAAATTACGTCCAGCTGCGCCGAACTAGCCACATGTTGTGGATCGTGAGATTTTGAAAGGTTGAAAGGAAATACAGATCTCCCTGGAAAATACACATGTTTTGCTAATCGGTAATTAGTGAAGAAATAGTCAAACCTAAGACTCCTATAATAGGTATTATAGGAGCTCTAGTCAAACCTATTCAAGTTAGTCTCTAAAACCACGTTTTTCTAAATTATAATAATGGTTTGTCTGCGGCTGTGAGCGATATGTGTTTGTAGTAGATTTAGTTAATAATGCAATGTCTCTTTAAAACGACAATGTTTGTTGAAAGAAATTAGGAAGAAAATATATTGTCAAATCATATAAATTAAAAAAAAAAAAACATTGTTTGACCGCCATTACTTGTTTTAGACATCATGTGTGTATAGGCAGGGGTATATGAAAGCGAGGAAAGGTCTCGTTCTTGTTTGGTTTTTTAAAATTTTATCAAATTTTTTATCATATATTTCATGACTTTAAAAAACATTTTGACATTATTGACAACAATTGAACATTAGGTGAAAAAGCATGATTAAATTTAAGTTTATTATAAGGTTATAACAAAAATATTTTCAATTATTTGGTGGATATTGTATTTAAATCTGTTTTCAAGTTTGAATCTGCTACTTTCTGACACATATGTGAAATACTTTTATTGATAAAGACATATTATTTGCAGGTAATCATAATCAGGTTCTTGGAAATCGAACAGCATTTTACATTTTCCTACAAAAGTAAACAAAAACTAATGTATCAGAAAATGACGGCAAATTTGACGCTTTAAGAAGACTTGTATAACATGAAATGAGGAAATGGTAGTCATCGGGGAGCAATTGACTATATACTACATGGAATTTAGAGGAAAATAGAGAATGACATTTAAAAATTAAGCGCATGACTATGAAAACCTGAATTCTTTAAGGAAATGGAGAGAAAATTACTGTTTGAATGTGTCAGGAAAAATCGTGTGGTTCAATGAAATAAAAATATTTTTTAGGACCCTTACAAATGGGGGAACGCGTAATAATTAATAGCCACCTATATTTAAGCTGCAAATAGATTACAGTTGGTTACAGCTGCTACTTTCATGTGGTCAGTCTCTTTCTTACATGCGGCCAGTCTCCTATAGCTCGGCAACAGGTCAGTGGTCAGCGGAGGTGATCCCCGACATGTTTATCACCACCCTGCTCTTTTGTTGAGACATCCTATTTTGTTGATAACCAGAAGGCCGTTGGAAAAGAAATCCCAGAGAAATAATTTATGATTTTTTGTAGCAAGTGTTGTTTGAACGTAGTTTTAATGAAAACTGTTCAATTGTTTAGAAAATGGGCTTTCACGCCTTTGCGCTGTTGTTTCGAAATGAGATGG
Source organism: Maratus michaelseni (assembly GCA_963931845.1). NCBI lineage: Eukaryota > Metazoa > Arthropoda > Arachnida > Araneae > Salticidae > Maratus > Maratus michaelseni. The sequence goes on from OZ007598.1 coordinate 160,369,000, forward strand.
GATCCTCCGATTTCAGAAAACACGTGTAAAACGTATACTTCTCAAACATATTATTATTTTTTTTCTTTTTACCTTTAAAAAAAACTTTGTTATCCTTAAATCCAAGTTGTTTTCTCTGATAAAAGTATCGAATAATAGAACATTCAAATTACAATATTTTTTTCAAACATTCATTAAATTCAGATATGTTTCGAAAATACGTAATTAATTTACATTTTTAATAATTGTCTCATATTTGAAATGATATAATTATATGCAGAATTTTAAATTTAATTATTTTTGCGAATTGTTAAATGGTTAATTTTATAAATCATATCATAACTAAAATAAAGTCATTCATAGTTAGTTTAAAAGACAAACAGTATTACTAAATTAAATCGTACATGAAACACCCGTGACTTTAAAACGATCGAATAATTCAGAAGGAAACAAAATATTAAAAAAATTAAATAAATTACATATAACTATCAGTTAATATTATTAAAGATGAAAAGAAATAGATGATCGGTGTTTTTTTCCCAATGAATTAAATATTTTACTTATTTTTGTGTACTAAAAATAACACAAAAATCATAATTATAAATGTCCGTTTATTTAATTGCCCTTTTTTTCTGGATTAATGCGCTATTTCTCAGGACGTTTTTTTGCAATATTCAGATAACTTTAGAAAACCAGAATATTACAACTACAATAAAAATAATTCAGCAATTTCTTTAAATTTCAAGATGTGTGTTTTATTTAAACATCTCTAGAACCTGTACGAAAAAATGTTTTATAAGTCGGCGAATCTTTATGAAGTAAATAGTTTCTATCAACTCTTTAAATATCCAAAAACAAAACTACGACTGAGATTAAACTACTAGAAAACCAATATTGCCATAATTAAAAAAAAAACTTTAAAAAAAAAAGCGCGAATATCGTATTTTTTAAGCATTACTTTTAACACCCCAGGCTAATTATGAGTACCTTACCATTTATTATTTTTCTTTTATTCTAATCTATCTATCTATCTATATATAGATATTTAACTGATAAAGACACAGAGTTTTTAATAATAGTTATCGATTAAGTAATAGAATCAGGAAAAATCATGTTTTTTTTTGCTCATGCCCGAATCCCGGAAAATAAAACACTATATTGCAAGACTTCAACTTTTGGTTATAGGGAGAAATTAAACTAAAGCTCTTTTAGGATTTAAAAAAAAAAAAAAAAAAAAAAAAAAAAGAAAATGAGTAAAGGATTCACGTGCCACTTGATACACATTTACATACAACTTTACAGGATAATAAACTGATTACGAAAAATGTGGAAGAAATAAGAAAGATCTTACATTTTTTAATTAAAAATAATAAAAGCTTTTTTTTTTTTTTAATAATACATATATAAGAATTTTATTTTTACAATAACAGCGTGTTTACCTGCAAATTATTAACATTTGAATATAAAATTAATATATCTGATATTTTACCTTTTACACTTATATTCCTTTCTTATTTTATATATTCCACTTATATTACTATTTACCTTTTTCACTTATTCTCCACAGCGTTAGCTGAAAAATTAAATTGTAATACTAATTATAGTAGCTTGTTGTCGTACACTAATAAAAAATTTTATAAAGCCATTTAATTTTTATAGGTTATGATAAATATTATTGTTTCAGAATATTAAGAAAGAAATATATATATATATATAAAATAAAAATACATGCAATAAAAAATTATGTCTATAAAAAAATTATGCAATAATGCAAAATCAAAATTACAGCTTCAAAAGTTACGTGTGTCTGAGTTTTTTTTTTGCGTTGATGTTGTTTTCATATAAAAAACATGTCTGTAAATAAATTATGTTTTAATCAGAAAAAGAAATTTTAAGAGTAAAATTTACTATAAAGACAAAGACTTTATAGGAAAAATTATGTTTCATTAACTTTGTCACGTTAACTTATAACATTTTTTTTTTTTTTTTTTTTTTTTTTTTTTTTTTAATAAAATAAAAGAAAATTAGCGAGATTATTTCCATTAACAGAGAAAATGTAAAATGAAATACATTTTATGCAAAAATAAACTAGATATTTTACATAACTTTACTTAGTTATTTTTTTAATACAGAATTAATCTTTGTAATAGACGTATAGTTGTAGGGGGAAAAAAAGTAAACATTCTCTACTAACTCTGCAAAAAATTATCGTATATAAGAAAGTTCCTGGTACCAAACTATTGGAAATAATAAAGTCTACTTTTAAATGATATATATACAACTTGATTAAGGGACAACCTGCATATAAAAATAACTCAATCTTCGTTTTTTTTTTCTTTCACAAGCAAGACCCAATTAAAACATCATAAATGAATGTTGCACCCTTTTAGCCAAAATACAAATTTTCATTAAATTCGTACGATTAGTTTCAGAGAAATTAGTTATTTTAAAATGCGCATATTTTGGGGGCTATATTCAAATTGAAATTTGTTACTATATTGTTGAAATGACTATGTCACTTCTATTAATTTATTTTTTCTTGCCAACATGACCATTTCACTCATCTTTATGTGTTTCAGCTATTGCTAAATGAAATGAATAAAACATATATTTTTTTTCGAATTATGCTTTTCTGTGCACCAGATATGCCCCCCCCCCCCAAACAGCATTTTGACATTTTATAAACATAATTTAAAAACTACTTAGTTTGAAGTCAGTTATTTACTTACTACTTAGTAGAAAAATACCTTTTTTTGAACAGAAGAATTAAAATTTCTTGTCAAAATTAGATGTTGCCATTGAAATAATCAAAATTTGGGCTGTTTTTATTTGTAGATGGCCTCCTAAGGAAATTTTATGTACGCCATTTAAAAGTAGACTATATTTCCAATTTTTGGTGCCAATAACTTTCTTCTAATATAATTTTTCACAGAATTAGTAGGCGTGTTTACTTTTCCCGACAAAAGTGCAACTTTTATATTTTCAGCGTCATTTTTTCCGATGCCGCCTTTTTCTCGACATTCGCTGCTCTCATTTCAGTAAATTTAAATGATTTATTTTTCTTTTTCAAATTTATCTGCAGAATTGCTGTTTTTTATTTTTATTTTTCCATTTCAATTACATCTTTTTTATTTTATTTTTTTTATTTTATTTTTTTTTTCAAATAAATACTTTACATTTCGGAACTGGTTTCGAATGTGAAAATATCTATCATAAGAAAAGGTTATCTACATTTTGTTCCACAAAGCGGATTCCTTAAAAACTTGAATATATTTTAATTAATTTGAGATAATTTAATTAATATTAGATCGCTTTAAAAAGGTTTTCATCTTAACAGATACCTTATTCTTTATAATTATAATATTTTCTTCAAGACCATGAAATTTACCGTTTAAAAAAGTTTTCCACTACACATCGGTCGGTTTTCACTGGTTTTAGAATCAAATATATCTTAATTTAATTGTAAAATCCATAACATCTTCCAATTGTACATAAAAGACAACCGCTTATATATATATATATAAAGTGTGCGATTCTTATAATTAAGTCTGGTGAAACATATTTATATCACTTTTAAGACGGTTCTGGACCAAAAAAAAAAATCCTGAGCTCATTAATACAAAACATTAGTGCATTCAAGTTATTTGAAATATATATATATATATATATATATATATATATATATATATTATATATATATATTTATTTATTTATTTAAACGTATGTATTTTGAGTTATAAGAGATTGTTGTCTCACAATGACCTTTAGCGAGTTGTCGCGTCCAGAAATTCTGTCCAAAATGCCATTGTTTATAAAATTTTCTGATTTTTTTTTTTTTTTTTTTTTTTTTTTTTTTTTTTTTTTACGGAAAAAACTATTCGATTTCACGGTTTTTGAATTAGAGCACCCGCTAATCTTATGCGTTTGAGACAAAAAATAAATTAATAAATATCTCAGAAATAAGCTTGTTTGGATTTGAGAACCGCCTTAATACAATATAGTTGAAGCTTACCTATTGGAATCTTATTATTATATACAAGTATTTTTACTGAAATTCACACATTCAGATTGCAAACGATTATGGAATCTGACAAGCATGTCAAAAAACTTTCTGTTACAACTGAATGTTTAAACGATGGTATTTTTGTAGTATGTTTGAATCGATATTAGTCGCCGTATAGAAATTACCATAATTTACAATAATTATTATCAATGAATTTTCATAATATCATAACTTATTTTATCTTTAAAAATATATGTCTTGTTTTTCAATTTAAAATTTCAGAATATGATAAAGTTTAGCGACTTCTGAGTTTTAGTTTCTAATTATTATTAGATTTTTATTTTTTATCTAATATCTTGCAGGTCTTAAATATGAACACTTTTCCTTAATCTAGCGTAATCTGAAATCTACGGTTTTTTCACCCTTAATCATTAAAAGTATTTGTCTAAAATATTTAATGAAATCATTACAAGTATATTGGAATTTGCGATTCCAGATTCATATGCATTCTTTGACTCTCACGCAAAGAAATGTTTTAAGGTAAAAGCGTCTGTTTATAAATAGAAATACATATTTGAAATAAAAGTCTAAATAATATAACTCAGTGCCTTAAGTTTATGTCTCTTATTTTCTTGATAAATTCTCTGAATATTAAAACCTCTGCGTGCTATTACTTGGACACCACATCTTAAAATAGTTAAAACATTTTTAGAAAAAAAAAAAAAAAAAAAGGAAAAAAACTTTGATTTAATCATTAATGATTCATGGAAGTGTATCATTCATTGATGTTCAGCCTTCAAATATCCATTTTAGGTTGGCATATAACATGTTCTTCAATTAATCAAATCGTCAGTGATGGTGTGAGAAATTCTTGCCACATTAAAAGCACGAGATAGATAAAGTAAAATGAACGCATTATAATATAATAATAATAATAATAATAATAATAATAATAATAATAATAATAATAATAATAATAATAATAAAACTAAGCATACATTATGTAACAATTTCTAAACTGTTATATTCGCGACGTTTGTTTTACTCTGAATTATTACGGCAAAATATGCTATTTCCAAATGAAGTATTTTACAGAAATAATTTACTTTTAATTAAATTATTCTACCTAGCACATTACATATTCTCAAATTATAGGCACAAAAACGTAAGAAAATATTAAACATGAGATAAATAATTGGATATATGAAAACTGTGTGAAATCTTAAAGGCAGTAATCCACGCTTGGTACTAAAGCCCAATTTCATTCACTCTTAATACTAATATATAAAAAATAATGTAAATATAATGCTTTAGAGTAGATTAATTTAGACTTTGTTTCTATTTAAATGCTCATGTTTAGAAGAAATTCTATAAAAAAGAAATATAGCAACTTAAATAGAAAGACAACAGGCGCATCTTTACGGAAGTTAAAATAATTATTTTTAATTGCTAAAGCAAAGAAAACATGTGGTAATTAATATCAACACCCTTTGGTTGTAAAAGGACTATCACTGGCACAAAATTTGCATAAAAGTTAAGAGTTCTTCTTAATCTGTTTATTATTTTTGGAAACCACGTGGTTAATGCGTTAGTTGAAGCACCCTCTTCCACTCTTAATTAATATACCTGTAAATCTGGTACTATCCATAAAAGTTACTTATATTCTAAAAAAAAACTTTTTATGAAATAGTAATTTAATTTTAATTAATTTACAATTATGCGTTGAGAAATCAAATTTTAAATTCTAAAATAAGAAATTAAATAATGTTTATTTTTTTCTTTCTAGTTGCATTACCTTAAAAAAGATTTAAAAAAAAAATTATGAATTTTTGAAAAAATTCGCTTGTTTGTGATTTCTACCAAGCGTAAAAAATCTGTATATTTTTTATAGTCGAATTCGATGTCAAATTATTACGGAAATTTTTGGCAAAACCATGAAATACCTTCAAAAAATTAATTTTTAATTTCTAGTTATTAATGTTATAGATTGATGACGGGTTTTTAATGACTTGGGTTTTTTTATATAATAGTAGAAAAGTTAAAGTGAAGATTACTGTGTCAAATTATTAATATTGGATATTTGATTGGGAATATTAACAAAAAATTTAAAAAAAAAAAAGAGCAAATTCTAATTTTCAAAAAAATAAATAAATAAATAAATAAATAATAAATAAATAAATAATAATAATAATAATAATAATAATAATAATAATAACTAATGGGAATTTTACATTAAAAATTCACATTTGATGCTTTACTCAACAACAAATATCATATGCACACACTTTCCGCTAATATAACAAAAATCTTTGTTTTCGATGAGTTTCCATGAACCTTCTAACAGATTATGCTTTGAGCAACATTATATAACATTAATACTTAAATCCTTTTTGACCGCCTAGTATGTGTTTGATAACCGAATATGAAAAGTAAGCAAGATACTTTTACATTACGCACTAAATCACGTCTGAGCATTTCTTCAATGCCGTATAATAATAATTCACAGTAACAATAGTAACTAGACATAAAATAGAAACACATTTTGAGTGCCAGATATTCAGCTCTCGAAACAAGTAAACCCTATATTGTGACGTCAAAATGATGTATGGGGACACTTTTCATGGGGATGGATTTCAAGCTCTCAGTAAAAAGAAAATTTTCTAGCACTGGAAAAGTTCCCCATGATATGTATCCCCATCTGCTATGATGTCAGAATTTCATGGGGGAAGTTTTCCAATTTTCGACTTTTCAAGATCTCAGTGAAAAAGAAAATTACCTGGCACTGGAAAACTTCCCCCTTTTGGTTTGGGGGAACTTTTCCAATTTTCGACGAAAGTAAAACTCTCTAGGACTGGAAATCTGCCCCCATCTGTGGTGACGTCAAAATGGCGTACGGGGATACTTTTCATGGGGGAAGTTTTCAAGATCTCAGTGAAAAGAAAATTCCATGTCACTGGAAACCTTCCCCCTTCTGGTTTGGGGGAACTTTTCAGGGGGAAGTTTTCCAATTTTTGACGAAAGTAAAATTCTCTAGGACTGGAAATCTGCCTTCATCTGCTGTGACGTAAAAATGACGTATGGGGGAACTTTTCATGGGGACACTTTTCAGGCGCCTCGGGAAATCTAAGGAATTTTACTGTCATAGTATAGGGAAAAAACTAAAATCCATCTGAGAACGCTGTATGTTATTGTCATTTACTGTAGCATGTTTCCTATGTCAACTGAAGTGTGTAGCGTTTATATTTATCTTATTGCTTAGCATAAGAAAGATTTTGTAAAAAGATAAATGTGAGTTGAGTGGTAGAAGGGATCAAAATGATTTTAGTGTGATTCTTTGATGAGTGATATTAGAATAGCCGGCTAGATGAGGTGAGTTTCTTCCGTTTCGCAGATTATGATTAATCTTTTTAAATGAATTATCACCTGCACCTGCTAACTGTCATTCCGTCATTTTCTTGTTCAGCTCTCTAAATGGAAAAATCATTTGCCACACCTAGAATCTATCTAGAGGTTTTTCAAATTTTACATCATTTAATGAGATGTCTCGTTTGGGGAATGGCGTGTCTGAGACGGAAAGGGCGGTGGTGATGATGGTTTGTATGTAGGGGGAAGGGATATAAGGATATGTTTTCGATCTGGCGTCTGTTTCTCCACAAGAAAGTTAAAAAAAAGTAAGAACAAAAAAGATTAGCGATTTTCTCGTTCTAGCAAGCCGAATTTTAACTTTATATCTGTGAAGAAATCTTTATAAAATGAATAAAAAAATATGTACGAAAAACTTTTAGGTATTCCAGAAAGAGTTTCTTTTAATGAGTTCATTGCAATGCGTTTTGTGAACTTTAAATCTAATGTGAAGTTTTTATGGTATGTTATCAATGTTGAATTGAATGTTCTAATTAGGCAATTCAATCAAATATTTCAGTGATTGCGACGAGGAAAACTGCTATGCAGTTCTTAAAATTCTTCAAAAATATTTCATTTTTCCGACTGTGAATTTCTTTAGCTCCCCCAGTTTAGATTTTCTTTTTGAATGAGTAATCTCGCGCATTTATGTATTCTCGTAAATTAGAGCGGGACTTCCGCAACCTGGGAGGAGGACCCAGGTAGCACAAAGATATTGGCCAATATCAAAATGCAATATCGGCCAATATCAAAATGTGACATCGGCCAACATTAAATGACCCCCACCCCCTCCCTAAATAATATTGATGTCTGGCAATGTTGGCCAATATTTTCCAACATCTGTGAATATCATTTTTTGACATTGAGCAATATCATTTAATAACATTGAGAGGCATTTGTTTCTGATATTCCTGAATATCATTTTTAGTTATTGAGTGATATATTTTCCTGACATTTCTGAATAACATTTTACAGTACTCATAAACGCTGTCGATACTAACATTACCGGATAATAACAATTACAATGAAAAAACAGTTTTCTACATTATAACTTCATGGTTAATATTATATACTATTATTTTGCATATTAAAGGCAAAAGCAAAAATATTTATATACAAGTTTACTTGAATAACTATAGAATAGGATGTAGATACATTTTGTAGTTATACTATATATAAATACTTTTGAAATTGCCTTTAGTATGGTAACTCAACTAATATATAACATTAACCATGCAGTTACAATTTAGAAAAATATATGTGCATTGTAACTGTTATTACCGAGTATTGTTAATATCAACTGTATAATACGCGTATAGAGTATATATTTATATAATAGTACAATCATTTAAACAAGTGGAAATAAAACTACCATCGTAAATATCTTGTTGATACAAGCCACCAATCTGATTTTATGAGCTTAATAAATGCATACTAAATTACAGTTTTCACTGTGTTAGTTTGCATTTATATTTACCATTTTTATTATGTATATTTAATAAGATTATATGCCATTTAGAAAATAATTGGTGACCTGGTATGGATATGTAAAAAAAAAAGGTCACCAGTACGAAGCATTTATCATCAAAATTTGATGATTTTCAGTTTTTTCTAGATATAACTTTTATACAGACTGGTGACATCCAGACTAATTTGAAAGTCAAAATAATCAATTTTGAATTATCTTATTATTAAAGAAAAACTTTTATGGAACAAACTCAAGAAAAATAAAACAGCCAAAAGAAAATATTTTAGATACAAACTTATTTTTTATAATTAAATAAATGAAAAAAAAAACTACAATATATATAAAAAATGTTGACATACCTGTGAACAATCCTAGGTCCAAAATGTATACTAAATATGTCACTCAATGGCACAGTAACCTTAAAAACTATCCAAAATCAGCTTTCATTTAATGGTCACACTCTTCTCACACCAACAAAAGCCACTGCACACTTTTAACGTAATAATCCCATGACAATTAAAAACCAATCAATGTCAAAGCATTGACTCGATGACGATTATGCAAATTTTTCTTCTCAATATATATATTCCATAATACACGATTCTACAAGCAATCACGTACCAGCCACTTTATCCGCTACTCTTTGCTGTTTTAGTCCTGTACCAGGAGGTTTATGTATCAAAACGTATCTAACTGTACCCGAAAGCTTGTATTCTGAAGGCCCTGTTAAAAGGGAATTTTTAGCTGGGGCAATTTTACCGAGGAATAGGATGTTAAAAACACTCGCAATCCACTCGGCAACACTTTTGCAGCCCATATATTTCGATATTGAGTTTTGTAGAGTTCCATTCCATCTCAGGGAAAATCTCAAGATTCTGAAAGGAAAATATATTTTAAATACTTAAAGGTCAACAGAAATTTATCAACATGTATATGAAATAAAAGATTAGTATTAGTATTTTAAAGCAGGAATGGATGGTAACAGGGGTAACAGGGCCACTGCCCAGAGCCAAAAATTAGGGGTATTTTTCTTAAACTGACTATAAATGATGGTTAAAACCAGGGTATGTGATCTTTTTAGTTTGTTTAAAAGTGATTTTTTTTTTCAATTCAAAATATAATTTTAAAACTACACATTTTAAAGTAAAGTAGCCTTCATAAAATCATTAAGTTTAATAAGTAGAAAAGCTTATTTAAATTTATTCGAAATTATAAAAATAATACAATAAACTAATTCACTTGGATAATTTTAAATATTTTAATCATATAAAAAATTACATAGGATATACTAGTTTTTTAAAAAAAATAGAGCAATATAAACAGATTCAATTTGAAAAAGTGAATTCTCATTTACTTTTGAAAACATGAAATAAATAAAGCAAATTCTCTTGTGTTATATGAACACTCACTTACACAACTGTAATTTAACAAATTGAGTAAGTATTACACACATATAGAAATGGTCAAGATTATAAATACTCAATCTTAATAACAGTTTAGTTACATTAAGTTTAAACTGAAATAAAAGTATTTATTTGATGCAAGTACTTATGTTATTTTAACTGAAATGAAAGTATAAAATAACATAAATAGTCCACTCGTGCAGCCAAATAATAAAATCAGCAAATTATTAACGTGAAATTAAAAATTCAGTGTATGATATTGCAATGCAAAATATTTCTTACGGGAAAATATTAAAACTATGCAAAAACGTATATACTGCATGATAAACAAATAAACAAGCATTGTATTAATAAATAAATAACATCGATTTTGAATAGAACACACGTTAAACACTAATTTAACACGTGATTCAAATTCAAAGAATAACAATTATATTTTAATCAAGAAAAAATATCACAAACCTTTTACAAGACTCGTTAAAGGAGCTTCAGATCTTTTAAAATTTATTCGAGTAAGTTTTATAATACTAAAACCTCGGGGGAAAAAAAAACAACAACATGAAAGTCAGAAACAGAATTCATGAAGTGAACTCTAGTTTATCTTTATCCTGAAGGCTGTCTGTTCACTTCATTTCACATTTACAAACTTCGCCAGATACGGATGTCCACAGATATTTGTAGATGTTCGATTGTTCTTACGAATGTCGATAGATATCGCTGAATGTCGTATTCGTAATATCATTTTTACGACCGTATAAACCGAATGTTAAAAATAAAGCATTAAAAAATCAAGTTTTTTAAAAACGAAAAACTTATTAAATTTTATTGTTTAGAATACTATTTCTGTATCATAATAACATAAATACTGCAAAAAACTCTTTTGAATGCTTTTTTAAAAACCATTTTTAAGTTATGTCTGTGAATATCGGCAGATGTTGTAAAATTGACGTTCGACATTCAGCGACATTCGAAATATTGGCCAGTATTGCCGTGGATATTGGTCAATATTACTGTGCTATCTGGGGAGTTTTGCAACCCCTTCAGTTATCATTCTACTGTAACATCAACGAGCAGACTTGATGCCATTGAGGCGCTAGCCCACTCTTTCGTAGTGTCTTCGACATGTGTGCTAAATTTACAAAATGTACGATTTATTTCTCACAATAATATACTTTTGATTATACTGTTTTGAATAGAGTATAATATTAGTGATTTGTTTAAATAAGCTTAATAAAGCAGCACATAAACTTGCTGTAATGCATATTTATTTACAGTGGACTCTCTCTATCTGAACACTCTCTAATGTGAACACCCCGGTATTATGAACACTTTCTGACGGTCCCGGCGAAACTCCATAGACTTAACAAAAGATGAACTCTCTGTATTCTGAACACCCTCTAATCTGAACACCCCACTATTATGAACGCTACTTTTGATCCCCATTCTAACCCGTCTCTCCGTAAACTGAACATGTGTTTGCAGTCGGAATGCGGGGAATTCCTGCATCATGGAAATTCGGAAAAACTGTTGCAGAAAAATAAAAGTGTTAAATGAACTCTATTTAAAAATAAAGAAACAAAATAATTTCTAGATTTTAAGATCTACCCGATACTGAAATTTGTTTGTATAATTCGGATAAAATCTTCAGTTAACAAAACATTTATGATAACAAAAAGAAAAAAAAAATCGAAAGAATATTTTTGTCTTTACCTTACGTATTCTCAACTAACTAGAACATTCTTATATTTTTAATAAACAAAAAAGTGCAGTTATGAAATTGTTGCCATTTCAGAAAAAGTAAATCATGGTAATCAAATTAAACGAAATGATCAAAACAATCAATTTTTATGCAAAGAGATACAAGAAAAAATAATGTAAAAAACATGTCACGTGATTCCCCCTCTCCGGAGCTGAGATAAAAATAGAAAGATTACGCAACAGAAATGCCCACCCCCCAATGACAAGTAGCAGACAATAGGTGTTAGAGGGAGAGGTTAAAAAAGGATTGTGGTTTCTTTTCTGCCCAAGTGGTTGGCAGCATTATCGCTTCTGTTTCTTTCTTCCTTTTTGGTCGGCAAAGGTAACATTTTTTCGCCATTTCACTATTGTTGCAGGGAAAGAAGCACAACATTTACGCAGATATGTCAGAAATAAGTAGGAAAACAAAACGGAAAGAACTAAAGCTTCAGAAAAATACGAAGTTTTTCAAAAATTAAAATAAAAAGTAAGTCAAAGGAAAACTGCATCTGAATTTCGAATTTCAGTAGGTCAAGTCAACGCCATCAGCAAGAAAGAGAAAGAAATCATAGCCGCTTTTGAAGCAAATAAACCTTCCTCAAAATGTAGAATTTTCGAAAGAAAACTAGAAACGAGAACATAAACAATCACTTCTGGAAGTTTTTTTGCCAAATGAGAACAAAGAATCATCCTGTCACTGGCCCCTGCTAAAGCAGTTTGCTCTGGATTTTGCAGAAAAGGAGAAAATCACGGAATTCAAGGCATCAGAAGGATGGCTGATTCGCTTCAAAAGTAACATTGAATTCAAAATAATCAATGGTGAAGCTGCAGACGTAAATATCGACAGAGTGGAGGAATGGAAAAGAAAGCTTCTTGATATAACGAAGGATTTCAATGCCGATGAAACCGGCATGTTTTTCAGAGCTCCTCTAAATAAAACCATAGCAGAAAGAAGCGAAAAATGCGTGGGCAGAAAAATGTCAAAAGAAAGACTTACCATCATGCTCTGTGCCACTTTACGGGTGAGAAGCTCAAACCACTTGTGATCGGAAAAAGTGAAAAACCACAATGCTTCAAAAATGTGAAGATAGGATCATTGCCTGTACACTATAAATCAAATCGAAAAGCCTGGATGACATTCACGATTTTCTCACAATGGTTGGAGGGCAATAACGAGATGATGAAGAGAGAAGAAAGAAAAATTCTTCTTTTTGTGGATAATGCCAGATCACACCCAAATGTGCAGCTGAGCAACGTGAGCCTGAAGTTACTGCCGCCGAACTGTACTTTTATAATCCAACCACTGGATCAAGGAGTAATCAAGACCTCTAAAGCTCACTACCGAATTCAGTTCTTGAAGAAAATGTCCGTGGTGATGGAGGATGCAAATTCAGCAACCGAACTAATGAAGAAGGTCAATGTCATGGATGCTGTACATTGGATATCAATGGCTCGGAATGAAATAACCCCCTACACCATCCAAAAATGCTTCTACAAAGCTGGATTTTCATGTGAGAATGAGCAATCAAGGACAGAGGACCAAGAAGCTACAGCTGTGAGTGACTTCGGGTCAATTCTTCAGGAGCTTCATACTGAAATTGAACCTGGAGCTTATCTCGAAGCCGACGGAAGCCTTCCTGTTTGCGAAAACACCATTGAAGAGGAAGAGGGTAGTGAAGACGAAGCAGAACCAGAAGAGTCCAATGAAAGAAGAACTACGATTACCTTCAAGCAATATGGCCAAGGGATTCAAGACCTGTTGAACTATGCGGCTGAACATCACCCGGAAGCCTTTCCACTTCTTAAACAACTAGATAACATGTACACTGCACAAGCATACACAATGCAAAAACGGACTAAAATTACTCACTTTTTTAAGTACCGTATATACTCGTGTATAAGCCGACCCCTAAATTCGAGATGAAAACAGGTTTAATACCAATATTTTACAATAGTTTTCTTGGCCTTAATAATGTACAATAAAATTAGATGAAATAAGGCGTATGAAAAACCATTCTGAATTACTGGTATTAAACTTGTTTTCATCTCGAATTTAGGGGTCGGCTTATACACGAGTATTATACGGTAATGTACCTACTATGTTTTCAAGTAATGTAATTGTATGTTTTGTAAAAATTTTTTAATATAACTTTTTTGATAGTTTCTAAATTGAGCATCTCCATCTCGGTAACTTGTATGGTTAACCAGGCTAAGTATTCCATACAGTCTATAAACTCGATACATAGTAGTAATAGTAATGCATTTCCCAATCTCCCTCTATACTGAACACCCCATAAACTGAACATTTTTGGTCGGTCCCATGAGTGTTCAGAATAGAGAGAGTCCACTGTATTTCGTACCAAAAAGATCAGTTTTCGGTCACAGACAAGTTACTAATACCAAAAGGACGTAAGTTGCTTAGAAGGCATTAAAATAGTGAAATGCGAAAGAGCAATGCAAATATTGAAATGTTAAAGAGAAATTTAAATAATCATGCTATTGGTTTAACATTAACTTGCAGATGTCTTCGATTTACTAATGTGTAGATTAACTAATGTGTAAATGGACCGCTTCACTGATCCTTCCGATCGCGAAATGTTATATTAACTTATAGGAAAACTTAAATACGTGATTACTCATTACCTAATAATTATCGAAATGCAGTTTCTACCATAAGAAAGTTGACTTCAAATACTGACGAACAGCGTTTTTAAAAAGCCACTTCTTCAATTTGAAGTATTTTTAAGAAGATGATAATAATATTTGAATATTTTCAACAAGTATAAATAATTTAAGGAGGCATATTTAAAAAATATATATATCGTCGGCATCTGATGTCTACTTTCTGATACAAAAATTGTTTCATTCCGATAATTACATTGAGTAATCATTTGAATTTTCTCATAAGTTAACACGGGACTTTCGGAATCGAAAAAGACAAGTACGTAAAGAGACGCCTTTACTTATTATTGCATAATTATGACATTCACGGGGAGGTTTAATGCCATTGAGGTGCTCACCCGTTATGTTCAGAGACGGCCAAACTCGATCCCTTCTCCCCTTATGAGGGAAAGGAGAAATTTGGAGTTTGGCCTTGGTTCAGAGATGTTCTATATGCTACGCAAAAAAGGCTTGATTTATTTCTTTAAATATTAAGTGTTCGATTATACTGGTGTGAGTAGTGTATAATATTACTAATTAGTTTAAATAAGTTTAATAAAACACTACATAAATCTGTGTTGAATATATTAATTATAGAATGGTTTCATAAAGTATCATTAATACTATTTTTCGGTCACAAGGTCTAATCAGGCAAGCTACTATAACCTTGAAGGATGTAAGCCACTTAGAAGGAATTTTGAAAAAAAGATCTAGTGGAATTTAAATTTCAGATTTTTCCTTAAAAATTTGACAACCATGCTTATACAGTAGGGAAAACTACTCTAACCAGGAAACCACGCCGTAGTGTAATAATGAAAAAAATTCTAAGTAAGTAGCAATCGAAAGAAAATTAGGAAAAAAAATTTGACACATAAGTCATTCACCCTCGTCTCTTCGTTATCGAGATATAAAGTCATAAAGTTTGCTAATTTATTTATTTAATTAAGGGAAAAAATCGTGGTTTTGATTCAGAAATTTTAATAATCAGTTTAATATCAAATACAAAACTTATTTAGATATAGTAATATAAAAATGAAAGAAAAAATCTACTGACAAATATAACACTGAACCAAAAAAATGATTGAAGCGTAGAAAATCGTGGCACCAAGAGAATTTCATGAACTTAAAAGTAGTGCAATGGTTACAATGATCAACCTCCTGCGAAAATTAAAATTGCAAGGGCGTTTCAAATGCAAGTGGCCGAGTTTGCACTAACTCAGACTTGTAACGAGCATAGCTAATCATTTCGGAGTATTACGGCGTACTAAACTGGAAATTGACAAGTGACTGAAGTTTGATGATATTGTTACGTTGAAAACGTTAACGACTCCTCCTTCCATCTTATTAAATCAATAAATTAGAAAATTTTAAAACTTTATATCTCGATAACGGGGAGACGAGGGCAAATTATTTATGCGTCAAAAAACACGTTTCATAATGCCCTTCTGATTGCTGCATATTTATATTTTTTTCATTATTACACTAATGACGTGGTTTCCTGGTAAACACCATAAACCATATGCCAACAATATGGCCGTGTTTTCTGTTTTTCACTACACACACAGACTGCTGTTTCTTACATAAGCACAACACAGTGGACTGTAAATGCTTTTTATTTCACAAAAAAGAGAAGCGAGCAATCACACGGCTTATTACATTACACCGTTTTTCACATTGCAAAAAAAACGAGAAGCAAACAGAAAATCACAAAGTGTTGCCAAACGCAGAAAGTAAAAAAAATAAACTTACATGAATTCGGAGCACATGAAATCAAAGAACATGAAGCTTTAGTTCGCTGCAGACGATACTTACATAAACAACCACGAAGCACTGTAACAAGAAAAAATAGTAATTTATTATTAAATTATACTTATTAAAATAATCTATAAAAATAAATACAAATAGTTTTTTCTAAATATAAGTGAGTTCAGAAGTGAGTGTAGAATTAATGCTTTAAATGTAATGTTTGCTGGAATTCTTCTTTTTTTTTATAAACTTTTATTTGTGTATTTGATTTTTGATTCACGAAGTTTCGCTTGTTCAAAATAGACCGGGAGGCGGCAGCACAGACAATCACCTCATCGAGTTCACGGCTGAAATTCCAGAATTAGTTAAAACTCGATTCGCATATTAAAACGCAATCGGTCTGCCAAGTCATATCTTGGTGGAAGACACACGAAAACCCGATTTTAGCGGTTGACTCGTAGGTTTACCATTGTGTTTTCCTGCACCCAGTTCTCCATGTTTTCATACTTTTGGGTGCAGGAAAACACAATGGTAAACCTACCAGTCAACCGCTAAAATCGGATTTTTACGTGTTTTCCACCAAGATATGACTTGGCAGACCGATTGCGTTTTAATATGCGAATCGAGTTTTAACTAATTCTGGAATTTCAGCCATGAACTCGATGAGGTGACTGTCCGTGCTGCCGCCTCCCGGTCTAAAATCAGACAGAGAGAGCGACAGGTGGGACGAGAGGAGAATAATGTCGAAATAAAAGTAGTTACTCTCGGTCTGATGCCTCTCTAATACCGTAAATCTGAATATTTAAAAAGATCAAACATAAATTTACAAGCAGAATTTAGGAAAAACAATATTTTTCTGAACGAAAATTTTTCTTCTTGATATTATTTCAATAAAAATATATATTGTGGAGCACTAAAATGTTTTTATTAAAAACATAAACACATTTATACAAAAAGGATAAGGCAACTTCCATTTTGTTAATTGGAATGCACTTATTTAATATAACAAAATTATAAATGCTTATTTAATTATAAGAAAATCATAAATAGTTATTTAATCTTAACAAAAATCTTTAAACGTTCTTTAATTTTAACAATCTTAATGAAGCTAATTTAATTACTAAACTAGTCGTTGGGGGACATCGTAATACTTACCCATAATGGATATACATAATATAAAGTATGAAAATAAAACATGTGTAAACTATTTATAAAATGCATTGCAATTCGAATAAAATCTTGGCTTGATGACGTCATAAACTTTAAATGCTTTATTACTGAATTGCGGAAAAAAATCCATATTACTCTAAAATTGATAATCATATTAACTAACGGTTTACTGCGTCGGATTAAGCGTCTCATTTCCAATTAAAATATATCTTTGCATTGAAATTTGAATGAAATACAGGGTCATGAAAAATCGAAGAGCATGGAAAATATGATTACAAATATCTCGGCAACTCATTATCCGATCGACTTCATTCTTTATGCAAAATTTATGTTTTTTATTGTCTTTTTTTTATATTCACTCCTTAAAATAAACAATTTCGAAAATTTTTATATACCTTTTATCAGAAGGAATAGTTCGAAAGTCCGAAAAAATAGTTCCGGTTAATTGAGGTTACTGAAATTCAATAAGCTTCTTCCATTATTACATACTAAGTATATACCACTTTTTAAGTCTCTATCTCAATTTGTTCAGGAGATAGAGTGTTTACAGACACACAGACACACGGACAGAGGGACGGCAAAACTTTTTTTCTAAAAATATGTTTTTCGGAATCTCCAGTGTCTGAAACGTGTAAATCCGTCAAATTTTATTTTCGATTTTCAAAACGATTACAAGATTTACCATATACTACGTATGATGGGTAAATAAAAATAATTGAAGCTTCTTTAAGCATCACATTTTTTAAAAGTAATATTTATTCCTGTTAGTTTGGAATACGCTCAATGATGTTAACATAACACGAACATCTGTTTTTATCTCATGCTGATACGGGTACCAATTTTTAGTTTCTGTGGCAGATGAAAATGTCTTTTACCCCTTATATTCTGTTGAAAAGTAAATCTGAAATGTTATTTCTCTCTTAGTAAGCAGCGGGTATTCACTTTTTATGGAGGCAAAATTTTAAAATTACAACTGTATTGCACAAAAAAAAAGCATCTATTAGATAATTGTTAATGCCTGCTTAAATATAAGCATTTCTGACATTACTATATATATATATATATATATATATATATATATATATATCTTTTTTAATTCGTACTAGTAATAATGCGAAATAATGTAAAATACATCAAACAAAATCTTAATTTCAATGCGAAATATCAATGTTTTTGTTTATTTTTAACGTCATCATTCTCTGATCAGCTCTTCTTATACTCCGTAACCGAGAGCCGAGGTCAGGGGCTGGAAGTGAATTCTCCCGGTCTCATCTATTACTCTGTCCCCACCTACCATATTAATAGACTAAGCCGCTATATAGTCAGGGCCCGACTAGCATGTTTTTGTGCCCAGGGCTCTTTCAATTTTTCGTGCCCCCACAGACTGGTTGATTTACTGATACTAGTTTTTTCGAACCTGGGATCACTTGGCTGAAGCCGCCACGCTCTACCACTGAGCTATCCCGGTCGTATCTGGAGGGCATAATTCATCCAGTTAACCTTATTGATCAGAGAATCTGGTCTGATATTTTAATCAGCTCAACAGAAAAGATCGCAGGTAAAGGAACTCCAGTAAACGCTGGATACGTGATTACACTAGATTTATTTACCAATTTGAAATAATTATGTTAAAATTAATCTAGACTAGTTTTTTAGTCTGCTTAATCGAAAAGTGTCAACTAAAAAAATTTAGTTTTCTGGATAATTGAAAAACAGTTCCTGGAATAAAAATAAAATATGTTTTTCTATTGTTTATTGAAATGTGCTTTTAACCATAGATTGAGATATATTTTTGTCATTTCATCGTATTGATATCTCAAACATCACATATTTTCAGTTGTGTCACTTTCCGAATAAATGTGCAATATGATACAATTGGATGACTTGATAAATACAGTACCTACATCATTTATTAGAAAATAATGATAGGAAGTCTACTTATTAATGATGTTATTGATATTAAATGATAAAACCAAACTGAGTGCAAACAAAAGTCTTAAAACAACTTCTATTTTAAATTCTAATTTCGTGCCCCTCAGAAATTTCGTGCCCCTCAGAAATTTCGTGCCCAGGGCATGGCCCCCGGATGCCCATGCAATAGTCAGGGCCTGTATATAGTGAGTCACACTTCGAAAGAGCCGTTAAGTTATGACTAATCTTCGGTATTTAACTTTCCCCATAGGTTAACACGGACTTTCGAAATCGGGGAGGAGTAGTGTAGCGACACTGTTCCTTAAGTTTTTGTTCTATAATTTGGACGAGGAGACTTTATGTTTTTGTGGTGCTCACTCATCAGCATCTTTCGCATCATAATTTCTCAAATCCTCCTAAAAAGATACACGCATTTTCTTGCGCGTTACTGCTGCTTTAGAAGTTTTGTTTACATTATCGTGGTACACAAGCGACTTTGTTGAAAGCAAAAGTAAGTAGCCTGTGGACGGTTTACCGCTGTGGTTAAAGCACAAGACTTGTAATCTTAAGGTCTCAAGTTGTGTCCTTTCCGATGTTTTATCTTTTTTAGAGTTTTGTTTTGATCTTTATTGAATTAGTTAATAAAAATTATTTACTTGACATAAAGATCAGTAGATTTTTGTCATTAGTTGCTTGTAATTTTTTACAATTAAATACAGTTTTAATTGCAATTAAGTTAAATAAAATAAAATTATAATTATGATTAAGTTAAATAAACTTTTATATAATTTTTTATTACATACAATAAAATTTAATTTTAAATAAATTTCAATAATTAAATTTAAATTTTTAAATCATATAAGCTATTTTTTTAGTGATTAAATGAATATTTATTAAAATGAAATAAAACATATAAAGATTTTGAAAACTTGTGTTCTGAGAGAAGGTGGATGATTATAGAAGAAAAATTAGAAGAAAAAAAGGAAATCCCAGAACTTCTCACCCTGAAAACATGCAAAAAATGCATTGTTGTGTTCCTGTTGAAAAGAGGAAATTAAAATTAATTAAAATTCTGGTAATATTACATAATAATAATCATTTAATTAAAAATAAATAGGCCCAGTTTTGAATAAACTTTGCTAACAAAAATCTGCTAATAAAAATATTTAAAAAATAGAAATACTGTATTAAAAAAAAAAAAAAAAACATGGTTATTATTAATATTTTAAGAAATCTAAAAATATTTTGTGAAAACAAAATATCTTCCACAGCACACTTAAAAGAAAATCCCTAATGCATTCATAATATTTATAATGATAAAGTAACTTTTGAAAACTAATTTATAAGATGAAACACATCATTACAAAAATAATAATAAAGATTAAATATTTGTGTTTCGGAAATTAGTGCAATTTCGTTTCTATTCATCGTATAGAAGCATGTTTGATGGAAATTTAGATGTTTTTAGATAAAAAATATTATTTGTAACAGTTTACAGCACAGTCGAAAAGTATTTATGAATTCAGTTTGCCTGTTTGTCTGTCTGTCTGGTCGTCTGTCTAGTCGCGCACTAACTCAAAAAAAAAATAACCTGATATCTAGATAATTAAAATATGGTATTGTAGTATACCGTAACAAGTTCGGTATTCATTTTCAAGTGTGCATCATTCATAGTTCATTTACAGGGGCAATCAAAAGTATTCGGTTACATTATGGCCTGTAGGCGAAAATCGCTTGCAATGTGTTTTAATGATGTTATACTCCTTGTAACATATTCAAATTAATATACATCAGTGCGGTGCAGTACAAGATACTTACTGTAGAACATGCAGTGCATAGCAGTTTTCGTTCATTTACAGGGGCTCACAAAATAATACGGTCACAGGACTTTCAATAAAAGCAATGCTGTCTATGTGCGTTTTTAATTTTATAATGTATTTTTGAACTTTGATAGATATGAAAGAATTGCAAATTGTCACCTTTCCAGGAACATGCGATGCTTTAATTTATGATAGGCCAGTTCTTATTAAAATTTTAAAGCCTCACCAGTCTTCTAAAACCTTTAATGATTACTACATTAACACATTTTAACCCCATTTATGTAACGACATTGAGAGTTTTAGCTGCCAAAGAATAGATTTTATATGGGATAGATACATTACACCAAGCATTAAAGGTGAAACCAGACAAAAAAAGGGGTGCAGGAACCAGGCGGCAAGTGCTGTTGAATGTCAAACTACCTAAAATTTGGCAAGATTTCTGAAGAAATTCAAGTAATAAAGAAGAGTTATTTAATCTGCTTGGAACATTAGCTATAAATACCATAAAAATACGCAAGTTATAACCACTTCAGGTGAAGAAGTTATAGGAAATAATATTGCACTAAGTTCCTTAATTGGAATATGGCTTGCTCTGGTCATGAAGAAGCTGATACAAAGATAATCTTGCACCTCAAAGACATGGCAGAAAACGGATTGAAAAATATTGTTATACGCTCTGTAGATACTGATGTATTAGTTTTAGCAATTGCACATTTCTTTACTTTGTCAGATAGACAAACCGTTTGGATTGCATTTGGAACAGGGAATAATTACAGACTTATTCCCGTCCTTACTGTAGCTGCAGCAATTGGAAAAGAAAAAGAAATGTTGTTACTAGGATTCCATGCTTTCACAGGCTGCGACAGCAATCCTGGTTTCACAGGGAAAACAAAAAAGTCAGCTTGGAAGACATGGATTCTCTATAAAGATGCTACTATCGCATTTTCATTTTTACCAAAACCGCAAACTTCCATACCTGACGATATTCTAAATATTTTAGAAAAATTCGTAGTATTGGTGTACTGTTCAACATGTAACAGCATAAGTGTAAATGTTGCTAGACAGGAATTGTTTATGACAAAAAATCGTCCTATTGAACATCTTCCACCAACCAAGGGTGCACTAGAGCAGCATATTTTAGAGAGTGCTTTCCAAGCTGGACACATTTGGGGACAAGCACATGAGCGGAAAATATGTCCCCCTCTCGAAACAAATGGGGATGGTGGTTGGATAATTTTTCATGAAATTAAAATTATGGTCGGAGCTGCCCGAGATTGCAGATTCTTGAAAAGAACTAATAAAATGTATGTGCAAAATCTGCAAAAATAAGTGTAGTTGTAGGAAGGTTGGTCTTTCTTGCACATTATTGTGCTACTTTGAAAACGAATGTGAATGAGAAATAATATGCTACAAACTAAAGTTTCTATATTCTGCAATTTTATGTCATTAATTTGTTATGTAGCATTCATTTTTTAATATGTTGTATAAGTAAGGCATTAGTAAAATGCATTTTTATTATTTATTTAATCCATTCATTTTACTCACTATACAATAAAAAATACTTTAATAATTGAACTAGTTTCATTTTAAGTATATTTCTGATATTAAAAAGAAAATTTTTGATTAAGAAAATCGAAAATGACATCAAAGATACTTTTATATGACGAAACGGAAAAAATTGAATAACAGCCTAAATCTTAAATCCCTAAGACATTTCATTATGCCTCTCTTATATGCATTGTTTTAATATAAAGAAGATACCGATCAATAGGGATATTATTATTAAAAATTGCAGTTATTTCATACCTAGCACCTCCCTTAATAACAATCGATTTAGCTGATGATCTATAAAATTTATACACAAGTTATAAAGGCACTGTGCTCGGAGACATTAATGTAACGGTAACCGTATTATTTTGTGAGCCCCTGTAAATGAACGAAAACTGCTATGCACTGCATATTCTACAGTAAGTATCTTGTATTGCACCGCACTGATGTATATTAATTTGAATATGTTACAAAGAGTATAACATCATTAAAACACATTGCAAATGATTTTCGTCTACAGACCATAATGTAACCGAATACTTTTGATTGCCCCTGTAAATGAACTACGAATGATGCACACTTGAAAATGAATACCGAACTTGTTACGGTATACTACAATACCATATTTTAATTATCTGGATATCCTTTTTTTTTTCTTCTTTTCGAGTTAGTGCGCGACTAGACAGACGACCAGACAGACAGACAAACAGGCAAACTGAATTCATAAATACTTTTCGACTGTGCTGTAAACTGTTACAAATAATATTTTTTATCTAAAAACTTCTAAATTTCCATCAAACATGGTTTTATACGATGAATAGAAACGAAATTGCACTAATTCCCGAAAATGATGCCATTTTGAATAACGGCCGCCACCTTGAATTCTCCGAACTTTCCGCTATGCCTCCCCTTCTTATATGCTTTGTATTAATATAGAGTAGATACTGATCAGTCGGTATAACTGTATCACGATGTGCAGTTTTCACCTTATTTTTGTCGTGTAGCACTTGGACTATAAGTTCAGATATAATGTATATTTATTGAAAGCGATTCTCAAAAAATATTTTTCCCAGCTCAATAACGCGAAACATTCAGACACATTTTGTAGCTCATTTTTAAACGTAAAAGCATGA
The DNA here is from genome assembly GCA_963931845.1 of Maratus michaelseni. NCBI lineage: Eukaryota > Metazoa > Arthropoda > Arachnida > Araneae > Salticidae > Maratus > Maratus michaelseni. The sequence continues at coordinate 160,392,981 of OZ007598.1, forward strand.
CACTTGCAGGAATGATTATTGAGGCGGTTTGTTATAAAACAGTGTTTTTTTTTTCTTTTCTTTTTTTCTTGCTACAAATATTTTTCTACATCTTGTAAGCGATTGTAGTTTTATGACGGCAGTTTTTTCCATCTCCCGCGCAGCCCTGTCCGGATATTTGGTTCAAAACGTTTGGCAGCATTTTCTGAAACTTGTTCTGCCTTTACCAAAAAATAGAAAAACAATTCGAGTACAAAGTTTTTGAATAATAGCACCTGCTAATTTCATGCACTCGAGGACAAAAATGAATTTCAAAAGTGTGTCAGAAAGTAGGCAGTCTGTATTTGAAAAAGCCTTAACCAATTTCATACGTGTTTCATTCTTGCAAAAATATACCGCCCAACTTTAAAAAAAAACAAGAAAAAAAAAAGAAAGAAAGAAAAAAAAAACCAGTTGATTACCTTTGCATTGAAAACTATTTTTCTATATCAAAATTTACATCAGAATCAAATTTCAAAGTATGTTAAAATTCGTTGCAGCTCAAATGTAATTCTGAATAGTATCTTAGCAGCAGCTTGTTCAGTTCTAAGTTTAACGTATAAAAGCGTTTTTTTTTCTATGGCAAGTACTCTTTTTAATGAAACTGAAAATTAATTATATAAATAAATTCACGCTTATCATTAAAATTTTAATTAATTTTTTTATATAATAAGTATGCGTAAACATAGCAGCTTATTGCTGTTAATTTCTCGTATCATTCAAATGAACCTTTTCTATTAACAGGGTTCGTACGGAGTCCTGGAATTTTCAGGGGAAATACCAGTATTTTCTTATAGAAAAACGCGCCTTAGGTAATCGCGCGATTATATAAGCCGAGTTTTTCTATAAGAAAATACAGGTGCTCTCCCTGAAAATTCCAGGGCAAAGTACAAACCCTGTATTAATTTTTTATCTGTTTACATCGCTATTAAAAATAAATTTGAAAGAAAAAGGAAATGTTTTCATTTAGATTCCAGCGTGCTTATATATATATAAAAAAAAAACATCCATGTATATATTTTAAGGCACAATTTAGAGGCAAGAAAATTTATCTGTCATTTTTAAAAATGCGTACAGAAAAAAAAAATGTTTTTATTTTAGTGGATAAAATTTAAATCTCGTATCTTATTTAATATTTTCACCGAAAAACAAGTTTTGAATAAATAAAATTACGTTGAAAAAGAGTAGATTTTTTTTTTTTTTTTTTTGTATCTCTTTTAATCAATAGTACATAAGGTGACAGATGAAAATGTATTTTCTCCCTAATATGTTGCTGTTTTTACTAAGCAGCAGATATTCACTTTTTAAGGAGAGGCAAATATTAAACATTACCTATATTGCAAAAAAGAAAAAGAAATAAATAAATAACAAATGGCATCTATTATCATATATATTATTTCTCCTGTCAACATCCCTTTTTCTAAGAAAATACGAAACGCAGAACGACGAATGAGATAGCATATGAAAGGATTTTGAACAGGCTTCTGACATAGCCTACTTAACATTTCGTTAAAACATGTTTTTCGATTAAAAACTGCAGTTAATTAAAAATTAAATCGGCATTGTTTTCATAAATGAAATGGAAGGTTTTCCTCAAATTAGTGTCGCCACAAAAATAAAATACTGCATTATCAGATGACGTCATCTTCTGATGCAATCAAAATACGATTGTTAATTTATTTCTTGCGCGTACTTTTTGAAAAAATATCGAGCTTTTAATTGGGTTTTTATTTAATTTTTATGCGTGCGTCACCTATTGTTTATTTATTTTCTTTGTTTAATCACGGCTGTGTATACGCGTACTGCATCAGAGCAACAGTAGATTGCGTAATGTAAGGATTATTTTCCATTTAGATATACATTTCATTAGGATTTATAAAAATTGTAGGTATCTATTTTTTAATACTCATTAAGCTGTTAATATTTCTGACGTCACTGAAATAGCTGCTGGACCACAAAGTTTGAACATCCCATTTTTAAGTTCCAATAGGCTTGAAAAAAAGTGGTCTACCAAATATTGATTTATGTATTTAAGACATTTCTGGAACAGTTTTGCAAAATATGAGGAAATGCTTTCATATGAATTCCCTAAACATCTGATTCAGTGTTTCAATTTTTTTGATAATTCGTTTTTTTTTTTTTTTTTCAGTATAGGGGTGTTGACAACCTAGAGAAATAACCTTGGCGAGAGAAGAGAATTTGGAAAAACACTTTCTGGCAATCTATTCCCATTTTCTTATACATAAGCAATCATCATATATATTATTTCTGTTGTCAACATCCTTTTTTCTATGCACATACAAAACATACAACGATGAATGAGGTATCATTCGAAAAGTGTTTGAACAAGTTTCTGAGATAGTACACCCACATTTCGTTAAAACGCATTGTTTGATTAAAAAAAAATCAGTTAATTAAAAATTAGTACTAAAACGTACTAGGAAATAATTTCAAATGTTGCAGTGCGAAAGCTACGCACGGGTCCTTCTAGTATAATTGTAAACGCCTGCTATAATTTAAGTTTTCAAAACTATACATCTAAAAGTTTATAAATATAAGACTTTCTGAGAATACTATGTTTTTTTATTAGTAGGGAGCAGAGCCGAAACTAGTGGGAAGCAAAAGTGGTATATGCCCTGGGCCCCAGTCTAGAAGGGGGCGTCAATAGAGGATTCTATCCTTCTTTTGGCACAAAAAACAAATGACGAAAATTGGACCAAAAATACTTGCAATTGAGTAGCTTAATGTCGTTGATTTTATACTTTTTACTTTTAACAGGGCTGTTTTTTATTTTTTTTTCGTTAGGTGACTACATAGGGGCACAAAACAGTACTTGATTAACGAATTATTCCAAGATACTTGCAAGATCAATATACTGTCCTAATTCGGTTTAAATTAGTTCAGTATTTCAAATGTTGTCGTGATGACATGTTTTGAATATTTTTTGCTTTTGTGTACCCCTGTAAACAAACTGTAACAGCTGCAAACTTGATTAACCCCTTGAAGGGCACCGGTATATTATATATACCACTTAATTTTAATCCCAAAATGCCACAATGACACCAGAATTTTATAATCAAATTTTGAATTTATAAGGTACATGAGGAAAAGATTTTACTGATTTAAAACTAAATTCGTTCGTGAATTCTGGTGTCAAACAATCATTTCAATATTTTAGCTATAAGAGTACTTTGCCCCTGAAGGGGTTAACGAACTCATCCATGATTCTAGCAGGTTCATTTACTGTACCGATTAGGTTCGAATAGGTTCAATATTTTGGATTTTACCATGTTGACAAGATGAAATTATCCCAACGAAATGATTGCAATACGATTTTAAAGAAACCAAGCTAAAAATATTACAATTTATATACTTTTTAGCAATTATTTCATATTAAAAATAAAAAACAAAAACAATTAATCAAAAACTTTTCTTTATAACCTTTTTTTTGAAAGGAGGTGAGCGACAAAATTCATGCTTGCCCCGAGTGAAAGAAATCCTATTTCCTCCCTGGTAGGGTGATCCCGAATTCATAGTACTAACTTTAATGGTTGATACAGGACACTGCAACAAGCATTTTTTGTATAGGAAACCAGGGTTAGAAATACATTTATTTAGTCAAAATTACAGGGCGTTTCACTCCAATACGAAATCACGTTTTCGTTCATAACTTTAACAGTAGTGAAGATATTTTAACACGTTGACGGACACTTGCGTCTATAGCCGTCAAAGCGAAGTTCACTATGTGGCATGACGGCAATAGCCGTCCAAAACGAAACGGTCGTTTTTAGATACTACGGCTATAGCAGCACAAATGTGCATTTATCGGCGTACAAGAAGAATCTCAGTGTAATGTTTTGGAAACAATTTTTTAGGTTGAAGTTCGTTTTCCACCTGTTATACGAGTTGCAGCTTCGGTATGCACGTGCAGGATGGCTAGTGGGAAGGGAAAAATATAGTTTAAAAAAATGATAATTACCAGTATATTCTTATAGAAAAATTCAAAATGATTATTTCATCGAATAATCAACGTAAATTTTTCTATAAGAATATACTGGTGTTTGTCACTTTTTTTGACTGTATTTTCCCCTGATCATTAGCCACCCTGATGTGGTTGTGAAGGGAGTAGTGCAACCTAATTAAAGGTGCTGAATTAATCAAAATTAAGTTTATTTAAGCAGAAAGAGTAAAACTATACTTCTAATATTCTAAAAATTACAAAAACATAAAGTGCAAATTTTCGAACTTCACTTGTTCCTACTGACCGTCAATGTGTTAACAAAATTCGCAACAAACTCATCTTTGTATGAATTGTAAGGATTAATTGTAAGAATTTTATTAAGGTATGAATTGTAACGATTTCATTAATGTATCTTCACTACTATTACAGTTATCAACGAAAAACCGATGTTCGTATTGGAGGGAAACGCCCTGTAATTTTCACTATATAAATGGATTTCTGACACTGGTTTCCTATACAAAATTGTTTGTTACAGCGTCCTGTACCAGCTCTTAAAATTTGTACCATCAAATTGAAATCACCCTGTAGATCAAAAATTGAGTAAAATACAACAGCTGATATTCACGAAAATTTGGGAAGATCTTCGTTTTGGCACTAAAAATGAAGATCCGATGTGTCCCCAAATATAAAGTAGTTTTACCCTGTTTTTTGTGGGGGCGGAGGGAAATTTTATTTCAGGGAGGGGGTGGAATCAATTTGTTAAAAATATCAAGCGGAGTATCATTAGTTATGTATTTTTTTTAATTCTGAATCGAACAACACCACCCGCAAGTTGATATGATGATTTGTTACAAAGTTAAGCCAGGTTTTACAAGTATAAAGTCGACGATTTACCTCAGTGCAGTTAATGTAGGTTTTTACAAAAATAAAACTGATGGCCATTCACGAAAATTTGGGAACAGCTTTGTTTCGAGACTGGTAAAGAAGATACGGTGTATAGGGGGGGGGCAAAAGAGGTATAATATATTTTACCTGCACTGAAGTAAAATTTTCGACATTGTATTCCTAAAATCGGGTGTAATTTTGCAGCAAATGATCGTATCGACTTGCGGATGGTGTGGTTCGATTCAGAATTTAAAAAAATACATAGTATGCGATACACCAATTTACTTATTTAAAAAAAATAATCATCCCCCCCCCCCTTTGCCCCCCACCAAACACCGTAAAACAACTTTATTTTTAGAGACTCATCGGATTTTTTTTTCTAGTGCCAAAACGAAGTCCTTCCCAAATTTTCGTGAATAGCTGCACTGAGTTAAAATCGCCGACTTTCTATTTGTAAAACCTGGTGTAAATTTGTAGCGAGTCCTTGTATCAACTTGCGGATGGTGTGGTTCGATTCAGAATTTAAAAAAATACATAGTATGCGATACACCAATTTACTTATTTAAAAAAAATAATCATCCCCCCCCTTTGCCCCCCACCAAACACCGTAAAACAACTTTATTTTTAGAGACTCATCGGATTTTTTTTTCTAGTGCCAAAACGAAGTCCTTCCCAAATTTTCGTGAATAGCTGCACTGAGTTAAAATCGCCGACTTTCTATTTGTAAAACCTGGTGTAAATTTGTAGCGAGTCCTTGTATCAACTTGCGGATGGTGTGGTTCGATTCAGAATTTAAAAAAATACATAGTATGCGATACACCAATTTACTTATTTAAAAAAAATAATCATCCCCCCCCTTTGCCCCCCACCAAACACCGTAAAACAACTTTATTTTTAGAGACTCATCGGATTTTTTTTTCTAGTGCCAAAACGAAGTCCTTCCCAAATTTTCGTGAATAGCTGCACTGAGTTAAAATCGCCGACTTTCTATTTGTAAAACCTGGTGTAAATTTGTAGCGAGTCCTTGTATCAACTTGCGGATGGTGTGGTTCGATTCAGAATTTAAAAAAATACATAGTATGCGATACACCAATTTACTTATTTAAAAAAAATAATCATCCCCCCCCTTTGCCCCCCACCAAACACCGTAAAACAACTTTATTTTTAGAGACTCATCGGATTTTTTTTTCTAGTGCCAAAACGAAGTCCTTCCCAAATTTTCGTGAATAGCTGCACTGAGTTAAAATCGCCGACTTTCTATTTGTAAAACCTGGTGTAAATTTGTAGCGAGTCCTTGTATCAACTTGCGGATGGTGTGGTTCGATTCAGAATTTAAAAAATACATGGTATGCGACACACCACTTTACTTATTTAAAAAAAAATTATTATCCCCCTGAGTTAAAATGCACCCCACCAAACACCGTAAAACAACTTTATTTTTTGGAGACTCATCGGATTTTTCTTTCTAGTGCCAGCACGAAGTTCTTCCCAAATTTTCGTGAATAGCTGCACTGAGTTAAAATCGCCGACTTTCTATTTGTAAAACCTGGTGTAAATTTGTAACGAATCCTTGTATCAACTTGCAGATGGTGTCGTTCGATTCAGAATTAAAAAGTGCATAACTGAATATACCTCTCTAGACACACTTAAAAAAGTTATCCTCCCCCCTCCTCCCTGAGTTAAAGTTTCCTCCCATTTCCCTCCAAAAAAAAAAAAAAAAAAAAAAAAACAGGGTAAAATAACTTTAATTTTGGGGGACTCATCGGATCTTCAATACTAGTGCCAAAACGAAGTTCCTCCCAAATTTTAGGGAATGAACATCAGTTGTTTAAAAAAAAAAAAAAAAAACTATTTTACTTGTACTATAAAGCAAATGAAGGGTTCCTGGGCACAAACTATACAACTCTTTGTATAGTTTGTGTCCGGAAACATGTTATGGAATAGTCTGAAATTTGCAGGAAAAAAAATGCCTACATAAAAATTTTCCGTAAAAATCTATTGAATTTAAAAAATCGTTTGAAAATTAAAATTTATTTAAAAAATCTTTAGAAAATTTTTATATAGAAATCAATAGATTGCTCTAGATAAATTTCTTTAGAAGCATTTTATAAAATCTACAGATATTGCTAATGGACAATATTCATGTAACGCCTCAACGGGAATCATGTGGCGTAAAAGTAGCGGTTAGCGACTTTGTTTACATATTGCATCATTTGATTTTGTTTCACCATAAATACAGGTAAATGCATGCGTAAAATACTTCAGATTTATTTTGCTCAGATTACTATTCGATAAATACGTATTAAAAAATTCATATGTACTTTTTAATATATATTTACAATTTTCATTTCATAAATAAAACGAAAAATATACATGAAATTACATCATAATAGAGAAAAAAAAATCATAACAAAACCTATACTAGTTCCTGAAAAGATCTAAAACTTGATATAAAGATAAAATATAAGCGCAAATTTTCTAAAGACAATGCTTTTCAATGACGCGTTTTGGAATGTTATTCCCAAGCAGACGAATTTTTATAGTCTGTAACCCAAAGGAAAAATACTGTCCATTAATTAGAAATTTTATAATGAAATATGCACTCATTTCTCTAGAATTATTTGTATTAAAAAAAAAAAAAAGTAATGTAGAGTCTATAAAGATGTTAAAATACAACAAAAACTAAAGAAGCTCTTTGTACATTATAATGTTCTTACTAAAAAAAAATCACTTTATGTAATTTTTACATTGATGTTTGTTTATCGTTTTAAAATGCTTTCAAATTTCCAACAGTTATAAAGACTTAATTTTTTTTATTGAAAGAATACAAGTTTCGTTTCAATAGTAGATGATTTTCATTAGACACTATCCATCTAAGTAATAATAATATTAATAAATACGAAGGCTGTTCAATAAGTAATAAGATTAAAATTATAAAAAATACAGAATACCTTTAATCGTCATCATTTACAAATAACTACCGCGGCACGTCATGCATTTATCCCAACGTTCTGTCCGCTTCTTAAAAACATGTAAAAGTCCGTTTTTTGAGAGCTTTTTCAAAACTGCCTCCGCAGCCTTAACACATGCTTTGTTGCTTGCAAAATGTTTGCCTCGTAATGGTTTCTTAAGTTGAGGAAACAGCCAGAAATCGCATGGAGCGAGATCAGGACTGTATCGAGGGTGTGATAAAATCTCTACGTTGCTTCGCTGCAAAACATCTTGTACAAAACGAGCAATATCTGGTCCTCCTTGATGATAGACGCAGCTGTGTTAATCATTGTCTCTGTGATGGATGTTGAAGGTCGTCCCTCACGTTCAATATCTTCCACATTTTCCCTTCCTTCCTTAAAAGCTTTATGCCAGCGAAAAATACTTGCCCTCGAATTGCATCATCATTGAAAGCTTCACGTATCATGTCAAAAATCTCCGATGCTGATTTTAGCAAACGAACAAAAATTTAATCGTATAACGTTGTTCCATCGACGCTTCCATTTCGACAACTGGCCGCTCTCGTAGGCGCTCGCAAACATGCTTCAGTTCAATCACGTGATACTCAGGAACATGAGCCTGTACACGCCATCTATCGGTAGTTTTTGTTAATACAGACAACAAACTTTTTTTATGCCACAGAAATTGACATTCCGATGAGTGGTTTCGCGACAGTAAAATTAGTCTTATTACTTATTGAACAGCCTACGTATATAATTATATTATTATATATTATTCTAATAATATTAATATATAATAATAATAATAAGTTTTTGCAGCTAATTTATGTGCGTGTTAACTTAAAAGTAGTGCTTCAGTTTTTGAGGATATGATGTGAATTTTTTCGAAGATGATTTTTTATTCCACGAGAAAATGGCAGTTTGTTAAAGATGGTTCATTATTGCAGTCGTAATCAATAATCATGGCGAGGAGGTTAGGCAATGATGAGACACTACAAGAGTTTCTTCAATAAGGAGCAGCCAATTTCCAGATAAATCGTTTATTAATGAACAGGAGCGATGCCAGTAACAGTTCCCACAGTATCCGGTATAAACTTATAGCCGCCAGGTTTGACGATGGCTCACTACATCGTTTAATAGATCTTAAATAGCTGCATATTATTCTAAATTAGTTGAACACCAGATAACTCTTTGGTAAGCACTTACAAACACGACTAAAATTTGCTCTCCAAAATCTTGCAAGCGCATTTTGTTCACAGCGCGTAGTGTTACTGACAACGACGTAACGAGCACACGATCCAATGAGTGAGAGGCGAATTAAGCTAAGCGAATGAAGTGCGAGGGAGAAGATTTAACATGAAAGAATCCCCCCCGTAGCTGCGCATTGATTTTGAAGTGAAAAATATCCAGCGCGCGAAGCAAAGCATGGAATAAAAATTTAAAAAAAATGGCTTTTAAAAACATTCGAAATGACAACAAACGTCTCTCAGAATTTTATAGATTGGGGAGTTGATAAAAGCTACGAATGAACTTACAGTTTCAGATTAAGATTTCGAATAAGATAATGATTAATATACGTGTTATTACTATTAAAAGGACATTAAATAGGAATAAATATTATTAAGAATTAAGGAAATAATGACTATGTCAGAAGTTAGATTAATTTAAAGGAATAATGCGAAATAAATGCGAAGGACATGCGAAGGAAAATAAAATTTTTATATAACATATACATCTATTTACTTATATAAAATCTAAGTCTAGGAAAGTGTATATAACCATTCCGGGGCGAAAAGACCGTAGATAAACGCCATGTAATTAAAAACATATCTTAACATATGACAACTAAATGATAATTTCATCTACATCAACCTCAAATGATGTCTGTTCAGCATATTTTCATATAAAACATGTACATTAACATTTCTGTAAATATTTTTTTCTGTAAGTACTTTTTTCAGAAATAGTGTAAACAAACGGAAAGCACTTTGGCGAGCCATTCCTTTTTAAAATTCATTCATTTTTATAAAAATTATACATTTTGAAAAAAAAAGTGAAAGCATTGAATATTTAATGTTTTGTGAAATCTTCAGAAATTGTGTTTCACTTTGCTAATTATTATTATTGTTGCTATAAATGATGCTGTGTGGTGGGTGAGTCATTCACTTTTGAGACTCATTTATCAAAATTATTTGTGCTGATTGGCAACGGGTGTTTAAAGGCAGAGTTCAGAGAAAGGTAGAGAAGCAGTAACACAGTCAAAACGGTTTCCAATATGAAGCCAGTTATCGCTCAAATCACTCGACTGAAACAAGACAAGCACGTGGAACAAGGGGTGAATTCATTGGACGGGGAGAGGTTTTTGAAGCGAGCCACCAGTGTTTGGGCAGACTGGTGACCGGTTTTAACTGGTTTCAGAGTTGCGTTTTTAGCTTCACGCCAAACCAATACTTTTCATCTGTATCTTTCTGTTAACTCTGTAGTGTTTAAACAACTTTGTTGATCTAAACATTGTTTTGAAGATTTTTCATTCTTAATCTTTACAGAATTATTTTATAGTGGAATGCTTAATGTAATGAAATTCAATCAAATCAGTTTATTACTTACCCATCATACGTAGTATAGGGTAAGTAATAAACTGATCGTTGTACTAAACTACTAAGTCTTGTGATCGTTTTAAAAAACGAAATTTTTGTTTTGACGGATTTACACGTTTCAGACACTGGAGATTACGAAAAACATATTTTTAGATGAAAAACAAATTTGCCGTCCGTCTGTCTGTGTGTGTGTTTGTAGACGCTCTATCTTCCGAACAAATTGAGATAGATACTTGAAATTTGGTACGTACTTAGCATGTAATAATAAGAAGAAGCTTATTGAATTTCAGTAAACTTGATTATCCGGAACTATTTTTTTCGGACTCTCGACATATTCGTTCTGATAAAAGGTATATAAAATTTTTCGAAATTGTTTGTTTTAAGGAGGAAATATAAAAGACAATAAAAAACATAAATTTTGCATAAAGAATGAAGTCGATCGGGTAATTAGTTGCTGAGATATTCGTAATCATATTTTTCCACACTCTTCGATTTTTCATGACCCTGCATTTCATTCAAATTTCAATTCAAAGATATATTTTAAATAGAAATGAGACTCTTCATCCGACGCAGTAAACTCTTCGTTAATATGACTATCATTTTTGGAGTTATAAGGATGTTTCTTTTACGCAATTCAGTAATAGAGCATTTAAAGTTTATGGCGTCATCAAGCCACGATTTCATTCGAATTGCAATGGATTTTATAAATAGTTTACACATGTTTTACTTTCGTATTTTATATTATGCATATCCATGCGGGTAAGTATTACGGTGGCCCCCAACGACTAGTTTTCTTTGTGAAAATCGTTATATATATCAGAGGATTGCAGATTATTTCATCGTTGAATTTTATGAAAGTTTTATTGTTGTTCACTGCTGTTTAAGTATGGATTTCCTACCAGTCACCTTTCAAAAATAAAATCTTCATGCTGTTTGTTTGTATGAAGTCTTATGAAAATGAAACATACAAGAGACCCTACTCTATTTTATATTTCGATGAAACTTTTATCATAGAGAACTTTTATCATGATATGATGAAGAGTAATACCAATTTTATAGGCGATCGTCAAGGTTTAGTATTTTAAAAATATTTCTAAAGTATCTATGATACAACTAGTGACAATCGCTAAATGCTTTATTAACACATTGATTGACAGTAGGAACAAGTGAAGTTCGAAAATTGACACTATATGTTTTTGTAATTTTTAGAATATTAGAAGTATAGTTTTACTCTTTCTGCTTAAATAAACTTAATTTTGATTTATTCCGCACCTTTAATTAGGTTGCACTACTCCCTTCACAACCACGACGTGCATACTGAAGCTGCAAATCGTATAACAGGTGGTAACCGAACTTCAACCTAAAAAATTGTTTCCAAAACATGACACTGGGCTTCTACTTGTACGCCGGTAAATGCACATTTGTGCTGCTATAGCCGTAGTGTCTAAAACGACCGTATCGTTTTGGACGGCTATTGCCGTCATGCCACATAGTGAACTTCGCTTTGACGGCTATAGCCACAAGTGTCCGTCAACGTGTTAAAAATTATTCCAATAATTTCAAGCAACGTAATCGCCTTCGTCACAGAAATGATAGTTAGTATAGAAACGAATAAAATACAATTATTTTTTACCCACTTTCCGCAAATTATAAAATGGAATTTTTCACATTCATTACATTGGATTCCATTACCCGTGAAACAAAAAATCAGCTCCACTGTGATTACCAGATGGATTTTCCATTACTCATTTCTATACTAATTATCATTTCTGGGACGATTATGTTCTTCGAAAACATTTAAATATTTTTGAATAAAACATTTAGGAATTTTCATTAGTTGCATCATAGATAATTTACAAATATTTTAAAAGTACCAAACCTTGACGATGTCCGATAAAATTGGTATCATTCTTCATCCTATTATGAGTACTCTCAATGATAAAAGTTTAAGGGAGTAGGATATCTTTGAACACGTCGAAAAAGCAAAAAATACCACTATGTTCCAAGCTTCAAAACGTGTGTAATGAGTCAAAAATAAAAATCAAACTTCATTCAAATATAAAGCTCATATTTAAATTTATATTAAAAAATAAATAAATATATATATATACTTGTAAATTCACAAATAAATATCGAAATGATAAATTTAAAAATATATATGATAAAAAAAAAAAAAAAAAAAAAAAAAAAAACATAACACGTCTTGCGCGCAGTGTTACTAAAAAAAAATATGCATGGCTACCAAAAGAAATTTTCACCCCATATTCATTTCTGTATTATCTACAACTTAAAACCAGAAAAAGGTAAGATTTTTTTTTGTTGTTGTTTTGGTACTTTGAAAATATTTTAAGAAAATTCCTAATTTTTAAAATTATTAAGTTAATGTTTTAATTTAGTCAATATTTTTTACAAATATTCTGGTTTTAGTATTAAAGTAAACACAATTACGTATTTATTCTCACCAAAATTTTCTTTTTATATGCATATTTTCAGATTTTTTCATGCGCGCAAGACGCGTTATGTTTTTTTCTCTCATCAGCATATATATATTTTAAACTTATCATTTCAATATTTATTTATGAATTTAAAGTATATATATATATTTAAATATAAATTTAAATATGATCTTTATATTTAAATGAAGTTTGACTTTTATTTTTGACTTATTACACAAGTTTTGAAGCTTGGAACATAGTGATATTTGTTTGCTTTTTTGACGTATTCAAAGGTATCCTACCCCCTTAATCGAATTCGGGGTGTCCCTTTTGGGTAGGGTCACCATGACCGATCAACATTCCGTCATTTTTGACGGGGGTTATAAACTTGTTTACGAAATAAAATGAGGACGTGAGTTTCGAAACTCGCCTTATCCAAAATTTAAAAAATCGCGTTTTCACTATCAATCTATTTTATTGGTAAATCTTCACTGAAAAAAACAATACAATCCGCAGAAAAACTAGTTTTAGCATGTATTGCTGGCGTTCTAAAATCGTGGTTTACAACGAAAACTAATGGAAGTAGTCAGAGGTTTTTCGCGGTTTCATTAAATTTAATTTTTTTGGATAAGGCGAGTTTTGAAACTCACGTCCTCAAATGAATAAAAAATCTACACTTAATTTCTTACAAAGCAAAATTAAAAAGTATAAGGTTGTTTAAACATTTCTTTACAATTTTAAGTAAGTGGGAACATGATTTTCTAAATAGCAAGTTTTAAAATTTCAGTTAAATCTTTAAATTGCTTACCAACTTTAAAATTTCTAGTAATTTTTTAAAATACGTCTAATTTATGTGCGTGTTAATCTGTAAATAGTGCATCAATTTTTGGGAAAGTATGTATCTATTAATGACTTAAAATGAATAAAAATATATATTTATTTTCTTAAAAAGTTAATTTTAAAAGACTAAAGATACAAATTGTTGCTAAAAGAAAAAAAAAAAAAATTACGTTTAAAAGTAAAGAAACTCGATTTTGATGGAAGAGTATGAACGAATTAATTTAAAGATAGTTTTGTTAAATGCTTTTTCAGTAACAAATAAATTTTTCCCACACTTTTTATAAACATTTTTACCATCTATTTGATTTTAAAATTGAAGCAGAAGAAGGAAACGAGCGATTTCTTTTCAAAGATATTAACTTAAAATGTTAAAAATAAAATTTAAAATATTTAAAATACCGTAATTTCCGGCTTATAATCCGCAAATCACACAATTTTGTCTCGGCCCAGAAATTTTATTTTATACTAGCTGACCCGCCCGGCGTTGCCCAGACCCGTGATAATAAAGCTAAACAAACCTAAAGTTTGTATGATTTTATATATTTCACTCGATTTTGTATGAAATTATTTGTTTAAAATTGCTGCGCACGCGACGAAAAATCATTTCTTCCGTCTCCCGACAATCACCTCATTTTGCGGTTTCACATTTCTTTTGCACCATTTTCAGAGAAAAATGGCATTTTGGAAGCGATGGTTAATGAGAAACTAATTAATATCTTGGGTAATTATCGAAATATTTAAATTCTGAGACTCAGGTGCACATGGCCAGACCTTGGACTATCCACACCCTAATTTTTCAGACTTCTAGGTGGGCTAGATTTTGCTAGCCATCGCAGACAAACAGACAGACAAACAAGCACACACACACACACACAGAGCGAAACTTTCTTTTATTAGTATAGATAATGTAACTTATTAGATCGCTCTAAAAATTTGACTTCTATTATAAAATAAAATTTCTGGGTCGAAACATAATTGTTTTATTTGCGGATTATAAGCCGGAAATTACGGCAATTTTTAAAATTTAAACAAATTATCAGAATGTGATTAAAATCAACATTATTTGCTTATCATAATGTCATTTTTGAAAGGGAAAACTGTTCTATACTTATTTTCTATTCATGCTCCTTGTATTATATCGAAAACTACTTAAAAATTTCCATTGTCTTTAACCCTCTGACTGTCTAGCAAAAGGGCAAAATTGTAATGTTGATTTCTCTGTATTTTGTTTTAATGACTAAAAAAAGATGATTACTCCAAAATTATATGAAAAATCCAATTAGATATATGAATGTAATCCTTGACAGTATTGATCATTACTCAATGTATTAAAACTGAAACATATCTGAAGAATTATACTGATTTAAATAATGCTTGTATTACTGTGAAACCTGGAGCTTAGTGAACATATTAACACGGGCGTGTCAGTAATATAACATCATTTTTTACCAATTTTTCGTATCAAATATAACGTGATTTTCACCTGCTTTTAATTTTTTTAAATGTTCACTTTGTTTTCATTTTTCATGTTTCAATGGAAAATTAGTTGCCATGAAAAAATTATCATACCGGGTTTTGAAGATTTTTGCAACTATAAAGAAAATGGCTAAATTTTATAGGGAAAATGTTCATTGGTTCTCTATGAAAGTAATGAAATTTTGAATTATTAAAAAAAAAGGATACATTCACAAACACTTTCACATTTATAAAGTTATTAGAATATATTTATTAGAATAATAATAGTTCAATTATTAATTAATAACTAATTATTAACTAATTTATAGTTATTAGAATAAGGTTATTAGAATGCAAAATTATCATTTAGTGCGGTTTCGGTTAGTGTGATGTTTATTTATTCCGATAAACTTTTTAAATGCTCCCTCGATTAGTGTACAAAGCACGAAATTAGTGATGCTTTTTGTTGTTGTTTTTTTAAGCAAGATGGCACCGAGTTTTTGAAAATGAAATTTGCAAAAAATACCGAAAAAAGAAATAACATTGAAGAATTCTAAAAATCTTTTAAAAAATTAGAATTCCCCAGAGAGCATTTGATAAATATAGACCTCAGACATCACTAGAATTATGCAGTACACCGTGGATTAGAAAATAAAATTTTGTGCAAGATGTATTCCAAAAAGAAGAAAAAATTGTAAGAAGCTTTTCAAAAATTAGAATTCCTCAGGCAGCATCTGATAAATATAGACTGCAAACATCAGTAGAATTATGCAGTACTCCATGGATTAGAAAATAAAATTTTGTGCAACCGCAAGATGCATTCCAAAAACAACAAAAAAAACTGTAAAGTTGGCAATTTATAAATTTTCTCTTCAATAAATTAAAATATGTGCAACTTTAAAGTAATCAAATTGTATTACAAAACGTTTTAAATCAAATTATTTAATTTTACGAAAATTAACCTAATGGTAAGTAAACTAACATAAATAACCTAAAGAATTGTAGTAATGCAGGATTAAAATTAAAAATGACTTTAATATTTCTCAACTGTTACTTATTAAATTAGCTCACATATTTATGTTAGTGGAAAATGATGAAATAGACTAACTTTTCTTAAAATATAAAGTCAAGCTGTAATATGTATTGTCTAGCAATAATCCATCAAGATCAATACCATAGTACATTATTACATTGTACGTTTATGCATCAGAGAAAGTTGGTTGTGGATTTATTGCAGTTTTTCCCCACTTCAATATATGTTTCAATTATTGCGGTTTTGATTATATCGCGGATTAATTAATTAACCGCAATAATCGAGGAAAAACTTGCACATTCACATACGGCAGTGATGGAACAGTGGTGCAGCATTTGGACGATTGTCACCAATAAGTTTTAACAGTATTCTTCGTGTTAAAACATCTCAGAACCATTTACATCTCCGCTGTTAAAACATCTCCGCCCTTAAGTAAACTGAAGAATACTATTCAAATTTACCGGTGTCAATTGATTTTCTGGTGCGCCACTGTTCTATCACTGCATACGGATTCTAGGTTGATAATATATCAATAATAGGATATACAGATAGTTAAATAAAATCTATTCATATGTATAAGCAAACAACTTTTCAATAGTTGATATGATATAGCTAACAGGCCAGAGATATAGATAGAAGATGTGCAAAAAATCAAGGTAAAGCAAAGAACATACTTAGATCATATGTCGGAGCTATTTATAAGATAAAAACATTTATAAAAATAAATAAAAATGACGCGAGTTTCAAAACTCGCCTTATCCAAAAAAGGAAATTCGAGGAAATTGTGAAAAATCTCTGACTGCTTCCATTGGTTTTCATTGTAAACCAAGATTTTATAACGCCAGAAATACATGCTAAAACTAGTTTTTCTGCGGATTGTAGTGTTTTTTCAGTGAATATTTACCAATAAAATAAATTGATAGAGAAAACAAAATTGTTTAAATTTTGGATAAGGCGAGTTTTGAAACTCACGACCTCAAATGCAGATGTAAATTATTTTTTAGTATGAACTGTCAACCTTTTGATTACGAAAGTTGAGACATCGTACGTCCCAGAGACCACTTTTTGAAAAATAATCTCTGCCACACAATTAAACTACTCGTATAATATTTTCAATAGATATCTACCACAAAGATTTTTTTTTTTTTTTTTTTTTTTTTTTTTTGCAAATTGTGGTGCTATTGAACAAAAGAAGTAGACGCCAGGCCTGCCACGTAATCAAAAGGTTAAATATTAACCTTTTGATTACGGGCTAGAACTGACGACTATTTTTATATTCACTAGTACCACAATTTACAAAAAATATATATATTTATAGTAGATTTCTCTTGAAAGTATCCTGGTATAAGTGTATGGCGGAGATTAGTTTTAAAAAACTAGCTCGAATAGAATAAAGAAATAGTATATGGGGCGACACATTTTCCAACCCCGTAATCAAAGGGTTAACTGCTATTTTTTTAACTTTAGAAAAATCATTTTTTTAAATTTCTCAAAATGTTACAATTAAATGATCGTGTAAATAATGATGAGCCCTACATGCTTTATTCTCTGTCCTTTATTGCATTCCTCTTTGACTTATATAAAAATTACTAATAAAAGAAGAATTTGTTGATGTTGTTTTTTAAACATTTTCATTTGCTGAAAAGCCTCTTGAGAGAATCCTCTTGCTCTTGTGCCGCATCGTGTCCAAAGGTCTCCTTGCGTTCTTTTTCCTCTGCTTCACGCTGGTCTCCTTCAGCAGCTTCAGCTTGAGCTTCTTCTTTAGCTTCTTTTACAGTCACTTCTTCATGAAGCGTATCCTCCTGGGAGGCTATTTCATCAAAGAATTGAAGCATAAGGAAACATACAGACAGACAAAAAACCTGAAAAATAATTATTTATTCCTTAAATTTTGTGGACTGATTTTATATTTCACTAGCTGATGCAATTTAAAATCTGCTATCAATTAAAAATACACGTTGACTAACAGGACCAGTAGAGTTTTTTATTTTTTAATGCACTATTTCCGAAATTCGCATAATTTAATTGCAGAATTATGCGATCTTTTTTATCTTTTTATTTATTTATTTTTAATTTCCAATCGTCAATTCACAAATTATTACTCTCCGATTCAAGTAGAGCTGTGTTTTTTTTTCCTCCCTTAATTAAAATTTCGCTGCACTTTTAATCTTAGGATTAAACTTTCGTTGTTCATTTAAATTAAACGATTAAACAGATGTTAAAATAATACACCTACTTAATTTATTTATCATCATAAACGAAGCACTTCACTGCAGCGAAATAAAAAGTACAGGAGAAATTTTTATAATTTGTAACTAAAAGATAATTAATAAAATGCTCGGAAAGTATTTACAAAATTTTCTTTCTAGTATACAAAGTATTGCTCTTATCGTTGATAATTGCTAATTTTCAGAATTTTCTGACACTAAAAATAGAAAAAAACGCATTTTTAATGGCAAAAAATCTGAAAATTTGTGAAGTTCAAAATATGACAGTTCTCTAAGTTTTGATCGTACAGAAATGAAATTTTTACTGTTTTACTTGTTAAAGCACGGAGAAAACTTTCCCAAGTATGATTTGTAAAACACAGGAATCGTATAAAATTTTTAATTTTGTTTCTTTAAAAAAAAAAAAAAAAAACTATTGGATTGTTTGGGAAGTTTTTCCCGTTTGGGAAAACCAATTCGCACCGGAAAATTCTGCCTGTCAATTATTAGTCGTTAGATATCGGAATCGATGTATAGTAACCAGATTATAGAATTTTCCGATAAAACCAACTTTCCCAAACAGAAAGAGCTTTCCGTACAGCCCAATATTTTGACGTAAATTGATTTTTACGTGACGTAGAGTAATATTTGAAACATTTTGCAATAAGAACCATAGCACTAAAGCCAATGATTTAAAAATTTGCTATTGGTCAGTAACCAGAAGAGATACTGCATGTATAAACATTTATTCATTTAGTTTAGTTGCATTTTCTTTTCTTCTAGATATCTTTTATGCAATGTTAAATATTTCGGATCCATTATGTGTTCTTCTTAACATTCGTAGCACACACATGAAGTAAAGAACTGAAGCCCTAATATCTTATAATGGCTGCAAATTTACAATGAACAGAAAACCAAAATTTACAATAAACATATATAAACATTTATTCATTTAGTTTAGTTGCATTTTCTTTTCTTCTAGATATCTTTTTTGCAATGTTAAATATTTCGGATCCATTATGTGTCCTTCTTAACATTCTTAGCACACACATGAAGTAAAGAACTGAAGCCCTAATATCTTATAATGGCTGCAAATTTACAATGAACAGAAAACCAAAATTTACAATAAACATATATAAACATTTATTCATTTAGTTTAGTTACATTTTCTTTTCTTCTAGATATCTTATTTGCAATGTTAAATATTTCGGATCCATTATGTGTCCTTCTTAACATTCTTAGCACACACATGCAGTAAAGAACTGAAGCCCTAATATGTTATAATGGCTGCAAATTTACAATGAACAGAAAACCAAAATTTACAATAAACATATATAAACATTTATTCATTTAGTTTAGTTGCATTTTCTTTTCTTCTAGATATCTTTTTTGCAATGTTAAATATTATTTCGGATCCATTATGTGTCCTTCTTAACATTCTTAGCACACACATGAAGTAAAGAACTGAAGCCCTAATATCTTATAATGGCTGCAAATTTAGAATGAACAGAAAACCAAAATTTACAATAAACATATATAAACATTTATTCATTTAGTTTAGTTGCATTTTCTTTTCTTCTAGATATCTTTTTTGCAATGTTAAATATTATTTCGGATCCATTATGTGTCCTTCTTAACATTCTTAGCACACACATGAAGTAAAGAACTGAAGCCCTAATATCTTATAATGGCTGCAAATTTAGAATGAACAGAAAACCAAAATTTACAATAAACATATATAAACATTTATTCATTTAGTTTAGTTGCATTTTCTTTTCTTCTAGATATCTTTTTTGCAATGTTAAATATTATTTCGGATCCATTATGTGTCCTTCTTAACATTCTTAGCACACACATGAAGTAAAGAACTGAAGCCCTAATATCTTATAATGGCTGCAAATTTAGAATGAACAGAAAACCAAAATTTACAATAAACATATATAAACATTTATTCATTTAGTTTAGTTGCATTTTCTTTTCTTCTAGATATCTTTTTTGCAATGTTAAATATTATTTCGGATCCATTATGTGTCCTTCTTAACATTCTTAGCACACACATGAAGTAAAGAACTGAAGCCCTAATATCTTATAATGGCTGCAAATTTAGAATGAACAGAAAACCAAAATTTACAATAAACATATATAAACATTTATTCATTTAGTTTAGTTGCATTTTCTTTTCTTCTAGATATCTTTTTTGCAATGTTAAATATTATTTCGGATCCATTATGTGTCCTTCTTAACATTCTTAGCACACACATGAAGTAAAGAACTGAAGCCCTAATATCTTATAATGGCTGCAAATTTAGAATGAACAGAAAACCAAAATTTACAATAAACATATATAAACATTTATTCATTTAGTTTAGTTGCATTTTCTTTTCTTCTAGATATCTTTTTTGCAATGTTAAATATTATTTCGGATCCATTATGTGTCCTTCTTAACATTCTTAGCACACACATGAAGTAAAGAACTGAAGCCCTAATATCTTATAATGGCTGCAAATTTAGAATGAACAGAAAACCAAAATTTACAATAAACATATATAAACATTTATTCATTTAGTTTAGTTGCATTTTCTTTTCTTCTAGATATCTTTTTTGCAATGTTAAATATTATTTCGGATCCATTATGTGTCCTTCTTAACATTCTTAGCACACACATGAAGTAAAGAACTGAAGCCCTAATATCTTATAATGGCTGCAAATTTAGAATGAACAGAAAACCAAAATTTACAATAAACATATATAAACATTTATTCATTTAGTTTAGTTGCATTTTCTTTTCTTCTAGATATCTTTTTTGCAATGTTAAATATTATTTCGGATCCATTATGTGTCCTTCTTAACATTCTTAGCACACACATGAAGTAAAGAACTGAAGCCCTAATATCTTATAATGGCTGCAAATTTACAATGAACAGAAAACCAAAATTTACAATAAACATATATAAACATTTATTCATTTAGTTTAGTTGCATTTTCTTTTCTTCTAGATATCTTTTTTGCAATGTTAAATATTTCGGATCCATTATGTGTCCTTCTTAACATTCTTAGCATACACATGCAGTAAAGAACTGAAGCCCTAATATCTTATAATGGTTGCAAATTTACAATGAACAGAAAACCGAAATTTACAATAAACATATATAAACATTTATTCATTTAGTTTAGTTGCATTTTCTTTTATTCTAGATATCTTTTTTGCAATGTTAAATATTTCGGATCTATTATGTGTCCTTCTTAACATTCTTAGCACACACATAAAGTAAAGAACTGAAGCCCTAATATCTTATAATGGCTGCAAATTTACAATGAACAGAAAACCAAAATTTACAATAAACATATATAAACATTTATTCATTTAGTTTAGTTGCATTTTCTTTTCTTCTAGATATCTTTTTTGCAATGTTAAATATTTCGGATCCATTATGTGTCCTTCTTAACATTCTTAGCACACACATGAAGTAAAGAACTGAAGCCCTAATATCTTATAATGGCTGCAAATTTAGAATGAACAGAAAACCAAAATTTACAATAAACATATATAAACATTTATTCATTTAGTTTAGTTGCATTTTCTTTTCTTCTAGATATCTTTTTTGCAATGTTAAATATTTCGGATCTATTATGTGTCCTTCTTAACATTCTTAGCACACACATGAAGTAAAGAACTGAAGCCCTAATATCTTATAATGGCTGCAAATTTACAATGAACAGAAAACCAAAATTTACAATAAACACTAAAACGGCCGGGTTTTCTCTTCGAGTTTATAAAAATATTTTACACCAGAATATTTATTTAAAATTATTTAACTTATTCACTTAACTTAGATAAGTGAACCGAGTCACAGCACCGCAAGCGTCCTAAATACTCTTGTAGTATTACCGACTGTGACCATTAGTGCTCACCACTCTCTGCAATTTAATTCTCCTTTTACCCAATTTCTTTTTGCTATTAAAAAAATAAAATAAAAATTGTATAGCCAATTTCTTAAACAAATTAATTCCCATGCTGTACCAAAAAAAAAAAAATTGTATAGCCTTAATTCATAATTAATTTCATTCCTTGCTATACCTAAATATATATATATATATATATATATATATATATATATATATATATATATATATATATATTGTATGGCCACTGAAAATTGTCTTTTTTAAAAAAAGTTAAGCTTTGCCTGCCTTTTCACACCTGGCATTTTTGTGCTGTTTGTATCGAACATGTCCCGAACCCTATTTTAACCTTTAAACTTTTTTATCAGTATTAAATCTTACTACAGCTATACCATTTTATTTTCATATTTAACTTTTAGACTCTATCCTTAACCGTTTGAGTGCTATGAAGCGCGATAGCGCCGCAATGTATCTGCGATCAAACAAATTTCAACGAATCAAACAACCCAGAAATTTTATTCAATAATTGAAATGATTTAATTTTTATTCAACAGTTGAAATATTTACAGCGATCTAGTGAGTTACATTTTATAAGATAAAATTTCTGGGTTGAAACACAATTTGTTTGATCCGCAGATACATTGCGGCGCTATCGCGCTTAACATTCAAACGATTAATCTCTATTGCTTTACTATTTTATTACAAATTTATTTTCTACCATTATTTACTTTTTTTCTTCTTTCTTACTTATTGCTCATTGAAGTAATTTTTACTTTTCACAACGTCTGAATTTTACAAGACATTCTACTCACAATAGACTGGGCGTAAAGTTGATTGCAACTCGGAAGCCCCTTAACCCGCATCAACTGTTCCAGACTGTGAAACAAAGAATCAGCTCGCTAATTTTCTTGTATTCAGAATGCTTCATTGTTATGCCTTTCTTTAAGTGTTATATTTGCACCCCCCCCCCCCCGTTTTTTTTCATAGATTAAATAAAGTGAAAATAAGACGAATTATGCAATTTCAGAAAAGTAGTAACAATCAAGCAATTTTGAATTTGAAAAAAGTAGCCCTTGCGACGAATCTACTCAGTGGTGCATATTTAAACTTATTTAAGGAAGACATTTCTGGTTTATCGAAAAATACTGATTTGGTTCCGATCAAATTGACCGCTATAGCTGTTCTTGTATTAAGAGCCTACGCTAGTCAAGCGAAGAAATGCTCAAGCTAATGTTAAGTCTATGGGAAGGTTCTTGCGCGATATCTCGCTCGCATTTTAATATTTTTAAATGATTTTTTTTTTTTTTTTGCAGAGGATAGCTGAGGCCGATCTCTAACGTTGTTAGTTTTTACTTTTTTGATTTTGGTTACAGTTCCTTTATAAGCGGACATTTTCCATTATGGAACCGGTTGAACCGGTTCTGAAAGTGAAAGTATCCTTATATAAAAAAAACTGGAACCAAAATCGAAAAAGTGAAAACTAACAACGTTAGAGATCGACTTCTGCTATCCTATGCAAAAAAAATCATTTAAAAATATTAAAATGCGAGCGAGAAATCGCGCAAGAACCTTCCCCATAGACTTAACATTAGCTTGTGCGTTTTTTCTCATGACTGATGTAGGCTCTTAATAGAAAAATAGGTGTGAAATGAGAGATTTCTCTATTACACTTCCTTATTTTTCCCCGGTTCCTATCGATTCCGTTTCCACAGACTTAAGTAAATTATAAATCGGTGTTATAGTTAAAATTAATAGACGGATTAAATAATTTTTATATTAAATTTTCTTTAATGGTAGTTAATAGTAACGTTGCACAGTAAAGGGTTAAAATTAAAATTCATTAAGATACAACTAAATGTAAATATATTGCTTGAAGGTGCGTAAAAACATACATAAAACATTTAAAAGCACATTAAAGTCCTTTTAAAAATTCCAAAGCGTTTTCAACCAAACTACTCGGTCATCATCAGTGGAAAAACTAATAGTTGAGTTATTGTCTCTTAGCGTTTTCTTTTCACCCAGATGTTTAATGTTAACGCAGAAAGCACACGTTTTCAATTAGTACTGTCCATATTGAAAGAAAAATGAGTTTAGTTAAACTCCATGTAGCCTTTTATTGTTATTATTATTATTATTATTATTATTATTATTTTAATAAGAACGATTTTAAAACATAAACTACATCATAATTTCTAGATCATAAGGCCTATATTCCAAACCATTATAATTATCCAATATATAATTTTGTGCCTTATATTCCAAACCCTTGAAGTAAAATAGTTTATTCCAGGCAAGCAAGAAAACGCGAAGAGACAACAACTCAACTCAAAAGTTAGTTTTTCCACTGATGATGACCGAGTAGTTCGGTTGAAAACGTTTTGAAATTTTTAAAAGGACTTTAATGTGCTTTTTAAATGTTTTATGTATGTTTTTACGCACCTTCAAGCAATATATTTACATTTAGTTGTATCTTAATGACTTTTAGTTATTAAACAAGGTGAATTTGCACTGAAATTAAATTTTTCGTAAAGGGTTAATTCCTGCAAGAAGAATTGTTGTCAAGGTTTCGTTTTATTCGATTTTTAAAACAGTAAGTCCGTTGTCGGACTTCCTGTATAACCTCTATCACTATTTAACTGAGTTATATTTCAAAAGCGTTCTTTTAGGTTTCCTGTAAGGTACCTTTTAGGTAAGCGTCCTTTTAGGTTTAATCCAGTTTTATTCAGATATTCCATTAAATCGACAGGTTTATTGAAGTTAAATGTTGTATTTTTGCCTCTTTCACCAATTTCTCATAAACTCTGGAATGCATAGAATACATTCATCTGGTTTTTGGAGTCATATATATATATAGTATGTATATATATATATATATTTAATTTGGGACAATGTCGCGGATTTTGGCAATTTATTTTCACTTTGTGCCGGGGAAAATTGCTTGTCTAAAAACGAATATATAATTTTGCCTTAACCCCTTCAGGGGCAAAGCACCCGTGTAGCTAAAATATTGAAATGATTGATTGACATCAGGATTCACGAACGAATTTATTTTAAAATAACTAAAAGCTTTTACTCATGTACCTTATAAATTCAAAATTTGATTATAAAATTCTGGTGTCACTGTGGCATTTTGGGATTAAAATTAAGTGATATATATAATATACCGGTGTCCTTCAAGGGGTTAAGAGCCTATGCTAGTCACGCGGAGAAACGTTCCAGCTAATGTTAAATCTATGGGAAGGTTAACGCGCGATTTCCCGCTCGCATTTTAATATTTTTAAATGATTCTTTTTGCATAGGATAGCTGAGGTCGATCTGTAACGTTGTTAGTTTTTCCTTTTTTGATTTTGGTTACGTTTTTTTTATAAGCGGACATTTTCCATTTTGGAACCAGTTGGAACCGGTTCTGAAAGTGAAATTATCCTTATATAAAATTACTGGAACCAAAATCGAAAAAGTAAAAACTAACAACGTTAGAGATCGACCTCAGCTAGCCTATGCAAAAAAATTCATTTAAAAATATTGGCTACACTATGCACTGTAGGGTTAAGATACAGACCTTAAGAGCCTACATCAGTCATGTGAAAAAACGCTCACGCTAATGTTAAGTCTATGGGAAGGTTCTTGCGCGATTTCTTGCTCGCATTTTAATATTCTTAAATGATTCTTTTTTTGCATAGGATAACTGAGGTCGATCTCTAACGTTGTTAGTTTTTACTTTTTTGATTTTGGTTCCAGTTTTTTTATAAGCGGACATTTTCAATTTTGAAACTGACTGGAACCAGTTCTGAAAGTGAAAGTACCCTTACATAAAAAAACTGAAACCAAAATCGAAAAAGTAAAAACTAACAACGTTAGAGATCGACCTCAGTTATCCTATGCCAAAAAATCATTTAAAAATATTGGCTACACTATGCACTGTAGGGTTAAGATACATACCTTAAGAGCCTACATCAGTCATGCGAAAAAACGCTCACGCTAATGTTAAGCCTATGGGAAGGTTCTTGCGCGATTTCTTGCTCGCATTTTAATATTTTTAAATGATTTTTTTGGCATAGGATAGCTGAGGTCGATCTCTAACGTTGTTAGTTTTTACTTTTTTGATTTTGGTTCCAGTTTTTTTATAAGCGGACATTTTCAATTTTGAAACCGACTGGAACCGGTTCTGAAAGTGGAAGTACCCTTACATAAAAAAACTGAAACCAAAATCGAAAAAGTAAAAACTAACAACGTTAGAAATCGACCTCAGCTATCCTATGCAAAAAAAAAAAAATCCTTTAAAAATATTAAAATGCGAGCGAGAAATCGAGCAAGAACCTTCCCATAGACTTAACATTAGCTTCAGCGGTTTTTTTGCGTGACTAGCGTACGCTCTTAATTAGGACATAAATTCTGCATGGAAAGATCGTTTAAACGAACAAAAAATTTCTATTCACATTTACTGGTGGAAGTTTGCCCCAGAGGTAATCAGCACCAATGGAACCAGTTACAGTTGAACCTTCGCGATTTTGAGAATATGTCAATTTCTCTTTATTTGTAGTTTCATGCTTGGAAGTTCGTCATACTGTTAAATATTTTTATGAAGAATTTTTTTTTATCAAGAAAACATTTCCGTATGTATAAAATTAAAGAAAATTTTAAAAAAATTCTTCTCGAATAAATATTAATACTTTGAAGTAGTTTTTTACATTGTTGTTAAAAGTATTTCCTATAACTTTAAGGATCAGATTTCCAAAAAAGTTCATTGGTCTAAGAGAAAAAGAACTAAAGTATCATGAAGCAATAAAGATGGAATATACAACATTTATATTTTTAAAAGATAAACTATTTATATTATTGCGAATTCGTTTCCTAATTTTGTGAAACGTGCTCCATAAAACTTCGATGAAAAAAAAAGTTGATTAAGAAATATATATCGAATTTTTAGAATTTTGAATATGTTGACAAAATACAAAGTGTGATAAGTGAATTTAAAGATTTCAATTATGACTCATTCGAAGGTACATGGATGCAATAAAAAGCTTTTATTCTACATATGTGATTTTTTTTTTAAAAAATATTCTCAGAATGTGGAAAATGTGGGATGTCGGAATGCTTTTAACATATCGGCCAACTTTCCACTGTTTTTCCAAGTCAAATTAAACCCCTCAAAAAATCTATACTATTATATAAAGAGGAAACGGTGACTGACTGACTGACTCATCAACGCCCAGCCGAAACTACTAAAGTCAGGGTCACGCAATTTGGACTGTAGTTTGCTGTTATGGCCTAGGCAAGCAATAAGAAGGGATTTTTGAAAATCCCCCCCCCCCCAAAGGGAGTTAAAGGGGCGTTCGAATATTTTATGTCATTTTGCATATCCCAGCAGCAGTTACAGGTAGGAGTGCGAAAATCAGGAAAACAAATCTACTAAAAAAATAATTAAACACCTATTTCAGCGATTTTAGAAATTCCCCCCAGAAGGGAGTTAAAGGGGTGGTCGAATGTTTTAGGTCATTTCGCCATATCTCAGCAGCAGTTATAGGTAAAAGCGCGAAAATCAGGAAAACAAATCTACTAAAAAATGATATAATACCTATTTCAGCGATTTTAGAAATTCCCTACCCGAGGGGTTAAAGGGGGGTGGTCGAATGTTTTAGGTCATTTCGCCATATCTCAGCAGCAATTATAGGTAGGAGCGCGAAAATCAGGAAAACAAATCTACTAAAAAATTTATTAAACATGTATTTCAGAAATTTTAGAAATTCCCCTCCCGGAGAAGGTTAAAGGGGGGGGGGGGGTGGTCGAATGTTTAAGGTCATTTTACCATATCTCAGCAGCAATTTTAGTTAAGAGCACAAAAATCAGGAAAACAAATCTACTAAAAACATGATTAAACATTTATTTCAGTGATTTTAGAAATTCCCTCCGAAGGGTTTTAAAGGGTGGGGGGTTCGAAAATTTTAGGACATTTCGCCATATCTCAACAGCTGTTTTATGTAGGTGCGCGAAATTAAAAAAAAAACAAATGATTAAACACGTATTTCAGTGAATTTAGAAATCCTCTCCCCTCCCGAAGGTAGTTAAAGGGGATTCGAAAGTTTTAGGTCATTTCGTCATATCTCAGCAACAGTTTTTGGTAGGAGCGCGAAATTCAGGAAAACAAATGTACTAAAAAAATTACATTGTCTACCCATGAAAAGCCGGGACGGGCCGCTAGTTGTTTAATAAAATGATGTAATACATAACCATATAGAAACAAGAAACATTTCATTAAATATTTTTTCTTGTTCAATTTATATAATAAAAACGCAAAGCATTTGACTGTCATCAACAATTCCGGGATGCCGCTTCACTTTTTCATATGCCAGCTGTTTGTACTTTTTTGTACATTGTTGAGTCTATTGTGATTGTTAATATTGCATTGTTGCGCCTTGCAGACAAATATTGTCACATCATCATTATAAACAATGTTAACATTTCTGAAGATTTTCTAAACACAAAAGATTCATTCATCGGGAATGTTTAAAATGTTAAACCATGGAGGTAATCTTTCACATCATTCACAATGTAGCCTGGTGTAATATATATATATATATATACAGGGTGTCCCAAAAGTCTCCGTGCAACTTCAAAAATTTATTACACAAAAAATAATAAGCTTACAGCAAAAATAATTAGAACAGTACATAGAGTAACTCAAAAAGTTTTTTCTACTACCTTAGTATACTTGTACATGGGATCATTTCGTTGCACGAAGAATATCAAGTCCATATTCCAATTCCATCCACGTGCGTTTCAGCATGCTAACATCAACAGAAGTTACAACTTTTTTTTTACAACTGTAATTTTACTGATTTTAATATAAAGTTACAACTGTTTGGATCTTTTTTTCAAGTGAACAGTCTCCTGGAATTGAAACAAAAGATCCAAACAGTTGTAACTACTGTTGATGTTAGCAGGCAGACACGCACGTGGATGGAATTGGAATATCGACTTGACATTCTTCGTGCAACGAAATGATCTCATGTACAGGTATACTAAGGTAGTAGAAAAAAACTGTTTGAGTTACTCTATGTACTGTTGTAATTATTTTTGCTGTAGGCTTATTATTTTTTGTGTAATAAATTTTTGAAGTTGTACGGAGACTTTTGGACACTCTATATTTGCGAATTACGTTGAAATTACGTTTAGAAATCTTGATTAAAAACTTTTAAATTTTTTTCCTTTCTTTCCTGTTGCTGTACGTTATTAAAAAAATTAATGTATTTAGTGATAATATTTTTCATAATTGGGGTCTATTTCAAATTAGAAAATCGTAAAAAAATTCTTTTTTGGAACAACAGAAATAACAATCATGAAAGTATGTGTGATTTTAAGAAATGTTATTTGGGACAGTTTAAAAGTGCTAATTCAAATTAACTTAATTTCTCATCAAATGACGCAATGAGATTACGTCATAGTTTTTTTAAATGATACGTTGAAACGCCGAGTTTGTATTGCTGCCGGCACGGCATTTAGAGAGTAATTCAAAGGAAATCACTTGCGTTAATCTTTTTTACTCAATGCTGCGCAAACGACTATCTAGACGGACGAAACCCGGCTAGTAAATGAATATTTAGCAAAAAAAAAAAAAAAAAAAAACTGGAAAGTTGGCAGTTATAATTTTAAGCAAAACATTGAAAAATCGATATTTTTTTCATTTTCAGTGAAATGACACAAACCGAATATTCTTTAAAAAAACTGATCAAGCAGGGCGGTCGCTCTGCCAAGCCAAGCTTAAAAAAAAAAACGCCACACAAACAACGCCAAGAACTGGAATAAAGACCGCTAATGCTTATATACAGAAAGCAACTTCGCAATGTTAAATCGACAAAACATGCCAGATTAAAATATCAGATATCAAACAAACCAAGCGTCGTAGAAAAAAAAACGAAAACTAGAAGAATCTAAGGAAGAATTTCTTCAATTTAAGACCAAACTCATCTTCATAAGTGATTTATAAACAGAGATATAGCTTTTTTTTAAAAACGTCGAGTTACTTAAAATGATCACTATTTTCTTCGTCAAACTTTTTTTTTCAAACAAGCTACAGGCCTTAATATTGGGCAGAATAAAAAAAGGATTGCATTTTTGGACAAGTAATTACGTAATCTATGTGCTTTTATAAAATTCAGTGTAAAAAAAAAAAAAATTCTATCCTTAATTAGCAAAAAACTGTTAATTAACTTGGCGATTAAAAAATTATGCCAAAACAGAGATAAAACCCGCCAACGACCATGTACCATCTGTATTAAAATAGCACAAATCAGTTACAGGTTATAATATAACCACATCAAATTTCATCTGCAAGTCAGCCATTTTCTTCTGAAGATATTCTTTTTTTAAATGAAACTTCACCATTATAAGAACACATATTTTATCAAATAATTAAATATGACTGCAAACTGTGGCAGATGATTGTTTCTAACATGAATAAGTATGAGAAATTGCCGGTTAAGGATATGGATCTGGGTAGCTCAGTCGCAGAGCGTCGGCATGGTACGCATAAGGTCCCAGGTTCGAGTCCAGGCCCAGGTCAATTTTTCATTCATGTTTGTTTAGTGTATTTAATTGTCTGATAAAATGCGTGTTCTTATAAATATTGTAAAATAAAGTAATCAGACGTAGTGTTTATGCTTTAAACAATATTTTAAATATATAATTTACGTTTTTAGAAAGATCTTTAAAAATACATTAGTTTTTGAGGGAAGATGTACCTTCTAAAATGTGTACATTAAGAGTTATCGCCATTTAAAATTTCTTTCCAAACGTAAACAAAAATTTTGAAATGAATTAAATGTGATTCATTTATTTCTAAAAATAAAAAAACACGGTAAAGGACAGGCATTTCGTTCGCAGGAATACCTTTCACGTCATCTACTATATATACGAGGCTAGCGAAAAAGAAAGGCTACCGCGG
The DNA here is from genome assembly GCA_963931845.1 of Maratus michaelseni. Taxonomy (NCBI): domain Eukaryota; kingdom Metazoa; phylum Arthropoda; class Arachnida; order Araneae; family Salticidae; genus Maratus; species Maratus michaelseni. The sequence continues at coordinate 160,424,207 of OZ007598.1, forward strand.
TGCTTTACGCGTATCTTTTTTTACAGACCGCGGGAATCACGTGAGGCTCGAATCTACCAATGCAGGTGTACGAAAAGAGCATCACGTCACTCTAGTGGTCTGTAAAAAAAGATAAGTGGAACGCACCGCGGTAGCCTGTCTTTTTCGTTAGCCTCACTATATATATAAAACACAAACGAAAATTTCGTTCCGCTCCTTTATAACTCGAGATCTGCTGAATGGAATTTGATGGAACTTGCACTGTTCGAGAGATAATTTTTCAGGGAAGGTTTTAGTATGTAACACAACGTTCTACGTATAATAGCTATCGAATTATGATAGAAAGTTCTGTTATTTTGGCCGAAAAGGTTACTATTGCTAATTTTTTGGCGATCATTACTGTTGCAGAAAGAAATGAAAAGGCTATACATCTCGAAAAATAAAAGAAAAACTGTTACTAATTTTATTTAAAAAAAAAAAAAAAAGAAAGAAAGAAAGAAAAAAAAAGAGTTTTGATGAGAGAATATTATAAAACGAAAATATTTAATTTAAACATGATTAGAAATGTTCATAATGCTTAAAACATTATTCAAGGGGCAAGATTTCTATTGAAACAAATTTGGCGATTTATCTTTTGTTTTTGGCGATTTTGATTTTACTTTTGACCCCAAACAATTTGATTTTAAGCCAAAAAGTGTCTTTTTTTGTTGCAGAAAGAATTGAAATGGCTATACATCTGGAAAAATAAAAGAAAAAACTGTTACTAATTTTATTTTTTTTAAAAAGAAAGAAAAGAAAAAAAAGAAAAACAGTTTTGATGAGAGATTTTAGGCCAAAAGGTGTTTTTTTTTTTCAAGTGTACGACTGCATTTTCGCAGTATTTTTTTTTTTTTGGTACTTTTTGGTTAGCCGGGCGCCAGTGATATATATATATATATACACACACATATATACACATATATCTACACAAATACTCTCTTAAAACGAAAGAGCCAAAATAACTCAAGATGAGCCGAAATCCACTCATCTCCCGATTTGAAAGTCAGCTTATCATGAAGAGTTGAAACAACTCGAGTGAACGAGTTCTTTTTAAGCAACTCATGATTGAGTTATCTCTATTTTACTCATACTTGAGTGAAATCAAATCAATGAAGGTTAAATCCAGTAGCACTTGAGTGATTTATAACTAACTCATACTTGAGGAGGGGAAGGATAATTAAAATTCATGGTAAAATGTAATAATTCATTGTAAAATAATAAATTTCATGAACAGGTAGATTATTATTTTAGAAAAAAAAAGTAATTTGCATCTTGAATGTATACATATATGTATATATTCAACAATTAAGTGAAAAGTATCTTTTTTTTTCTTTTTTGTTGTTTCTGAGCTGCTTGAAATATATACCCCCCCCCCCCCTTCCCGACCCAAAAAGGAATATTTGAAAAGATAAGAATTTCTGCTGATTTAAATATTTTAATCTTTTTTTTTTATTTTGTTATAATGATTATGTTTTCTATGCAATATTATTCGATACATTGCATGATATTTTTCAGTTTATATCAATATTATCATTAAATATGTTTTAATCCTAATACTATTTAGGAATATTCACACCGTGAATATCCGGGAATGTAGATATTTACCTTATTTTTAACAACATATGATAAAAAATATGGGATTTATACAGTTTCATAAATCAAGTATATTTTAAAATATTATAATTCAGACTGAGAATAAAATAAGAAATATAATTTGTTTACTTTAAAACAATATTTCTAAAGTCAGACAAGTCAATTTTCAATTTATAGTATTATAAAAGTTAGAGTTCTGAAACATCGCTAAAAATATATACTATCAGGGCTCGATCCAGACAAAATTTTGGGCCTATTTAGGACCCCTTCACAAAAATCAATTTAATAAAATGGGTCCCTTCACAAAAATCAATTTGATAAAATGGACCCCTTCACAAAATTCCTTTTACTAAAATTGATCCTTTCACAAAATTCTATTCCATAAAAACTTATTATTTATTATTTTATGATGTTTTAAAATGTGTAATTTGTAAACAAACAAGTTCAAAAAAGAGAAAAACTTCAGCAAAAGGATTTAAAAAACTTTTTGTTTATAAATGCTTGGTTCGAATTTGATTAGCTGGATTTCAACTTTCGTTACAAAATGTTATTTTTCACAAAAATATAAATAAATTTCACAAAAATAACCTTTACTTTTCATAAAATGGGCCCCAAGATAAAAAACTTGCATACCCTGACTATATAAACAAACGTACCGCCAGGATATTTTCTTTAAAAGTTTAAATTGCTACTAAATGCTATTTATATAAATCATATTTATTGAAACAACATTAAAAAAAAACATAATGGAGAGGCAAAGGATTTATTTCATTATATTTTAGAGTATTTTTTAATATTTATCCTTCCAACTTAAAAGATCTCTAAATGTTCGCTCGTATAAATAGTCCTAAATGTTAGGGTTAAGACATATTTAATAAAAATATTGATATAAACTGAAAAATATCACGCCATATATAAAATAACAATTAATATAAAACAGAATCATTATAAAAAGCATAATTAGAGTATTTAAATCAGCAGAAATTCTTACCTTTTCAAGTATTCTTTCTTTAAAATTTTAACAACGTGCTCTTAGCCGCGTACTACACACCACACGTCTGTCGTCTGCTCAGCGGATATGGGGACAGTGAGGTCACGTCAACTACGTCAGCTTACTGGATTTCCGCTCGCCAATGAGTGCTTTTTTATCGAGATGAGTTGTTTAGTATTCGCCCTTCTGGAGTGCATTAGGAAAATAAAAATTCAAATCATGATTTAAAAATCAACTCATTCACGATCCAATAAATTAGAGCTCTTTTCTGAGAAGCAAAATCCACTCTTTCGTTTTAAGAGAGTACATGTATATACATACATATATATATATATGTGTGTGTGTGTGTGTGTGTGTGTGTGTGTGTGTGTGTGTGTGTGTGTGTGTGTGTGTGTGTGTTCATATATCACTGGTGCCCGGCTAACCGAAAAGTACCTTTTTTTATTCAAATGCAAACTATATTAATGGCAATATACTTCTATTTACTTCTACATATATGAAATTTCGTTCCGGCTGCTTATAACTCGAGTTCTGCTGAATGCATTTACGTAGAACTTAAACTAAGATAATTTTTAAGGGAAGGTTTTAATGTATAACATATCGTTCTACGTAGCTTAGTTATATAATTATTCTGGGAAGTTCTATAATCAGATCAATCCGATTATGAAAGATTAGCCTTTTTAAAAGATTTTGCCGAATGTATTTCGATGGAACCTATACTGTTAAATAATTTTCTAGGGAACGTTTTATTATATAACGTTGCTTAGTTCTAGAATTATAGGGGGAAATTCGAAAATCGGGTGACCATTTTTTTAATCAAATATTAGCCTTTTCAATATTTGATTCCGATTATGAAAGATTAGCCTTCTAAAAAAGTTCTACTGAACGGATTTTGATGAGAATTGTATTGTTAGTTAGATGCTATTTCAGAAATGGTGTTAATGTACTATATATTGTCCTACGTTGCTTAGTCCAACAGTTATGTGTGAAGGTTATATAGTCAAGAGAACCCGATTCCGAAATATTAGCCTTTTTGATAGTTTTTACTGGGCGTATTTTTTGCGACTTGCATTGTTAAGTAGATAATTTGTAAGGATTGTTTTAGTATATTTTATATCGTTTTGTTGTTTTAGAATTATGTGGAAAAGTTCAATAATCAGATTATCAAAGATTAGCTTTTATAAAAACTTCTTCTGAATGGATTTTGTTAGTTAATTTGTTTGCATTGTTATTTCGATAATTTTTAGTGATGGTTTTAGTATATTGCATATAGTTTTATCATTCTTTAGCAAACCCTAACTGTAAATGACCAAATAAAAGAGTTGATCCTTAACAGCTAAAATTTTGACTGCACATTAGAAAATATAATAGCGCAATCGCGTCATTTTTCAGTAATGTGGAAGGATATTCCACGTAAATATACAGATTGCTTTCAAATACAAGGTCAAATTAAACGATATATTTCGTTTGATTAAGGGTTCATTTGTAGAAACCGACCAGCGCAGCGGGCGAAGCGGGCGTAGCTTGCTAGTTTTCCTATAAATTATTGAAATCCAGTTGTTAAATTATTTTTGTTTTAGAAGTGAAGTTTCCATTTAAATTTATTGTAACAGTACAATGTTTAATTGAATAAAATAAGGTAAATCTAAGAAATTGCTAAGAAATTCCAAACATGCACAGGGCAACGCAAAAAAAAATAAAATAATAATAAACAAAAAATAAAAAATAGATAAATAAATAAATAAATAAATAAAAATCAGCTTTCAGAAATTCTAAAAATTGTTCCGCTATTCATATTATGTATCTTCGGGGTCCATCCTCCCACTTTCAGCCCTCCCACCCAAAGGGGACTCTTTTCTAAATTTTGCCGACACCTCTCATGTGATATATCGTTGGAAAAGTCTGTGAACGCTTAATCATAATATGCAGGGGGGGGGGGTATTTTCTAAATTTTGCACATATCCCTCATGTGATACATCGTTGGAAAGGTCTGTGACCGCTTAATCCTATTATGCATCTCCGGTGTTCATCCCCCCTTTTGCCCCCCAAGCGCGATTAGCTTTCACCACCAGGGGACCCCTTTCCTATATCTGTTCCTACGAGTCGGATCACGACGGGGTATGGCTCATTCGACTCGACATCAATAGAGCTTTCCGATTTTAGTTCGTTTTTTCACCACCAGGGGGCACTTTTCTATCTCTGGTTCTATGGGCTAGATCACGACGGGGTACAGTTCATTCGACTCGACATCTATAGCCTTAACGATTTCAGTGCCCAAGGTTCATACAGAACAGATTGCGCTACCTGGTGGTGGAAGATGGAACTTGAGCGTGCGCAGCACGAATGCTATACGGTGCCGAAGGCAGCGGCGAGCCGTGTCGGAAGTTAGTTTGGTTAGAGGTTTATACTATTCGATGTGCAAATTAAGGGATTATCCGGTGCCGAAGGCAGCGGAGAACCAGGTCGGAGGTTCGTTCGGTTCGAGGTTTATCTTATTCGAGGTTTTACAAGATTCGAGGCCCCGATATAAATTAGGGGTCCGCTAGCGGGCGAAGCCAGCTAGTGCTAATAATAAAAGAGCGTGATATCACGTTTGATTTCAAATGCAGCGCTGACACGCTATGTACGTATTGCATTTTTATTCATTTCATCGATAAGTCAGTGATATTTTTTAACGGGGGATAACAAGTATTATAACAAGCCACATTTAGTATGTTGTTATTAGTTTAATTTAAAAATCTACTGGTACTTGTAGTTAACCTTTTAACCCTTTGAGGGGCGGTGGTATATACCACCTAATTTTAATCCGATTCAAACCAGAAACTTTTAATTAAATTTTACTTTTTTAACTTTGACGAGTAAAAGTTGAAAAATTGCTTATTCTTATTTTGAACTAAATTCTTTCCTAAATTCCGGTGGGAATTCAACGTTACAGGAGCACAAGTGCTTGCCCCTGAAAGGGTTAAACAATGACTGAAAGTAAAATGTAATTTTAAATTATTTCTCATGTTTAGATTATTTAAATTATGTTTATTCTGTTTTAAAAAAAAGAAATGATATCTACATAAACAACTTTTCAAAAGTAAAAAAAAAGCCAAGCGTAAAAAAAAAAAAAAGTTGTGGCTAAAAAATGGTGTGATATCAAATTTCCAAGCTATTATATTACTTTTTTAACTTTTTTCCATTAAATAAGTTATCATATATATAAGTCGAGTGCCTACGTATATGTTAATAGAAATCGTTTTCTCCTGTACTAAATACATCCTAACGAGTTTCTGAAAATTCAATTTTTTTCAAATTATGCATGATGGGCTTGGCGGCCATCTTTTCATATTTCTAAGCACCCAAATTTCTAAAGTAAAAGCGTAATATGTTTGCAATGTAATATGTTTATAACAATTTCGAACTTCAGATTTTAACTGCGGACAGATAAATTAGATAAGACTGATATTTTGAGAAATTGATTTTTACTAGTTTGAAATTATTAATTACTGTAAAAAATAAATCATAAGATGAATCTTTAAGATAAGTCATCATTAACTTAAGACACAATTTTCAGATCATACAAATCTATAAATGAAATGCTTAAAATATTTGCTTAAATAACAATTTTGAACTTCGGATTTTAACTACGGATTTGGATGCTTAGAATTTTGTGAATAATATGCAAAGATGGCTGCCAAGCCCATCATGCATAATTTGAAAAAAATTGAATTTTCAGAAACTCGTTAGGATGTATTTAGTACAGGAGAAAACGATTTCTATTAACATATACGTAGGCACTCGACTTATATATATGATAACTTATCTAATGGAAAAAAGTTAAAAAAGTAATATAATAGCTTGGAAATTTGATATCACACCATTTTTTAGCCACAACTTTTTTTTTTTTTTACGCTTGGCTTTTTTTTTACTTTTGAAAAGTTGTTTTTGTAGATCTAAAATTACTAAAAGAGTATAATTGCAAAACATTCTTACCAACTTCTTCATTTTGTTGTGAAAATATGAAAGGACTGACACTAACTCCAGAAATAAGTATCCTTACTTCAGACTCAGTATGCTTTACCTTTCAAAACAGTCTCAATAACAGCCTGAATAATTATTTGCTTTAGCTTCATTATTTTCCTTTCAGCGCAATCTGTAGTTAAATTCATATCGCCCACGTTTTTATTCAAACACACGCATTCAAAATACATAAGTTTATGGAATATTCTAGCAAAGTCATTGTGGTAATAAAAAAAAAGTGAAGCATCCCACGCATCATTACAGTAATATTTGGAATATTTTTCCCATTCTGAGAAAAATAATGTGTGTTCTTTTTAACATAGTTGAAAAGTGTTTATCAATTCAGTTTCAATGGCCGTCTGCCTATCTGACCGTTTGACACAGTCTGTCTATGCTCTAACAACACTCGGATTGCCATGTAATTCATATACGTTATTGGGGTTTACCTTCGCATGTTGGGTATTGAAGATGAAGTGTGTAGCATTTATATTCGTTTACAAGGGAACTCAAAAGTATCAAAAATATCTGACCGCCTGAGAGTCTGTCTATGCTCTAACTATACTCGGATTGCCATGTAATTCATATACGTTATTGGGGTTTACCTTCGCATGTTGGGTATTGAAGATGAAGTGTGTAGCATTTATATTCGTTTACAAGGGAACTCAAAAGTATCAAAAATATCTGACCGCCTGAGAGTCTGTCTATGCTCTAACTATACTCGGATTGCCATGTAATTCATATACGTTATTGGGGTTTACCTTCGCATGTTGGGTATTGAAGATGAAGTGTGTAGCATTTATATTCGTTTACAAGGGAACTCAAAAGTATCAAAAATATCTGACCGCCTGAGAGTCTGTCTAAGCTCTAACTATACTCGGATTGCCATGTAATTCATATACGTTATTGGGGTTTACATTCGCATGTTGGGTATTGAAGATGAAGTGTGTAGCATTTATATTCGTTTACAAGGGAACTCAAAAGTATCAAAAATATCTGACCGCCTGAGAGTCTGTCTATGCTCTAACTATACTCGGATTGCCATGTAATTGATATACTTTATTGGGGTTTACCTTCGCATGTTGGGTATTGAAGATGAAGTGTGAAGCATTTATATTCGTTTACAAGGGAACTCAAAAGTATCAAAAATATCTGACCGCCTGAGAGTCTGTCGATGCTCTAACTATACTCGGATTGCCATGTAATTCATATACATTATTGGGGTTTACCTTCGCATGTTGGGTATTGAAGATGAAGTGTGTAGCATTTATATTCGTTTACAAGGGAACTCAAAAGTATCAAAAATATCTGACCGCCTGAGAGTCTGTCTATGCTCTAAGTATACTCGGATTGCCATGTAATTGATATACTTTATTGGGGTTTACCTTCGCATGTTGGGTATTGAAGATGAAGTGTGAAGCATTTATATTCGTTTACAAGGGAACTCAAAAGTATCAAAAATATCTGACCGCCTGAGAGTCTGTCTATGCTCTAACTATACTCGGATTGCCATGTAATTCATATACGTTATTGGGGTTTACCTTCGCATGTTGGGTATTGAAGATGAAGTGTGTAGCATTTATATTCGTTTACAAGGGAACTCAAAAGTATCAAAAATATCTGACCGCCTGAGAGTCTGTCTAAGCTCTAACTATACTCGGATTGCCATGTAATTCATATACGTTATTGGGGTTTACATTCGCATGTTGGGTATTGAAGATGAAGTGTGTAGCATTTATATTCGTTTACAAGGGAACTCAAAAGTATCAAAAATATCTGACCGCCTGAGAGTCTGTCTATGCTCTAACTATACTCGGATTGCCATGTAATTGATATACTTTATTGGGGTTTACCTTCGCATGTTGGGTATTGAAGATGAAGTGTGAAGCATTTATATTCGTTTACAAGGGAACTCAAAAGTATCAAAAATATCTGACCGCCTGAGAGTCTGTCTATGCTCTAACTATACTCGGATTGCCATGTAATTGATATACTTTATTGGGGTTTACCTTGGCATGTTGGGTATTGAAGATGAAGTGTGTAGCATTTATATTCGTTTACAAGGGAACTCAAAAGAATACAGTTACATTATGATCTATGGAAGGAAATATTTTCAACATATTAAAATTGATATTCATCACTAAAATTCACTGCATGAGGCTCACTATAGAATATGGCGTCTACAGCAATTATAGTTCTTTTACAGTGGGACTCAAAGGAATTCCGTTACATTATTGTCTATAGGGGGCAGTTGTTTGCTGTATATTGTAATAAAATTACAATATTTCAAACATATTGAAACTTATAAACATCACTGAAGTACACAACCGATGCTTACTATAGAATATGATGAGCACAGCATTTGCCGTTCATTTACAGAGACACACAAAACATTTTAGTGGCAGTACTATCTATCTGTGGGTAATAATTGCTGGAAGTGCGTTTTGAAATGTGGGATACGTTTGTTAATTTAACTAATTCTTTTAATATTACTTTTTGTATATAAATTCTAAAAATTATATATGGGGCTGCACAAAAGAATTCAAGTGCATTTCCAGTTATTGGCGGAAATTATTGAAGAGGTATTTTCAACTGTGTTATGCGTTTCTTACTGAAATAAATTTTTGCATATTCTGTAATCTGTACAAATATTTAGATCATATGTAGGGCTGGACAAAAGAATACGTTTTATATCCTCTATAGATGGCAATGTCCGTAATTGGGTTTTCAAATGTATTATGCGTTTCATTGTTTATTGGCCGACTGTACCTCCTTGCATCACCACATTTAAGATATCTGTTGCAAAATAAAGAGAACTTATGCCCGATTTTTATTTATTTTATTTATTTATAAATTTCTTCCGAAAAAGTTTTCTTTTACAATGAAAATACAGGAAGAGATTACGACAACATATTAGGTTAAGTTTTTCATGTATTAAATGAATGTGAAGTCCATGTGATTGATGGGATTCAATTAAGTCTACAACTGGCTTAAAAATGGACACATTTTTTTTTCAATATGAATCCAAAACACATCACCTAAAAGTTTTCTCTTTAGCAAATGAGCTTCTTCGCTAACTATCTTAATCTGCATAAATAGACGTGTGTGTCCCTATATTTCACTTTGCAGCCACATGTGTGTGGTAGTAGCACTTTGTGTGTGGTAGTAGCACCGAGTCTTCATACGTGCACTATGGTGGTTGCATGTCGGTAGCTGTGGGGGTGTGGGAGACAGGGTGGTTAAAAGTGGTTGACCTAGGGCATTTTCATATTTCTACCAAAGTGTTCGAAAATTGATTGGAATCTTCTTCAACAGGAATTGGTTCATTCAACTTAACATGAACTAATTAAGATATAGGTAACTAAGTAAGATGATTTCGCGCCCCCTAATGGTGGGAACTGTAACTATATGATATTGCAGCGCGTGCATAGCAGGCCTGCTATACAATGCCGTAGGCAGGGGGGACGAGCAGCAGAGTTTCGTTCGGAAAGAGGTTTGTTTAGAACAGAATGCGCGCCGAAAATGACTATTTTTATTGAAACCGCAAAAGAAAGTTACTGATTTCGCGGTAACGCCGGACGGATAAGCTAGTTTGTAATATCAACTTATTATATTTTATTTTTTTAACCCTTTATAGTTGTTTGGGATAGTGATTTTTCAGCATAGTTTAATTTCCTTACTATTGATTTCAATATTGCGTTCGTAAGATATCCTTTTTGTGACTGATGAAAAATACTTCAAAACGCGTTCCATTAGCTTCTTTTTATTGTGTAATTAAGCTACTTTCTTTGTCATTATAAGACGAAACTTTAAAAGTCCTTATTTCTTTGATGTTCGTAAAATATTTTAAAAAAAATCTCGCCTAAATACATATTTTAAAATAGTTTGAGCATTAAAGTTTTAAGGCAACGCAAATAACTTTTCGATTTAGTTTTTACTGGAAATTTCAAGGAATCTATTTTTTTACCTTCTTCATCTTCGACTGAAAATGATTACATGTAAACGGTTACTTCCTTTGATGGTGCTCGCTAGATCAATTACATTTGTAAAAAAATATGATTAATTGACTGTCATCTTAAAATATCAGAACATAGTAAATCTAAATGATGAGCAAGGGCACTCAATCGGACAACATGTCGGATTTTTCTTTAACTAAAGTGAAACTAGGTGCTGCTGTCATATTTGAAACATTGTATACCGTGATTTCAAGAATTTTTTATAAAGATTATGTTTTTTACAGTGAAATATGAAAATACCCATTTCTTGGGTATTTACACCCCGCGCTTGGGTAAATACCTGGGTATATATCCAAAACATAAATACTTACCCGCTGTGTATGTATACTCTTCCCACATCACTGATTACATCTAAATATAAAATTTAGTCGAAAGATATTTATGAATGCTTCACTTAAACTGCAAAAAAATTCGAGAAAATTGCTATCACATCGCCCCTTTCTAAGGGAATATCCCCATTTTCAACTGGGACTTGATGGCCTTAGTAAAAAAGGTATATATGGAGATTGATTCAATTCTATCCACGAACACAACTCAATTATATCCATAATTTCATACTCTTTCCGATGATACAAAAAAAAATTCGCACAAAAATCGCTATCACAGCACTCCTCTTCCGCAGATATAGTCCCAATTTCAATTTGGGAACTGACGGCAAAAAATATATTATGAAGTTTCGATCAATTCTATCCAAAATTTCATTCACTTTATTACGATGATACAATAAGGAAAATGGCACAAAATTGTTATCACAGAGGCCCCTTCCGGCGGAATATCCCCAATTTCAACTGGGGACCTACTGACGACAGAAAAAAACATGAATATGAAGTTTGCTTCAAACTCTTTGCGTAACTTCATACAGTTTTCGATGACACAAAGAAGATACACAGACATACGAGCACGTAGACACGCGGACAGACAGACACACGAACACACAGAAGTACGGACACACGCACAGACAGATATTTTGTTAAAACGTACTTTTCCGTCTCTCTGACGCTTAAACCGGAAGTCGAAAAAAATTCCGATTATAGCACTTCCTTCTATTATAGATAGAAAAGAATAAAAAAGTAAAAAAAAAAAAAAGAAAGATACGCTTGCTTTTATTCACAGACCGTTTACAATAAAACCACAACATGGTTGTCATTAGACTCGGAGTAAAGCCTTCTTATGGAACACGAATGAAATTTTTGAAATAGTGATTTTCTACAATCGAAAATTACACAAAATTTCATTTTTCAAATGATAGCACCTATTTTTGACACTTTATTCCTTCCTTGGAGTTCCTTGGATCAAAATTAGCTCAGAAAAGTATAAAACTTATCCAATTTGTCTTAAATCTTCATAGAATTAGAAGGGTTCAAAGTTTGAAGGATGCTAATGTTATATCCATATGAGAAATTTTAATATATATTTGCCCCAAAAATCTGAAATATTTCTTTTTTAATGAGACTAGAAGATCAAAGCTGTGCAGAGCGACTACACTTATAGAGCGTGCGCAGCACGTGTTAAATTTGTTAGCGCCACTTTATCCTCCTGCAGCGAGTTCTCAAAACAGAAGTTCATAGCAAAAATTAAAAAAGATACAGCTACTAACTCGTAATTCAAAGATTTCATTACCCGTCGTTTAATCACTGACTTTACAGACGCGTGCGACTTAAATTCATGGTCTACAACTGTCCTTGTAAACCATTTCATTTCGATTAAATTTTTCAATTTTGGGTTGCAATTTTTCTGGTTTAACCCTTTTTATCCTGACGGTACTTATAAGTACCACTTTAACCCCTTCGCGACGAGCGTTCTTTACAGAATTTTTAATCTTTTGCCACCGGTTTTTCAAAACAGAAATTTTCGCCTAATTGAATCTCAGAAATGCTGTCATTAAATAAGGAAAAGTTTACAATAAAAAGTTACTGATGGGAATAATCGAGAATTCTGAGCACCTTATACGTCACGTATACGTGTCGTTCGTCCCATCCCCCAGGGGTTAATAAAACACCTATATATTCGTAATATGACCGTTTTTCCTAACGGTATTCACAATGGCACAAAGAGTGTATTTCTGACAGCAGGCAGGAGATCGCAAATTCAAGCACATATCCTCTTTCTTTGCATTGTAGGGATTTTACATTTGCCACGCTACATTCGAAATCCATTTTGCAATAGAATTGACATGCTTGTTGTTCTTCATTTGAGTAATTTTAGTTGTTTATTTACCGGTTATTTAGTACTATTATTTTCTATTGTTTTCTATACTCTACAAGTGAACATTTCCTATATTTTATTTGAAGTTTACTATTTGAAATTTACTATTTTATTTTATATTATACGGTAAAAAATTTATGGTGGTTACAGTTGCATAATGAACCACTAAAACACTATAAAAATTATTTTCCTCTTTCCTATGTTTATTCTGCACCAAAACTTATCCAATGATGCAAAAATACAATTAAAAAGTAGCTGGAAAATTAATTCAGGATATAAAGGGTTAAGAGGGTCTCAGGAGTCTTACTTTTTCTCCGAAGATGCAAGTTTGCATCATGTCACATTTTATTTTATTTCTAAACGGTAAGTGACGGAAAAGTAAGACTCCTGAGACCCCTTAAGTTTTTCTTTGTACATCATGCAGAAAGTACACCAGTCGTAAGAGGGCGCTATTTTCAAATTACGAAGTTTCTTCCATTCATCTGCTGAAGCTTAATAGACAGTGTGCCCGCTAAAGTCCGTTGTCACCCCAATAATTTCTGAACGGCAAGAGCTATATTCATAAAAGTGGGGTCTAGGTATAGTAAAGTTGTCATGCGATACGCAAGGGAACCCCTTTCTTTGCCACCTGGTAGCTAAATTTGGAGTTAGCGTTCTTATTTCAAAAACGGTACGAGATACGGGATAAAAGTCAGTTACAAAGTTGCTTAGCGTTATCGATTTATTAGAAAAAAACATCTTGCTCACAAAAATGATACAAATGAAAAGCTTCTGTTTAATCCTTTTATAATAAAATTATCAGGTATTAAAATTTCACCTGTATTAGTGGTCGATACGACAGAACTTTTGCATCAACCTAATAGATAAATTTTTCTTAACGTTTCAAATCTAGCTTTAATATGTATTTTCTAAAACTAATACATCAAGAACCATATCATAGTACATTATTACATTGACTGTTTATGTATATTGGTTTTTTAGAAAGTAGGTTTTGTTTCACTTTTCCCGATTCAATGTTTATTTCAATTATTGCGGTTTCGCCTAGTGTGGTAATATCGCAGGATTAATTAACCGCATTAATCGAAGGTTCATTCCCATTCTAATCCTAAGGTTGATAATATACCAATAATACGAAAGAAGGATAGTGATGTAAAATCTATTCATAAGTAAAGGCAGGTAAATTTAGAAAAATACAATAATATATAGATAACAGACATATAAATAACTAGAAGATATTAAAAAATTCCAGTTAAAGAGAAAAACATACTCAGATTATATGTCGAAACTATTTATAAAGAGAAAAAAATTTACAAGAAAATATTTATAAAAATATATACAAATGCAGAAATATAAATTATTTCTTAGTATGAACGTTAAATTTTAACTTTAGAAATATCTTTTTTTTTCTGAAAATGTTGAAACTAAATGCTCGTGTAAATAATGATGAGTCGTACATGCATTATTTCAACTATTTTATTTAATTCCTCTTTGACTTACATAAAAATTACTAATAAATGAAGCCTTTTTTAATGTTGTTTAATAAATATTATCATTTGCTGGAATCCTTAATGGGAGAGACTACTTTCTCGAGGTACTTTCATCAGCTGCTTCTTTTCCCATCTTTCCCATATCTTCCCAATTTTCATCTCCTGCTTCGGCTCCATTATCACCTTCTCCTTCAGCACCTTCTTCAGCCGCTTCTTCCTCCTTTTGTAATTCTTCTTCGTCCTGGGAAGCTATTTTATCAAACAACTGAAGCATAATAAAGCATACAGCGAGGCAAAAAACCTGAAAAATAATTATTTATTTCTTTAATTTTGTGGATTGATTTTATGAAATTTCACTATCTTTGGGATGCAATTTGAAGTTAAAGTTCTCGATTAAAAATACAAGTGACTAACAGAAACAGTGGAAGTGCTTATTTTTGAATGCACTATTTCCGAAATTCGCGTAATTTAATCGCAGATATATGCGATTAAATATTGCGAATATTACTATTCGTAAATAATGGTACCCAAAACTTGGTATGAAAAAATGGCACCCAAAACCACTTCCAGGCACCCTGGGTAGGTTCTAGTTCAAGTTGATATTGAGGTAAAAACTATAGCTAAAGTTAGCAGGGCTTCAGTTACTTCAAGAACATAACATGTAAAATAAAAAAAACCCCTAAAAATCAGAAAAATGATGGTTTATGGAAAACGTTTCATTACCCACTAATAATCCACGTGCTTAAAGCACAAACCTACATGGACAAAAATTCATAAGGTGCGTATACTTGAATAGGAGTACTTAGATTTCGATTGTAAAAAATCAGTGGGACAAACGCAACAAAATATGGAGTAAATACTGTTTAGATCATGTGGGATAGAAGTGGATCTATTTCATGTAATATTTCATGTGGGTGACAAGAAAAAAAAATATTTTTGCCATCAAGGATAAAAGAATTAGCTACAAGGATAGACGATTCTTCAAAGCATATAAACTACAAATTTCATAAAATGTTACACGATCATGTGAAACTGTCTTTATTTTAGTTTTATTTAATTATTAAATTTTGGTTTTATGGCTATTTTACTGCGAGAAAGCAGCTGAACACATAAACACGTTGCAACATAGTTGAAAAGTGTTTAATGACTTCGGTTTGTCTGTCGGCCTGTTTTTGATCTAACTCGCGTAAAATATACTCGGTTTGATATGAAATTTTTATATGTTAAGGATTTTTACTATAAAATGTTCGATATTGAAAATGAAGTGTGTAGCATCTAAAGTTCATTTACAGGAACACACAAAAGATTTCCGTTTCATTACGGTCTACGAGGAAAATCGTTTACGATGTATTTTATTTAAATTACTTATTTATATATCTCATTTCATTTCTTAATCGCTTTTACTGAGATTGGTAGGAAGATTGTTTATGTTGTCACAATAAGGCTAAACTGCAAAGCCTGACAACCGCCTTGCTGGTGCCACCGCCCTCTGAATACAAGGCCTGAGCGCTGACACAAAAATGGCGGCGCTCGTAGGAGGATTTTTTAAAACTTTTGTACGGTCTCTTAATTTTACACCCCATTATTTTCTAAAAGTTTTATTTGACTTATTGAATCTCAGACAAATAAGGCGGAGAAAACTTTTAGAAATTATTGGTATTGAATTTCAGGGAACCGTACGCATGCTGAAAAAATTCCGCCGACGACTGCCGCAATTTTCGTGTCAGTGCTCAGGTCTTGTATTCAGAGCGCGGTGCCGGGGCAAACTGCCACTACTAAAAATAAATAGACATTTTTGCCTTGATCATAGCAGCAATTCGACTTGAAAGAAGCGTTTAATGAAGGTGAAAATTTGTATTCAAATTTACTGGTGGAAGTTTGCCCTGGCGGTAATCAGCCCATCGGAAACAGTTACAGTTGAAATTTTGAGGATATGTCAGTTGCTCTTTATTCATAATGCGATGTTTGGAAGCCCTGCATATTATTAAATGTTTTTATGAAGGAACATTTTTTATCAAGAAAACATTTCTTTATGTATAAAATTAAACAAAATTTTAAAACGCTCCTTCTCAAGTAAGTTGCAGTAGTGTTTTACGTTGTTGTTAAAATAAGAATCAGATTTCCAAAAAAGTAATTTAGTGTAAAACAAAAAAAAAAAATCCTCCCGGCCTGTACCAGGAGGAAAAGGTAGCTTTCCTATATCTTCGTTTTAAAATTTTAGCTAATGTTACACGAAAACAGCAAGTTAAAATGCAAAGAAACGTTTACAAAGGATTCGTTAATACTGAATTTGAATTAGAAATTCGCCAAATTATTGAGCAATAGCCAAATTGGCTTCATTTATAAAGACTTATTTTGGTCGCCAAATTTGACGATATTTCGCCAAATATCGCCAATTTTGCCAATTTTGGCGCTAACGGATATGAATATATAGTTTTATGCGTATGATTTGGAAAATTATTACAACAATGAAAGAAAATAATTTGCGAGTAATCGCGTTAATGTGCTGTTTTGTTTAAAATATCAGCCACCCTAGAATTTCAAACTGCTCTATCTCAGCCATTTTTTAAGATAGAGGTAAACCAAACAATGCTCTGGAATCCTTGTATCAAGGCCTAACACGTAATTAAAAAATAAATTTGAATTTTTTATTTTTTTGTATATTTTAGTTTTAAATTTTTAAATCTCCGCCATCTTGAAACAAAATGGCGGACCAAGCTGTCCAACGAACTCGGCCCAGACATTGGTTAGCTTAATACACACAATTAGTTTCATCCAAATTGATTTATAAATACGAGCGTTATCGTATGACATAGGTCAGATATATATATATATATATATATATATATATATATATATATATATATATATATATATATGGATATACATATATATATATATATATATATATATATATAAATCAACATTTGGACGGAGGGTGGTTTTGGGGTCTGGGGTCATGATCGGTGAAAATATATCGAAATTTTCCGGAACTGCTTTCCTCCGAACGGCTGCAATAGGTAGCTTTATACTTTTTTGTATTGAAAGCTACCTAAAACCCACTAAAGTATCATGATATAGTAAAAACACAATATAAAAGGTTTTTTTGTAACATTTATATTTTCAAAAGATAAACTATTTATATTATTGCGGATTCGATTCCTAATTCTATAAAACACAGTACAAATAACTCCGATCTAAAAAAAAAAAATAAAGAATAATAATATAAGAATAAAAAAAGCAAAACAGACTTCGTTTTTAAATTTTTATACTTACATATTGTTGCAAAATTTCTCAAGTAATAATGTATGAAAAATCTAACAATGGATAGATATATAACATTCGGTGCATTTTTCAGGGAGTTGTGTCAATTATTTGAGTTAAAGTTTTAAATTTTGAAAATTTTATAAAAAAAAAATTTGTCATAATCATCACATTTTGAGGAAATTAAAATGGCACCACCAGGGTGCCTTTCACTTTTAAACAAACAAAAAATTATCAAAAACTGTGAACATTTAAGAAAGATATGCGTGAACAGGACCAAAACATACATACATACGAGTCGAATTGTTAACCTCCTCCTTTTTTTGAAGTCGGTTAATATATATCGAATTTTAATCATTTTGAATATACTGATAAACTGAAAAAATGCAAACTGTCAAAAGTGATTTTAATTCTGACTCATTCAAAGGTACATAGATGCAGTACGAAGCCTTTTTCGCGTATTTATAAAAAAGTTAGTTAAAAAAAAATTCTCACACTATGGAAAATTAAGGATGTCTAAGTTCATTTGAACATACCTGTCAGCTTTCCAGTTTTTTTCCCAGGTCAAATTAAACCAGAAATTTTATTAAACAAAAGAATGCAATAAGTAACCACATAAGAAAAAACCCCATTAAATAATTTTTCTGGTTAAAATTAGATTTAAAAAAAGAGGCAATTATATTAAGAAAAACATTGAAAAATTGGTATTTTCGCATTTTTTGTAAAATGAGGGCACCGCATATCTCATCTCTCTATTCTAAATAAAATAACCGCCTCTCTCGCTGACGTAAATGAATTTTTTGTGGCCGGAGCTCTTTCTCGGCTAACAATAAAAAATAAACTAATTAAAAAAATGAATAATTAATGAAAAGTATAAAATAATATAAATAAAAAATAAAAATAATATTATAATAAGTATAATTATTGCATATAAAAATATGAAAATTGGTAGTTTTATAGATAAATGTTTAACGAACACGCTGAAGCAGGTGTTTTTAAATCAAAGAATTATTTAAAGAGCTATTTAATGTTGAATTCGGTCAAAATAATTCCGTTAAAAACTTTTATAGTATCAAAAACTATGCATAGTAATTTAACCATCTTTTGCAGGGACATACTTGAAAAGCTTGAGGAGTGCAGTGTGTATTCGTTTATTTATTTATTTATTTTTTACTAATTTTTTGAGGGTTTAAAAAAATTATCTAATACTTTATTATCTGAATAGAGATTTGTTTCACATTTCGAAAAAAGTCTCTTTTTTACCTACTGCCAAATTTTAAAACAGCGCAAATAATAATATTTTCTTTCAATTAAAAAATGTACTTACACGTGATTATTAAAAACAGACAGAAAACTTTAAAATGATAGTTAAATGATTACGTGTTAAAAGAAATAAATGTGGGTACGTCATTAAAAAATGTATTTACACGTGAATAAAAAAAGACAAGGAAAACTTTAAATGATACTTAAATTATTACGCGTTAAATGCAATAAATGCTGAAAATCACGTCATATTTAAAATGCCCAAATAATAATATTGCCAAACATTTTCAATTTAAAAATATACTTATAAGAGAGATTTATTTCATATTTCGAAAAAGTATTTTTATCTGCTGTTGCTAATTTTAAAATAGTGCAAATAATAATGTTTCCTTTCAATAAAAATTGTGTTTTACGCGAATATTAAAAAGAGAAAGAAAATTTTGGAGAAAATTACGTCATATTTAAAGTGATACATTTAAAACGTCTTATTTAAAATAATTTTCTTATAGCGGCGTTATAAAATTCTGGGAGGCAGTGACATTAGTTACTTAACCATTTTATACAAGCTGATTTTCTAATCATCTTATTTAATCAATCCGGAAACAGCCATCAACTGTCAAGACAGCAGTTGATTCACCCTTAAGAACCGAAAAAATCCTCAATCAAAGGGAAATGAATCTTAACCCGATTACAGAAGATCACCACTGGTCGTTTAAATATAAATCAATCTTCCACAATCTTTTTAAATCAGAGCAAATTAACTTGTTTTTAGAGCCTGCTGTGTCTGGACGGGGTTTTGGCGAGCGTAGCTCGTAGGAAGCAGAGACCCCTAGTCCTTTAAGAAGAAAAAAACAGACCTAAAATGATTAAAAGAGTATAATTGCAAAACATTCTTACCAACTTCTTCATTTTGCTTTGGGAATATGGAAGAACTGGCACTAGCTCTAGAAATACGTATCCTTACTGTAGACTCAGTATGTTTCACCCTTCAAAACAGACTCAATTTATACTAATATTAAAGGAAACATCTACCATTTAAACCAGCAGAATAATTATTTGGTTTAGTTTTATTATTTCCCTTTCAGCGCAATATTTTGTTCAATTCTTTTCGCCCACATTTTTATTCAAACACACGTAGTCAAAATACATACGGTTATGAAATAATCTACCATTGTAATGAAAAATATATAGAAAAAATATATAGATCATATGAAGAAATGCACAATTGAAGCGTCTCACGCATCATTACAATAATATTTGGAATAGTTTGAACATCATGAGAATAATAATGTGTATTCTTTTTAACACTTTCCGACGTAGTTGAAAAGTGTTTATGAATTCGGCTTGTCTGGTCATCTGTTTTTCTGACCATATGACTGTCTGCCTATGTTCTAACTCAATATTCTAAATATAGTGATACCTCGGTTTTCGTCGATAATCCGACCGAAAACAATCGGCGAAATCCGAAACAGATGAAAACCGAGTTTAATACTAAAAACAATAAGAGATTAATGTAGTGTTCTTAAAGTATGATATCACGGCACTGTACCTGGGGTCAATTCCCTTTTACTTACCCATCATACGTAGTATAGGGTAAGTCTTGTAATCGTTTTGAAAATCGAAAAATTTTTTTTGACGGATTTACACGTTTCAGACACTGGAGATTCCAAAAAACATATTTTTAGAAAAAAAATTTTGCCGTTCGTCTGTGTGTCTGTGTGTCTGTGTGTGTGTGTGTGTGTGTGTGTGTGTGTGTGTCTGTAAACGCTCTATCTCCCGAAAAAATTGAGATAGACACTTGCAATTTGGTATGTACTTAGTATGTAATAATGGGAAGAAGCCTATTTCATTTCAATAACCTCGATTAACCGGAACTATTTTTTTCGGACTCTCGAAATATTCGTTCTGATAAAAGGTATATAAAAATTTTCGAAATTGTTTATTTTAAGAAATGAATATAAAAGACAATAAAAAAACATAAATTTTGCATAAAGCATGAAGTCGATCGGATAATTAGTTGCTGAGATATTTGTAATCCAATTTCCACACTCTTCGATTTTTCATGACCCTGTATTTCATCCAAATTTCACTTCAAAGATATATTTTAATTGGAAATTTGACGCTTAATCAGATGCAATAAACCGCTAATTAATAGGATTATTATTTTTGGAGTTATAAGGAAAAACCTCTTTCAAGCAATTCAGTAATCGAGCCTATAAAGTTATGACGTCATCAAGCCACGATTTTATTTGAATTGCAATGCATTTTATAAGTAGTTTACACATTTTTGTTTTAATATTTTACATTATGCATATCCATGATGGGTAAGTATTACTCTGGCCCCCAACGACTAGTTTGGTTTTTTGGAAGTAGAACTTGTTTCAGAGTCAGAGGACCTATGTCGCTTAAAAAAGCTCTCCAGAGTGGTCTGTTTCTGCCGTCTCTTTCCTAAAATAGGGCAAGACATTATTATTAAACAAGTTGCTTACAAGAAACTTTCTTTGGTTCCATGATGGACCACTCGCAATCAATAAAAACAAAAACAAAAAAATCCTGCTTCAAGCATAGATTATGAAACACTTTCTCACACAGCCAGAAAAACTGTAACAAAACTTCACCGTTAAATAAGGTGAAAGAAGATATGTAAGTAAACAGTATAGAAAACATATACCACATTTAAAAAATACAGTTTTCGAAATTACCTTCCAGTGTCAAAAAAGTAGTCGAATTATTTTGTGCAGCCCTGTATATGATCAATAGATGTGGATATATAGCATGATAAAATTTAGTTTAGTTATAATATTCACATTTTGCAATTTTCTCCGATCGATGAAAATGTACTCGAAATTCTTTGTACAGCCCTGTATATTATTTGAAGACTTTTGTACACACCAAATATTAAGCTAAAAGGCAACTTAATGTAACTCGCAGCAATTACCAACCGTAAACGACAATGTATATTTTTCTTTGTGTAGCCCTGTATATGAATTTATTTATGTTCCACAAACTTCTGTTAGTCTACTAAATATATTATAGTTCAGCAAGAAAATGCGTAACACAATTAAAAACTACCCTTAAGTAATTCACTTCCATAGTCTGTAATACTTACGGATTCCCTTGTGTAGCCCAATATATGAACAACCGAGTTTATAAACACACACGTACTATACAAACATTTAGTTAAACTTAAAAACGCAAACCAAAGTTGAAAACGCACTTATCACACGTACACTTTAAATATCGCACATGTACTATAACCGATATCTTTTGTGTGTGCTAGTAAATAACCGCAATGCACACCACACTTTCAAGAGAGCAATTTATAGTGAACCCCAGTAATGCATATAATTTTCATTATGTTTGGAATAGTGAAATATCACTAAGTTACACTGCAAACGATTTTTTCCTCATAGAAAAATGTGTAACAGAATTATTTTGTTTGACCCTGTCAATGAATAATAAATGCTTTGCATCCCATATTCTACTAAAAGCCGGTTTTAATGCGCTTCATAATTATATATGAATTTCCTTATGTTTTTAATGACGTAGCGTCATCAAAATGCACTTTAAACGATTATTTCCCATTGACTGTATTGTAACGGAATACTTTCGACTGTCTCTGTAAAAAAACTATAAGTGCTACACACTGCAGTTGAAACAGGGAACAAATATTAATAACATAGCAAATATTAATAACATATATCAATTGCATAACATTCCGAGAACATTTACGCGAGTTAGAGCACAGAGAGGCAGACAAACCGAATTCATAAACATTTTTCAACTTTGCTGGAAAGTGTTAAAAAAAGACATTAGAAAAGAAATGTGCAAAGCCATTTAAAAATACCTGAGTTTCATTTAGAAAGAAAAAAGGGGAATTTCAGGGCGATCTGAGCGTTTTTACGCGAGTTAGAGCATGGACAGACGGTCAGACAAACCGAAGTCATATCACTTTTCAACTAGGTTGGAAAGTGTTAAAAAGCACAAAAATACACAGGAAATAAACCAAATCAGAAGCAACCGACGAAAACCGCAACAAATATTTCGCGGAAAAAATTGACGAAAACCGAAACTGACGATAACCGAAGTCAACCAAAACCGAGCTATTAGTGTATACTCGGATTGCCATGTAATTGATATGCGCTACTGGGGTTTACTAAGGCATGTTTGGTATTGAAGACGAAGTGTATATCATTTATATTCGTTTATAAGGACACTCAATACACTATGATCTGTGGCGAAAAATCATTTGCAGTGTATTTTAATAATATTTCACTACTTCAAACTAATTGAAATTGTTATGCATCACTGAAGTGCACTGCAAGATGTTCACTATAGAATTTGGTATGCGTAGCATTTATTTTCGTTTACAAGAGCACTCAAAAGAATACCGTTACCGGGCCTGCCAAGTCTCCGGCTGTTTGAAACAGTATTTTAGTACAGAATATGTTGTTTTATTTAATTGTAGCATTCTGTGATTTGAAAGAACAACATTTTCCTCTTACAAATTACTGGTGTGCAAAAAGCCGGAGACTTGGCAACTCTGCCGTTACGTTATAATATATGGAAAACAATTGTTTACAGTGTAATTTAATGATGTTACACTTACTTCAAATATATTGATATTAATGTACGTCACTGAAGTGCAGTATGAGATTCTTACTATGGAATATGGTGTACAGAGCATTCATCATTCATTTACAAGGACACACAAAGGATTTTGTTAGCAGTAATGTTTATGAGCAATAACTGCTATAAGTGAGTTTTCAATCGTGGTATGCGTTCTTCAATTTAACTATTTTTTGAATGTTACTTTTGGGTATAAATTGTATAGATCATATACAAGGCTGCAAAAAAGAATTCGAGAACAATTTTGTTTATTGACGGAAATTCCTGATGGGTGTGCCTGAACTGTGTTAAGCGTTTCCTAACTGAACTAAATTTTAGCACAATACACAGAAAAAAATAAAACCCAATTTGAGTTGAAAGATTCTTAGATATGAGGTCAAATATGGCCATGTATTCATTTTGGGCACTGTTAAATACCCATTTTTGTTAAATGGGTGCCTAATAAACAGTGTAACCTAATAACCTATTAAATAGTGCCTAATACCCAAGCCTCATACTAAGCCTTTTTGGCCTCATACCTAAGAATCTTTCAACCCAAATTGGGTTTTATTTTTTTCTGTGTATGTAGTATCTCTACAAATATATAGATCATATGCAGAACTGCAAAAAATAATTCGGTTTTCCTCATGGCCCAATTTGGCCTCATATCTAAGAACCTTTCAACCCAAATTGGGTTTTATTTTTTTCTGTGTATGTAGTATGTCTAAAAATATATAGATCATATGCGGGGCTGCACAAAATAATTCGGTATTTCTCATGCCTCAATTTGACTTCATACTTAAGAATCTTTCAACCCAAATTGGGTTTTATTTGTTTTTGTGTATGTATAGTATCTCTTCAAATATATAGATCATATGCAGGGCTGCACAAAATAATTCGGTTTTTCTCCCCACTATATACGGTAATTGCTGAAATTGGGTTTTCTAATGTAGTAATGCCTACTCAATGCCTACTCCTAGTCACGGGTACCTATAAAAAATCTTCAACTGCAGCTCTTTGCATACTGTCGGGAATTCCACCTCTTGCATTGCAGCTGAAGAAAATATCCACTCTCGGAAGGGTACTTCGTCTTGGAGTCCCAGTGGATGGACATAAACCGACCAACCGAAATCAACTAAAAGTATAATACTTCCATACATTGATTATTTTAAGTGGCAAACAGAAAATGAGAGGATAATCGATATTGATATATTCACCCACTGATCAAAAACAACAGATGACACTGAATACGCTTTCTGTGCATATAAGATTCAGTTTTACAGGGAACAAGACAGATTCGCTTACACCAAGAAAATAGTGTCTACCAAGCAGAGCTACTAGCAATACACGATGCAATAGACTGGGCTAATTCTAATAATTTTCAAAGCTACACAACCAATTCTGATAGTCTGTCTAGCCTGCAGGCATTAGCAGATATATTTACCTCCAACTTACTCGTATGTGACATAATCACAGCCTTGCAACATACATTGAAATCCATTTTCTTTAAATGGGTGCGTGGTCTTTCTGGCATAGCTGGAAACGAACATGCTGATAAACTGACCCGCGATGCAACGAAACCGTCACAGGACATCTTACAAAAATTCTACCCATTCCCACCCTCACATTTAAAAAAGATAACAATATCAGAATTAATAAGATCTTGGCAAATGGATTGGAATCTTATAACAACGGGTCGCTTTACTCACGCCTTAATCACAACAGTATCAACAGATCTTCAACTTCAAAATAGGCACCACTATCTATTTGCTACAAACCATGGCCCATTTCCTCAATATCTCAATAAATTCGGCAAGGCATCGCACGTAGATGCACCTGTGTGAAAAGAGGTACCTCCATACATTATATCCTAGATTGTACCCTGACTGTCCACCATCATATTAAAAATCCATCACAGATGAATCTTTCGGCCTGGTTTACCTACGTGCTGAAACAGCCAAAACTGCTTAAAAAAATAACAGATTGTATGTTTCTGCTAGAACGCAATCAATACTTATTAATGCTGCCTCCATTGGACATAGTGGAGGTTAAGGATGAAGTGGACTTCTAATATGCATAAGGACCTTTACACACTACATAAACTCTAACCTTAACAATTTAGTTATTCTTAATGGCATCATAAAGTGTTAATTACGATTTTTAGCATAATTTATCATTGTTTTCTCTAGTATTATTATTCATTCATTATTGTTCATTTAGTACTTACTTCTATCCATTATTATTATCTACTTCAGCATCTTACAGTATTATTACATGGTAGTATTATTGCTCAGTATCACATAGTAGTATTTAGTACTGTTAATTAGGATTGGTAAATTGTATTTTCAGAATTTGTATTAATGGAATCTTGTATTTCAGAATTACATTGTATAATTATTGCTCAATATCACAAAGTATAATTTAGTAATGCTCAGTACAAATAGGTAAACAAACCTGCTGGGTGGGGTTAGTTGAACTTAAGCTGAAAGTTAGCCCACCCCGCCCAGTTTGACCTTGACCTTATTTACTTAGACATTAGGTTTAGTGAGACAGATGTAACTCTAATCTGTCTTTAAAGTCTGTTATATTTCTTTGTTTGTAAATTAGCTTTAATAGAGTTATATTTTCGCTTCGCTTCGTTATTTTTCTAGTTCCCTGCGTGAAGTAGTGTTTTCTCACTAAATTGGTGGGGTGTTGTTATTTAGTTTTGATTTAATTCCAACAAATTTTTGTTTCGGGTTCTTCTTTGAGCTGTGATTTTTCTGGGTGGTGAAGGGGAAACTACCGCCTGAGGTTTACCCCGCAAACCCTCACAGGTTAGTGCTCCGGCTGGGTGCTCTTGTTTATTTAGGCATCATCTTTCACCTTATTAACCCTTTCGGGGGCAAAGTACTTATGTTTATAAAATGTTGAAATCGTTGAATCACACCGGGATTTAACAACAAATTTATTTCCAAATAAATAAAAGCGTTTCTTAACGTATATTATAAAAACAAAATTTGATTAGAAAGTTCCGGTGTCATTGTGGCATTTGGGAATTAAAATTAAGTGGGATAGATTATATCCCACTGCCCTTCAAAGGGTTAAACGATAAAGATTTCTGAGAATATTTTGGAAGTGTTGGAATGTGTTACATAATCTATTTTGACGCATAATTTTTCGTTCTTGTTTTTCATACTACGGACTGTATATAAAATGCAGTATTACAAATCAAATATTTTCAAAGTATATCCAGTCTCCACAGTTTTTCCTTGCTACAAGAAAAAAATTGTGAATTACCAAAATAAGACCTCGTTCCAAATAAGGACCCAGCTGTGCTTGTTTTAAAAAAGTAGAATCGGATTTACAAAAAAAAAAAAGAAATAAATAAATAAAACATCCCATATATTTTCACCTGCAAATTGTCACAGTAAAAAAAGAAGAAAGTAGCCATTCGACTAGAAATTATGTTTTCTTTCAATTCATTTAAAAAAAAAAAAATATTTTATGGGACAACTTCATAATGAAATTGTACCAAACTCTGACATTTTCAATGCGAGCACCTATTTTTGGTATATTTGGATTTTTTGGTGAATTTTACTCTAGGATACAAAACGGAAAATCCTTTGATCAGGTAGTATAAGAAGGTTTAAAATTTAGAATTTCTAATGTTAAATTGATTTGTAATCGCTGCCAAAACGATTGCATTGCGGGTATCTTTTTAAGCATAACTCAATAAAATACTGGCGTAATGAACTGTAATTTTGAATTCGCATATTTGAAGCTTTTAGAAATGGATTTCTGTTAAAAATTCACAGGTTACAATTAATATTGTTTTCGAAAATGAATTAATATATATACAGGGTGATCAGAAAATGAGTATACATTTGAAAAATTAATAATTCACGGAATAATGTATGTAGAGAGGTAAAAATTGACACACATGCTTGGAATGACATGGGGTTTTATTGTATCCACAAAAAAGTTCATAAAACGGCCGACAGAGGGCGCTTCGTGTGATAAAAAAAGCAATAATTAGCATAACAAATTATGACAAAGCAAAGACGATGTTCTTCAGAACGAATGCTCAACATGTCCACCGTCATCCCGCAACAACAGCTGTAGCCGAGGGACAATTGCGCAGCATATCTGTAGTTATGGTGAGAAATTGGCGTTGGATGTTGTCTTTTAGCATGCCTATTGATGTCGGTCTATCGCGGCAGATTCCCCATTTTGATAGTACAGCTTCACTAACAATGCCTTTTCTGGTAACGTCAACATGCTGCGATTGCTGGTGCATCTGATTCTCTCTCTCATTACAGCTCCTTTTAAACACGATTCTCAGGCAGAGTCACTGACATTTTGCTGTACAGTGCCATTTGTCGGTCTTTTTTTTTTTTTTTACCTTTTTTGTGTAGTTACAATAAAACCCCATGTCATTTCAAGCATGTGTGTCAATTTTTACCTCTGTACCTACATTATTCCGTGAATTATTAATTTTTCAAATGTATACTCATTTTCTAATCACCCTGTATATATTTTTTTCAAAATAAATTTTTGAAAACAATATGAATGGTAAACTTTAACTTTTTTAAACAGAAATAGTGTTCTGCGAGCTTCAAATATGCATATCCAAAAGAAAAGTTATGCTCAAAAACTACCTGCATTCCAATCTGTTTCGGAACGATTACAAATCATATATTCTAATACGAGCAAATCTCGTGAATGTGTGTGTGTGTGTGTGTGGTTATATATATGTGCAAATTTTATCTTAAAAACGGCTCTAACGATTTTGACGAAATTTTGTATCCTACCGTTTTGGGGCACCAGAAAACCATTGGGCTAGGTCACATATTCGAGAAACTTCTATTAGTGGGTAATTTTGGGTCACCACGGGTCACGGTCAAGCTAATTGTATCTAAAAGACGGTTCCATCATTTTTGACTAAATTTTGTAACCTACCATTTTCGGGTACGAAAAGACTGTTGGGCTGGGTCACATATTCGACAACTTTCGATTAGTGCATCATTTTTGGTTCAACGCGGGTCAAATTAATTTTATCTAAAAAGCGGCTCTAACGATTTTGATTAAATTTTGTATCCTACGAGTGTCGGGCACGAGAAAATCATTGGGCTAGGTCACATGTCCGATAAAATTCGATTAGTGTGTCATTTTGGGTCACTTTGGGTCAAGCTAATTTTATCTAAAAAACGGCTCATACTATTTAGACTAAATTTTGCATCCTACGGTTTTCGAGCACGAGAAGACTGTTGGGCTACGTCACAAGTTGGAGAAAATTCGATTAGAGTGTCATTTTTGTCATGGGTCATTATGGGTCAAGCTATTTTTATCTTAAAAACGGCTCAGAGGATTTGAACTAAATTTAGTATCCTACAGTTTTAGGGAGCGAGAACACTATTGGGATGGGTCACATGTAAGAGAAATTTTGATTAGTGGGTCATTATGGGTCAAGCTATTTTTATCTTAAAAACGGCTCAGAGGATTTGAACTAAATTTTGTAGGGTAGATCACATGCTCGATCCAGAAAATCCGATTAGTCAGTCATTTTCGAGTCACTGTGGGTAAAGCTAATTTTATCTAAAAAACGGCTGAGACTATTTTGACTAAAATTTATACCTACGGGTTTCGGGCACGAGAAGAAGATTGGCCTTGGTCACAAATTCAAAGAAATTTGATTAGTGGGTCATTTTGGTCATGGGTCATGATATTTGAACTCAAAGCTGATTTTGATCGAGCATAGCTCGGTCTTCCCTGCTTATTGATTTGTAATCGCTGCCAAAACGATTGCATTGCGGTTATCTTTTTAAGCATAACTTAATAAAATACTGGCGTACTGAACTGTAATTTTGAATTCGCATATTTGAAGCTTCTCGAAATGGATTTCTGTTAAAAATTCACAGTTTACAGTTAATATTGTTTTCGAAAATGAATTAAAAGATCGATATTTTTTCGAAATAAATTTTTGAAAACAATATGAATGGTAAACTTTTACTTTTTTTAACAGAAATAGTTTTCTGCGAGCTTCAAATATGCATATCCAAAAGCCGAGTTATGCTCAAAAACTACCTGCATTGCAATCTGTTTCGGAACGATTTACAAATCATATATTCTAATACGAGCAAATCTCGTGTGTGTGTGTGGTTATATATATATGCAAATTTTATCTTAAAAACGGCTCTTACGATTTTGACGAAATTTTGTATCCTACTGTTTTGGGGCACCAGAAAACAATTGGACTAACTCACATGTTCGAGAAAATTCTATTAGTGGGTCATTTTGGGTCACAATGGGTCAGGGTCAAGCTAATTGTATCAAAAAAACTTTTTAAACGATTTTGACTAAATTTTGTATTTTACCGTTTTGGGGTACGAGAAGACTATTGGGCTGTGTCACATTTTCGAGGACTTTCGACTTTTTGGGTCACTGTGGATCAAGCTAATTTTATCTAAAAAACGGCTCAGACTATTTAGACTAAATTTTGCATCCTGTGGTTGTCGGGCAAGAAAAGACTGTTGGGCTAGGTCACATGTTCGAAAAAAATCGATTAGTAGGTAATTTTTGTCATTTGTCATTATGGGTCAAGCTATTTTAATCTTTAAAATGGCTCAGACGATTTGAACTAAATTTTGTATCCTACCGTTTTGGACACAAGAAAGTCATTGTTCTAGGTCACATGCTCGAGAAAATCAGATTAGTCGGTCATTTGTGGATCACTGTGGGTCAAGCTAATTTTATCTAAAAAATGTCTTGGACTATTTTGATTAAATTTTATATCCTACGGGTTTTGGGCACTAGAAGACAATTGGGCTTGGTCAGATGTTCGAGAAAATTTGATTAGTGGGTCATTTTGGTCATGGGTCATGATATTTAAACTCAAAGCTAATTTTGCCCGAACATAGCTCGGTCTTCCCTGCTTGTGAATTTAACGTTAAGAGTTCTAAATTTTAAATCTCCATACTTCCTAAACTACTTAACCTAATGACTTCCCGTTTGGCTTCCTAAGGTACAGTTTAGCGAAAGATTCAAATAGGATGTCAAATTATGTATTTTCATTGAATATTTCAGAGTCTGGTACAGTTTTTAGCTCACAGGCTATCAAAGCCTGAGAGCTAATGTGCCCGCCCGTTCTGTAACGTGATAGAATTATCCGTTTTGCTTCAAATTTTGTTTACAGGTTCATTCTAATAAGGCGCTTCCCTGATTAGTTTTGGGAGTTCATTGGTTAAGTATAAAGGGGGGGGAAACGGGGGGCTAACCCCCTTAATTTAGATAAATGGGTTTTTCGTGCAGAATTATCCGATTTTCTTCAAATTTTGTATATAGGCTCATTGTGATAAGGCACTTCCCTGATTAGTTTTGGGGGTTCATTGGATAAGTATAAAGGGGGGAAACGGGGGGCTACCCCCTTTTAATTTAGATAAATGGGTTTTTCATGCAGAATTATCCGATTTTCTTTAAACTTTGTATATAGGCTCATTGTGATAAAGCACTTCCCTAATTTGTTTTGGGTGTTCATTGGGTAAGTATTAAGGGGTGTAAACGGGGGGATAATTCCCCTTAATTTAGATAAATGGGTTTTTCATGCAGAATTATCCGATTTTCTTCAAATTTTGTATATAGATTCATTGTGGTAAGGCGCTTGCCTGATTAGTTTTGGGTTGTCATTTGTTAAGTATAAAGGGGGGAACGGGGGGGGCTCACCTCCCTTAATTTAGATAAATGAGTTTTTCAAGCAAAATTATCCGATTTTTTTCAAATTTTGTGTATAAATTCCTTATGGTAAAGCGCTTGCCTGATTAGATTTTGGGGGTTTATTGGTTAAGTATAAAGGGTGGGAACGGGTGCTTATCCCCCCCCCCTTAATATATTGTCGATTTTATTTTTCGAGTTGCATTATTCTTTGAAAAAATAGCATAATATACAATTAGTGTGAATAGCCTGTGAGCTCAATGCCCTCAGTTTAACTGGTCACTTTTCTTTATTAACACTTTCCAACATAGTTGAAAAGTGCTTATGAATTCGGATTGTCTGTCTGTCTGTCTGCCGTCTGTCTATCGTCTGTTCCTGCTCTAACTCGCGTAAATATACTCAGATTGCCTTGAAATTGATATATGTTATTGTTTTTTTTTACGACAGGTTTGATATTGAAAATGAAGTAAGTAGCATTTATGGTTCTTTTAAGAGGCCGTTCAAAAGAATTCCTTTGCATTACGGTCTATGGGGAGAAATCGTTTGTGGCATATTTTAATGACGATACTCGATTTCAAACATATTGATACATATCACTGAGATGCACTAGAAGCAGATTACTGTAGAATATGATGTGCATGGAATGTATCATTCATTTACAGAGACACTCAAAAGAATTCCGTTACATGACGGTCTATGGGGAAAAATCATTTGCGGCATATTTTCATGATGTTACACTATTTTAAACCTATTGAAATTCAAACATATCATTACGTTGCACACTAAAAGGTAGCTACTCTAGAATATGGAATACATAGAATGTATCGTCCATATACAGGGACATTCAAAACAATTTGGTTACAGTAGTGTCTATGAAGAATAATTGCTGGTAGTTCGTTTTCCGTTGTGGTACGCGCTTTTAAATGCAAGTAATTTTTTGTCTAATAACTGGTACATATAAATTCTATAGACCGTATACAGGGCTTCTGAAAAGATCTCACGCACATTTCCGTTTATTGACGAAAATTACTGAAGGAAAATTTTTAATTGTGTTATGTATTTCCAAACTGGAGTAAATTTTACCACTCTATGTAGTTTACATACAAATCTATAGATCATATACAAGGTTACACAAAAGAGTTTGGATATTTTGTTTGACTATTGGTAGTAAATGCTGGCATTGGGTTTTCAAATTAGTTATGCATCACAGTATTTTGAAAGTGTTTCATAATCTATGCTTGACGCATGATTTTCTGTTCTTGCTTATTATAAAT
The DNA here is from genome assembly GCA_963931845.1 of Maratus michaelseni. NCBI lineage: Eukaryota > Metazoa > Arthropoda > Arachnida > Araneae > Salticidae > Maratus > Maratus michaelseni. The sequence goes on from OZ007598.1 coordinate 160,456,617, forward strand.
ACAATCTTCTAGGGTTAAAAAATGAAAGAAGATATAATTTGCAATGGAATAAATATTTTCATTTTTTTCTATGACAATTTCGTGATTAAAATGCATGGGGATGCTCAAATTTCAACAAGCTGATTGAACAAACTTTTGCGCAATCCCATTGCTTAAGAAACACGGGTGATATATCAAGTTTTATTATGTAAAAGATAATTAGGTTTTATTTTCATTTGTTTCTATATTTATCAGAAGCACGTATTGGATACGTACGAATTTAGGACGTTGACGGATTTAAACGCTTTGGTATGCCTGAATGTGACTTGGCCGTTTTCTGACCGATGTCTGCCTTTCTGTGTCTTACACTTAGGGCTTAAATTGCGCCGGAGCCCACCGGAGCCCAGTTCCGGTACTTCTCTGTTTTTAGTAAATATTTAAATATTGGTCGGAATTCACCGGAGCCCATAAATACTGGGCTCCAGAGCCCAGTGGCAGCGCTTCCGAAAAACCGAAGCCTAAATTACCTTTTCATTTTCCTCCCATATCGAAGCTTTTACATTCTTTTCTATCAAAACACCATATCTGATTTTCAAGGACTCATCACGATAGACTGTTATACGGAAGGAATCGATTATAGTTTAAGATAGGCACCTTTTATAGGAAATTAAAAAACTTTGTTTGATTCTTCAGCATATAAATATTATAATTTTTGAAAATTTCATTCATATTTGCATATAAATGCATAGCTGCGAACTATTTTTTTTTTGTGTTAACACTATTTCCAAATCACAGTCCTTACTTTATTGAATCGCTGAGTTCTGCGATTCATTAACAATAAAATTAGGCAAAGATTTCTATTCGGCCGGAGTGATAACTAAAAAGGGGAATAATGGACAGCTAAGTAAATGCAGATAGATGTATTTAAAATTTTTATTTTGCTAAAGAAAAAGTCGTTAAATTTTGCAAATACATATAATGTGTGAAATATAAATATGCAGATTGGAGTGATGGTGGAGGAGGGGGGGGGGTAGGGGCAAGCTACGGGTGTTAGTACTGCAGAATATTAGGCATCGGTACTTTTTTTGTTAGAAATTAAGCCCTGGTTACACTAATAGAGGTGGCCGCTGTAACGCAAGAACTAATGCACGGAATTCTACGTCTGCGCAGTTTGAAGCACGATAAAATTGCAAGCTGGTGATCTGTGAGAAATGAGGATTATTCAAATCCTTTATTTTGAGTTTGTATTAAAGCACGTGAAATTTTTACACAAATGTGTTGGTAAACAATACGCTTTACAGAGGTTAAAAAGGATTAATAAATTTCGCTAAGTGGAATGTGAATTTGAGTACTTGAAACTTATACACACGTGTTGATAAACAATAATTCGTGATTGCAACTAAAGGAAGTGATTTTAATATTGATAAAACGAAAATGCATTGTAGCTTAGCCTCCTTGTATGCAAATTCTGAACAGATGCTTAAATTAAATTGGCGTGCCAGCAAGGAAATGCAAAGAATAATTTTACTCACGTGGTATATTTACCGGGTAGAAGAAAAATAAATCATTTCCTTCTGGATGAATAAAATTGGGAGTGAATAAATAGAATGTGTGCAGAAATAAATTAAAACAGTTTTGATGTATAATTCGGATTAACTACTTCCCGTATTAACTGCGAGACTAGAGACGTAGAATCGACCAAAAAAACTTTTGAAACCTATAAAACATTTAACAGAAATCGATTTCTAGAAATTTCATATTGAATACAAAATTTCAGCTCATCCCGCCAAGTTATTTTTGAGTTGAGCTTGGAAAACTACACGCATTGCTGTTTGTTTTGTAACTATTAAAAAATATAATAATATCCAGTGAATTTTTATCCTGCTTTTCTAAGCGTAAGCCGACAGAGTGAAAAATATCCAAGCCGGGAATCGAACCCGGACCCTTGGAATAGCGCCCCAATGCTCTATCTTTGAGCTACGAAAACGATACCCAGACTGACATCATTCACTTATCTATGTCGGCAAGGCTACAATCGCAACCCAAGATGGAAATGTCATGATGAGCACGCAAACTTCCGCGGCAAACATGAGACGACATACAAAGCCCAGCATACGACAACACATAGTTAATTTTTAATTCATTTTTCAGCAGTTAATCATGATTGGGCTGCGATTGCAGCCTTACCGACGTATATAAGTGAGAGATGCCAGGCTGTGTATCGTCCTCGTAGATCAAAGGTAGCGCAATGAAGCGCTATTCCAAGGTTCCGGGTTCGATTCCCGGCTTGGACATTTTTCACTCGGTCGGTTTACGCTTAGAAAAGCAGGATAAAAATTCACTGGTTATTATTCAATGATTACAGGCGTAATTCACTGCTGAGAAATGAATTAAATATTAAAATTGAATTTAACATTAGGAGTTCAAAACTTTAAATCGGCATAATTCGTAAAGCGCTTGTTGCTAAAATACTTAAAATCCTGTTTGGTATCACAATGTATTTTTTTTTTTTTCGAAGAATCTAAATATGACGTCAAAATTAGGTATTCGAATTGAAACTTTCAAAGTTTGTTGCAATTTCAATATGGAGAAGCCCCTCCTCCTAGTAACATATATATATATATATATATATGACGACATGAGTTTCAAAACTCGTCTTATCAAGAAAATCAAATTTTGGGAAATAACGGAAAAGCTCTAACTGCTCTCACTTGTTTTCATTGTAAACTAAGATTTTACAATGACAAAAATGCATGCTAAAACTGTTTTTTTTTTTTTTTTTTTTTTTTTGTGCAAATTTACCAATAGGATTGATACATTAATACAGAGAACTCGATTTATTTATTTTTTGGATAAGGCGAGTTTTGAAACTCATGCCCTCATATATTTAAACATTTTAAACATAAATTAAAGAAGACATTATTTCAAAAATCGTTTTTATTTGCGACATTCTGGCTATTAAAATGTGTAGAGTGTCTCTCTTTTTGCTGGCAGTACGCGTACATCGAAGATTTCATCTTTTATTCAGCACGCAGATAATTTCCAGATCTATATTTTTTAAAATAATTCTTCTGGAAATCTTTTTACTAGACTATTATAATCGTGGTGGCCACAAATCAAGGAATTTTTCAGGCAAATGGCAGAATTTTCTTATAAAAAATTTCGCCTTATTTATTTTCGCGATTAAGTAGGACGAATTTTTCTATAATCTACTGGTATTTTCCCTGATCGCTGGCCGCCTTGATTAATGTTTTAATTTATTTATACTTTTTTCTGAATGTGGAAAATTTTATTTTGTCACTTTCGATATATTTAAACATTTTGAGGTGTTCCAAATCTCTATGTTATATTTAAAAAAAAAAAAAAAAAAAAAAAAAAAAAAAAAAAAAAAAAAAACTTTTTTTTATGTTTAAAGAACTATCAGAAAAAATATTTTTGTACAATCAAAATTTGCCGATTTATGATAATTTGAACTTTATAAATTTACAGTTTTCTGTCACTAAAAACGTAAATTCCCCGTGGTGACGTGACCACAGTTCTAGAAAATTTTCATTAATATAAATATATTATACAAAATTTATTATTTTACGCTATAATTAACTTTTATTCTATAAAATTTTTCTTTTTATATAATATTCCACATATATTATATTATTATTTTATATAATATATATATAAATATTATATTTTTATATAATATTTATATATATATATATATATTCCGATCTATTAAATTAAAATCCCATTTTAAATTAAACAATTAATCTCCATATGTAAAGGTATAAGATTTTAATCTACTTAATAATATTTATTCCAAAATACTTAATCTAAATATGGCGCTAACTACTTAAATTTATTCTTTAAATAGAACACTTTTATTTTTAATCCACTATTAAAAATTCATTATTAAACCCGTGTACATTAAACTGCTAAAAATTATTTATTTAAATGTTAAAATGTCATATCTCTTAAATTATTCCGCTCTATAAAGGCCTATTTCTTTAAAAAAAAAAAAAAAAAAAAAAAAAAAAAAAACATTTTTTGATTAAATGTTAAATGTCTATTACAATATTCCAAAATGCTCTCATATTTTTTTTTCCCTCCGTCTCAAGGATTCATTTTCTTTTTTTTTTCTTTATTGCGTGTTAAATTCGAAGCTATTTTTAACTGCAATCTCGAAACAGATTTTTTTGTTTTGTTTATATTTCATTCATCTGAGAGCGAGGCTATGGAAGCATCTTAAACAATTTTGGAGCCAGGAAGTTTGTTTTCTTCAAAATTAATGCACCTAAAATATTAATTAACTCCCTTTAAAACTGTAAGGAAAGGAACAAATGGGTCATGTAACGTGTTTTGTAATCTTACGCAAGTTAGGTTAAAACCACATGCGCGCCCTGATTCCAACAGAGAATTTGACGATTGGCCGTAACAGATGGAAATAGTGAAACTTTTAGTGGCGTGTAATATCTTCATACACTCTAAAATTGGGAGGAGTGAGAAGTTGACTCTTTGGAAGAGTGAGAGGCATTTTCACTCTTTTTGGAGTGAATTTTATAAAAATACACTCCTTAAAGAGTGGAATTTTCCACTCCCTAGAAAGGAGTGAAATATGTCACTCCGTTGTCGAGAGTGACTGTCTCACTCCTTTGACAAGAGTGAAATATTTCACTCCGCTGAAGAGTGAAAGCCTGGCATTATATAATTTTGTCCATATTTATTTATTGAGAGAAACGAAATTATCATTTTTTCTTTTTCATTTGAGGTAGATTTCGTAAGAAATACTACCTATTACATTTTCTCCTATGTTGGAATTTCTGAAAATTTTTGCAGATCTACGCCGATCATGACCCCTAGAACCCCAAACCACGCCCCCCCCCCAGTTCGAAACTTTATCTATCTATCTGTCTATATAGATATAGCAGCCTATATAGATTTGACTTCAATAATTCTGCACAAATCTCTTCCAAACTGATACATATAATCAAGGGACATAAAATCTTGGTCAAGTTCGTTAATGAGCAAAATCGAAATGGGGGGTGGGGGGGGGTGGAAACAGAAAAAAAATCCATAACTTCTTAATTATGATACGTATCAAATCCGTTTAAAGTTATTATTACTTCTAGGAAAAGTGCCGAAAATTTATGTATGACAGTTTTTTGATATCATTAAAAATGGCCTCAAGGGGGGGGGCAGGGGCGCCATTTCGGGGGGGGCTGGGGGGGCAACCGCCCCCCCCCAAGAAATTTGAAATTCAGAAAATTTATCAGTTATCACAAGCTAGACCAAAAAAAAAATCAAAATATGATCAAAAGCTACAATAACGTCAGATTTCACAGATTTGATTACAATAAAAAAAACTAGTCTGATGTGCCAATCTTAAAACTTTCTTCTATCTCATACAAGTTTCACATACACCAAAAACAAATCAGCACCAATTTATATTAAGGTCTAACTAAATCTAAAGTTTTATTAAATTATGTGCGTTAGTTCTGGAGATATAGCTATCGTGAAAATCGTGCAAAATGTAGCATAGCAGCGCCACCTGTTGGGCTATGTACACCAAATCGTAATCAACGTCTATTTTTGTCAAGGTCTAACCGTACCTGAAGTTTGGTGAAATTCTATACATTAGTTCTTGAGATATAGCTATCGTAAAAATCATAAAAATGTAGCATAGCAGCGCCATCTGTTGGGCGATTTACACCAAAAACGAATCACCACCCATTTATATCAATGTCTAATTGAATATAAAGTTTTATCAAATTCCCTGGATTAGTTCTTGAGATACAGCACCCACAAAATTTTTGTCCCATACAGACACTGAGACACAGAGAGACATTTTCTAAAAATAGTCAAATTGTGTTCAGGATCTTCTAAAACGTATAAATCCGTCGAAAAGCGGAAGTGGTAAATTTTCATAAATCCAATACCTTTTTCTTGTAAAGATAGAAGAAAGTAATAAACATTTAATAAACACTTTAAACATTGATATGTTTTCTAAAGCCTTGCTATGGCAACTTTCTATAAGTGAGACATTTATCATTAATGAGTATTTTGGCTAGTTTTAGAAATATATGTGAGAAAAAACCTATGAATTGCTTCTGAGCTGTGTGCAGCATGATTAAAAGAAAACTCGTCACCCCCAAGGTCTAGAATTTTAGTGATAAATTCTCTCTTTAACCAAAAATTTAATGTAATTTTTTTATTTTTTTCGTGGATGGGGGAGGTGAATTCAATTTCCTAATTATATGATTTGTTTGTTTTATCAGTGTCACATTATATTTACTCCAATCGTTATAATGCTATTAAATCATTTGCTTTATTAAATGATATTATATATACAGTATGCTCTTAAAAATCTCCCCAGCCTGACACTAGAGTCGTGTCCAGATTTGGTTGTAACCGACCCGAATCCTGACTTTAATCCGATAGACTTCAAGCCGAATCCGAAATATTCATACTTGAACCCCTGAAGTGAAAGAAAATGAATGTATATTTTAATACATTTATGGAAAAGCAATCTACAAGTTTACCGCTTATGTACAAAAAATAACACATATATACACCCATTAATATTTAAATTTACTATAGTTTTTTTCATTTGAAAATTATTCAGAACCTTCTTTTGTATAATCGGTTCATCTCGAACCCTATTCGAAAGAGTCAAAGCATAACCCGAAGCGTATAAAATTTACTCGACCCGCAGAAAAAAAAAAAAAAAAAAAAAGAGAGAATCAACCAAACCCAAAACGAAATGTATTTCGGGTAGCCGATGCAGGACTGTAATTTCCAGTAAACCCGGAAACGTTAAAAAGAATTTCATTGACCGCAACCCCACCCGAAATTAAAGAAAATCAATCCATATTTCAAGATGATTTGGAAAAGTAGACTACAATTATATCTCTAATAACAATTTATTCTTTTATGTAGGAAAATTATATTTTTTTAATCTGAAAATATTTAGTACTTTGGGGCTCAGAACCCTACTCGCTAACGCTCGCCAACCCCCCGTGAATTGCGAAGCAATTCACATTGAGACCGCTACGCAGTCCCAGCTCGCTTTGCTCGCTCGCCCCTTTCTATCTTTCAGCAATTCTAGCCGGAATAAGTTTTACCATAAAACATTTGAACATATGAAATTGACAATTTTTTTTTAAATGTAAAAAAGTAATTCTCCATTAAAACAGAACTGAAAATGCATTTAGTTGGCGCTACCAATGGGCATATAAATCATTTAAATACTATGAAAATAGGATCTTGGACACATAATTAGTTTAAAACTTATTGCACGACAAATTTTTTTAATGTAAAAAAGTAATTCTCCGTTGAAAACATAACTAAAAATGCATTTAGTTGGCGCTACCAATGGGCATATAAATCATTTAAATACTATGAAAATAGGATCTTGGACACATAATTAGTTTAAAACTTATCGCACGACAAATTTTTTTAATGTAAAAAAGTAATTCTCCGTTGAAAACATAACTAAAAATGCATTTAGTTGGCGCTACCAATGGGCATATAAATCATTTAAATACTATGAAAATAGGATCTTGGACACATAATTAGTTTAAAACTTATTGTACGACAAATTTTTTTTAATGTAAAAAAGTAATTCTCCGTTGAAAACATAACTAAAAATGCATTTAGTTGGCGCTACCAATGGGCATATAGATCATTTAAATACTATGAAAGAAGGATCTTGGAAACATAATTAGTTTAAAACTTGTTGCACCTGTAATATTGTACAGCTCGGCTTAAATTCATTAGGGGGAAAAAATACGTTTATTTTTTACGTCAATTTACAGCAACAGATGGCGGCAGGTGCAATCTAGACAGTTGTTATTTTTTTTCCCGATTTTTGAGTGAGTGAAATTCGTAAATGAATTCCAAAAAAGAGTTGAGAATTCTTTTCTTAATCATAATTAAAATGAGGAATCATCTCAGACGCTTTAGATTACTTATATGTTATTTTATTTTTAATAATTGCTAGTTTGAGTTTCATTCTATGGTTTCGGAGCTGATCTAACACAATCTAGTCTGTTCATTGGTCTGAGCTCTGGAAACTACGGTTGTTGCCAAACCATAAGCTACAAATTCAGCCCTATTTCCGCGCCACGCAAGCCAAACATATATATATGGATTTCTTTGAAAAGTGGGGCAACACGAACCCAACTCAAAATAGTGAAAACCCAACTTGAACCCGAATCAATCAAACCTTTGATAACGGGCCAGGATTTACTACTAATTTTGCATTAATCGTTCTACAATTTCCAAAAAAATCCTTGTGATAGATTTCTCTTGAAAATATCCTAATATAAGTGTATGACAGATTTGAAAAAGTCGTACTAATAGAATGAAAAATAGTCCACTGGAACATATATGTCCCAACTGTACTCAGATGTTCCAAATCAACCTGACCCGCAGCGAAAATAAGCCGCGTCAACCTGACTCGATCCGTACTGCAGATTGGATCGTGTTGCCCCACCCAATGCAGGAGCAAGGGACCTGAGACCAAGGGTTTTGCAGATTTCTGCAATGATTTCTGTATGTGATTTCTGTATGGAATTTAGATCATAGTCTGAAGAGGAAGGCAGAAAATGAATGCTGAAAATTTTTACTGACAGAAAATCATTAATGAAAATTTTCTTATATCTATGGATTACAACATTTGCAAATTTTGTAACTTCTTGATGGTGTTCGTGTGCTGATTATCTCGTGACCGATTGAATTTCACAACTTTTTTTCGTGATTGTTTCTTTTTTTTTTTGTGATAATTTTCCAAATTTTGCTATTTTCTGTGAATTATTGACGGAATTGATTTTTTCGACCATTTGTCTAAATTCGCGACATTTTTTTCAACCGATCAACGGAATTCGCTACTTGTCTTCGCCATCTTTTGGCGAAATTCGCTACTCTTTTCTACGATAGTTTGTTGACATTCGGAAATTTTTTTACGCAACCAACTGCCAAAAATTGCTGTTTTTTCGCACAATCTTTGACAAAATTCCGATCGTTGACCAATTTTTTTCCACCATTTGTCGAAATTCACGATTTTTTTTCTTCTTTTGGCAACTGATCGACGAAATTCGCTATTTGATTTTGCGATCTTTTGACGTTAGCGACTCTTTTCTACGATCGTTTGTTGAAATTCTTAAGTCGTTTTCCGCAACCGACTGACAAAAGTAGATATTTTTTTTCTCGATCTTTGACGAAATTCCCCTTTTTTGCGCGATTGTTTGACTAAATTAGCGATTTTTTTTTGTTGTTGTTCAATCTTTTGACGAATTTCGCGATATTTTCCCGCATTAGTTATACTAAATTCGCGATTTTTTCCGTGTCCGATTGACGAAAATCTCTATTTGGTTCAGTGATCTTTGGGGAAATTCTCAATATTTTTCCACGATCGTTTGAAAAAATTAACGATTTTTTCCACGACCAATTTTGCCAAATTAACTATTTTTTCTAATTCCAATTCATAAAATTCGCGATGTTTACCGCGATCGGTTGACGAATTGCATTTGCGTAAAAAAAAAAGAAGAAAAATTCGCGGACTACCACTGAAATTAAAAATATATTCGCAGAAGAATCACATGTTTTTGAAAGAAGTTAAGATAAGCAGGCAAAATCACACGCTGCATTTTTATTGTGGGGGCTTATTTCTATTTTATGCACGATTTGGACAATTCTGCACGATATTTCAACCCCTGTCTTTGTCCCCCCCACCAAGAATCTCTTGAAATGGCGCCCCTGCTATAAAACCTGCAAAAATGGAGTTGAAAAGGACTGTAAAAAAATCTCCATTTTAGACAGGTCTCCATCTTAGCAAGTATAATTGTATGACTTTTTTTCGTCGAAACTTGATTTTTTTTTGCCCGTTTGAGAAATAATTATGTTATAGACAGGTTTCGCTTAGACACGTTTCACTGTAATACACCTATGCTCTTCAGAAGTGCTTTATAGAAAGGAGGTTTTAACAGTCTTAAAGAATACCTGAAAAAAACACGGTACCTGTTTATAACTGAAAACTTTCAAAATATTTTTAAATTCTACTTGCTAAGACGAAAACCTGTCTTAAACGGAATTTTTCAGAGGTCACTTGAGATTGCGTATTAGAAGTATTGCTGTCTCTGTATATATGATTCAGTAAACGCTTCTCGTTTGTAGATGTTGCGGGGGGGGGGGGGGGGTTGCACCCCCCCCCCGAACTCCACCCTTGACTATGCCACTACCTTAAAAAAAACTTTGCCCCCCCCCCAAGAGAGTTCTGAAATGGCGCCCCTGGGGGGGGGGATAGGAGTTTAAGAAGAAAAAAATTCATAACTTCGTGAATTCACAAGATATCCATCCGCTTCTTGGAAAACATGAAAAAAAAAATTGAATGCACTTAAAAAAATATTAATATAACAAAGCATACATTTTATTATACACGTGAAATACCACTGCTTCGACCGATCGATGGTGTCTTTTTTTTCTTTTAAACATTTCAATATCAATTTTGCTTTTTAACCATAAATATAAAATAAACCTATATGGAGAATTGATATTTTATCTTTTTTGTACTACTATTTCTTTTTTTTATCATTGTTCAGCAGTATATAGTGCGGTTATTTTATTTTTGTGGCAACACTAATTTGAGGAAAAATCTTGCATTTCATTTATAAAAATAATGCCGATTTAAGTTTTAATTAATAGCAATATTTAATCAAAAACCATGTTTTAACGAAATGTGGGGGTAGTACTATGTCAGAAGCTGCTTCAAAAACCTTTCGAAGGAGGATACCTCATTTGTTGTTGTGTGTTTTGTAAATTCATAGAAAAAAGGATGTTGACAACAGAAATAACATGTATTATTTTATAATAATAGGACTTTGCAAAATAGCGCTAATTTACTGAAAAGTACGGTCAAAAGATAAGAGTTTATATTTAAAACAAAAATTAAAGTGAAATCACACATTGTTAGTCATAGAATATCCATCTATTTCGTTAGAAGCTTTCAGTCCCCCTGAGTCCCAGTTTCAAATAAATTTCAAACACATGAACAAGGGAAATAAAATTAAAAATTGACTTCTACGGTGGATTCAGGGGGACAGAGCCCCCCCCCCCCCCCCTCTGACAAAAAAAATCTTAGTCCCTTATTTTTTTGGTGTTTAATTATTATAAATTCACCGGGGAATAATAAGTTTTATAATTTTTAAAAACAACTTAATATCATATTTTAATTTTTAAAACAATAATTATTAGTTGATATTTTAAACAGAAACGGGATTCCAAATTTCCATAAACGATCACAAAATTCAGATTATGATGAGACCAATCGGTGGTCTCTATATAATGTTTAACCAGTGTTGAATTCAGACACTTTTCTCCGGGAGGGATTTCTGTTGCCCCAGAGGGGACACTGTAGAGTTCCTGGGGGGAAATTGCATTTTTTATCTATTAAAAGCATAAAATCTCAAATCTTCCGGGGGAACATTCCAATGTTCCGGTGATGCCCCCCCCCCCCCCCTGGGCTACCTCATGAATTCAACACTGTGTTTAGCAACACTGATTTCAAAGTTGTATATACAAAATAACGACCACTCTAGCATTAATAAAGTGTATGAAAATATAGATTAGGTTATCAAGGCTTTCAAAAATTAATGAAGGAATAATATTTTGGATTTTCTACATCTAAAATCTAAAGCAAAAATATGTTGTATGAAAATTGCTTTTAAATTCTTTTAAATTCGATACATTATTTGCAAGTGTTACGTCAAAATCTTTTTTTAAGCTATTTTTCCTCGCTCTGAAAATGTAACTGTAGTGAGTATACTATTTAGGTAATTGATAAATTTAACGCCAGTAAATAAAAAGTTTCTTACCGCTGATAAAAAGCTTTCGCTTCATTGCAAATGCTGACGTAATTATTATTTTTTTTAACAGACCGCAGAAGACCACTGCGTTCTTTGTTTGGAAATGTGCATGCTGATTGGCTAATAATCAGTTCAACTATTTAGTAGTTAGAAGAGGTGTACGTGTTCGTAGTTTTTACAGTGAAAAATTATGTGATTACATTTTTGTGTTATTCCTTTTGTGTGTGTTACAGTAATGTGTGTTACAGTTACATGTGTGCTACAGTATGGGTGTCTTAACCCCCTGAACGCCGAGCAAAAGGGCAAATTTGTAATGTTGTTTTCTCTGTAATTGTTTTAAAATGCCAAAAAAAGATGAATTTTCAAACTTGATGTAAAAAATTTAATTACGTATATGAGTATAATCCTTGAGAATATTAATCATTACTCGATGTTTTAAAAGTGCGTTATATTTGTGGAATTATATTTATTTAATGAATGTTTCCATTGCAGAGAAACCTACAGCATAGTGTTTTCCCGTTCATCACCAAGACCGTGCTTTTTAAATATAATTATAAAATCCGACTGGTGAGTTTTTTTTTGCAGTCGGGTGTGTTTTTTTTTTTCCTTTTAAAAAGTATTGTATCTGTAACTAAATATCAATCAAGAATTTTGATATTTTCAATAATTCGGATTGCAAAACCGTGCTTTTTTTTATGTTTTGCCAGAAGTGTTTAAATATTTTTATAAAATCCGACTGGTGAGTTTTTTTTTGCAGTCGGGTGTGTTTCTTTTTCCGTTTCAAAAGTATTGTATCTGTAACTTTTTTTCAATCAAAAATTCTGATATTTTCAACAATTCGGAGTGCAAAACCGTGCTTTTTTTTATGTTTTGCCAGAAGTGTTTAAATATTTTTATAAAATCCGACTGGTGAGTTTTTTTTTGCAGTCGGGTGTTTGTTTTTTTTTCTTTTTTTTCCGTTTCAAAAGGATTGTATCTGTAACCTTTTTTTCAATCAAGAATTTTGATATTTTCAACAATTCAGATTGCAAAACCGTGCTTTTTTTTTTATGTTTTGCCAAAAGTGTTCGCTCAAAATCTTGTTATCTTCAATCATTTCCTAGTATTCCTATGACACGTTATAAATGTTGTAAAATCAACGTTTAATCTGAGAATTCTCTATTCTCACTTTATATTTGGATTAATATTATTGGATATGATTTACGATTTTGGATACGACTAAATTATCAAAAGTAAGTACGATTATAAACAAAAAACGATTAATTTTCGTTTTCAAATAAAACTTTTGTATGAATATTATTACTTATGTATTATTATTTAATTCCTATTTAAATTAAATTGATAAGAATAATGTCTATTTATTACATTTGTATCTTTTTAAATCCAATAAATATATTTTAATGTTAAAAGATTTGTGTATTTTTTATGATTTTCAATTAAATTCTTATCACTTTCAAAATTTTCAAAAATAACAAATTTGTTTAATATATCTTTAGATCTCCACTTTATCAATAAATTTTTTTATTGTAAAGAATCTGGATTATTGATTAACTCACAGCATTGATTTTATTCTTATATATTCACACAAAAATGAATAAATAATTTTCGTATTATATTTTTTCCACCAACCGATAAAAGTAAAGAGAAATTCAGAAATACATTTTTTTTAATGTGATTATATGTTGTTACTCTGACTGTAAAAATATCAGTAATATATTATATATATACTTACTTTAAAATATGCCTCTTTATAAAAAGCAATAACAGAAAATTATCAAATCTTATGTTGAAAAAAAAAAAAATGCTGTGTTTAAAACGTCTTTTTTTTTTTTTTTTTTTTTTTTTTTTTAACATTTTGATATGTTAAGGAATTTAACGTTGCTTTGATCAGTATGCGGGGTCAGGGCCTGATTACCGGCGGGGCAAACTTCCACCAGACAAAAAGAACAGAAAATCTTTCCTTATTTTTGACATAAATTCTGCATGAATAAGATGTTTAAATAAGCCAAAAATTTCTTTTTAAATTTACTGGTGGAAGTTTGCACCGCCGGTAATCAGGTCCTGTGCGGAATCCTTATAACATACTCTTTCGCGGTCAAACACCTGTTGTGACCCATCTTTTATATTTTATAATTTGAGATGTACAATTTTTTTTTTTTTTTTTGGGGGGGGGGGATTTTTTTAGCCTTTTTTTTGTGGGGGAGGGGGATTGATTTTCGTCAAATCTGATTTGTAAAATTAAAAAAAAATTAAATTATATCATTATTTACTTTGCTAAAAACTTTAGTTTTCGGTTTTGCAAAACTCGAGATATTGAAAACTAATTTTAATATTGATTTTTTTATTAATTACTTTTAGTAAAAAGGTTAAAAATGGAAAATAGAAAAAACTAGGCTTTTACATCTTTACATTTTTGCATATTTGTGGTCATTATATATATATATATATATATATATATATAAATAAAAGATTCTCATAACAGAAATCTAGTTTTTATGTATATGTTAGTATTTAAATGAAAATATAAAATATTCAGAGAATGAAAAGAGCTTTATTTGCTATTATTATTATTTTTACTATTATTATTATGGAACAATTCTATTCAAATCTTAAAACAAATCAAAGCATACTTCAAGTATAGAAATTTGTACTTTATACTAAGAAAACATACTATATGGTACAAAATATTTATTTTATATCAATTTTAATTTGATGATCCTTTAAACAATTCAGCAGAAGTATTTTTCAACAGTTATTCATCTGAAAAAATCTGATTTGAAGGATAAATAGTTAATTTTGATGAAAAGTGGTATTGTTCTTCTAAAACAAAATTACAGTTTTAATCTAATATTGCAGAGTTGAATTTTCATTCTAAAATGATTAAGAAAAAAAAATGGCCTTACTAATGTGCGCCGCGAATGAAGTCGTTGCTCGCAACAGTGTTCAACGACTTCATTTCGTGTAATAAGGGGGTACAGAAAAGTTATAATCAATATTGTATTTAGTTTTAGAGTAGAATGAAGTTGAAGACAAAGAATATTATTCAAACATGTACTTTTATATGTTCATGTATTTACATATATATTTGAAGTAATCGAATGTAATTTTTTGCGGTAGTACGTGAGAAGAGCAGGGGGAGGGGGGTTACCACTGACCTCGAATTCTTTTAGTGCACATCTTCTATATACTATGACAAAAAAATGAAACACTTTCTATGCTTTAGAATACATATACATATTTTGGCCATAAAGCAGAATTGGGTTTCTTTCAGAAGCAAGACTTGATTATAGCATGGGCAAACTGGGCCGTAGATTTTAGGGGTTCTAAAATTTAGTATGCAATTTTTGTGCAGCTGATATTTTATATCTATTTCAACATTGCACTGATTATAATCATTATTTTGAACTAATAGAGTAGAATAAGTTTAAAATTAAAAATATATTTATCTAAATACAGTAAAACCTCTCAATAGCGGACACCCCAGCACGACGGAATTGGCCTGTTATTCAGAAGAGTCTGTTTTCTCCGAATAGCAGACAGATGCTGCGGTGTACACTACTGAGAGATTTTATTGTATTTAGATAAATATATTTTTTGTTTTGTAAATTTTTCCTACTCTAAAAGGTCAAAATATTGATTGTACAATGTCGGAAGCGCTTTACGAAAATAGCATACCAAATTTTAGGGCCCCTAAAATCGAGGGAGGGGGGTCATGAACAAGTTTGCCCATGCTTTAATCTGGTTCGGTTCTGCTTCTGTAACAAACCCCAGCCCTGCTTCATGGTCAAATTTATTCACATTTATTCAGGATTCAATGTGGTCAAACATGGCTGTATTTAATGCTTTAAAAAATGTGTGGTCAGAAATGGCTGTCAATTGCTCGCAAATCAGACCACAAAAATGGCCGCGATTCAGACGTTTCAAGTGTCTGAAATTCAGACACTATTAAGTGTCTTAAATTTTAAGACACTTTAAAGTGTCTCTTTTTTTTAACCATCCATTTCAGACACTTAAGTGTCGGAATTTCAGACATTTCAGTTTACAGTGAAGAAAGAAATAATATTAACTGATTAAGATTTTGGTTAATTACTTGCCCTTATAGGCATTTTAAAACTATCATTTCTTTATAAGGCATGCAATGAAAGCAAACACAATAGTGATAAGCTTGGAATAAAATATTTTAGTTTATTTCTGTCAGTAATCTAATTTAATTCATTATGTAACTCTAATTGAATTTTTCCTTAAGAGTTCAATTACTGTTACAAACTATGAATTAAATAAATATTGCCAATAAAGTGTTTTATTCCAATCTTTACCAAAAAAGTGAAGGAAGAGTGAAGTTACCCAAGTGAAAATCGCTTGTGTCTATTTTCGTTGCATGCTCTAAAATATATGATTCTTTTAAAATGCCCATAAAAGAAAAATAAAAAAAAATAATTCACTCCATAAAAAGTGAACATTCACTCCTATGAAAGAGTGGCTATTCACTCCTGTGAGGAGTGAGAAATCCACTCCTTTTGCAAGAGTGAATAGTCACTCCTATGAAAGAGTGGATTGCCACTCCTATGAAAGAGTGACTCTTCACTCCTATCAGGGTGAAAAAACCCACTCTTTTTGCAAGAGTGAATAGTCACTCCTCTGAAAGAGTGAGTATCCACCCCTGTTTAGAGTGAATATTCACTTCTCGGGAGTGAGTATTCACTCTTTCAGAGAGTGAACAATTTCACTTTTGCCTAGAGTGAATAGTCACTCTAAAGAGGTTGGGCAAATTTTGACTCTGCGATAGAGTGAATAGTCACTCTTTCTTATTTAGAGTGTATGTCCTTTATAATGTAGTTATGTAAAGTTCTACAATATTTTGATGGGTTCTTAGTGCCAAATTTTTACAACCGACTCATCTAAATAAAAATCGTGAGTTCTCAAAGAGGAGATTTATGGTGAATGCCGATTCGGTATAATTTTGATTCACTGAGCATTCCTCCTGAAGTGATATCTTCAAAATGTGAATAAAGTTTTGACTTTCAACTCAATTTTGCGTGGATTGATTTACCACACGGTAAATCTGGTGCGGTTTGAAATGGGAAACACTGTTCAGTTTGGTAACAACTAATTACGATTGTCAAAACAGTGATCAAACCGGAGAGTCGAAATCGTCACACACACATACATATACACACTGCTAAAAAACATACATATACACACTGCTAAAAAAACATACATATACACACTGCTAAAAAAATTAGGGGAGCAAGCAAAGAAGAGAAGAGAACCGTGCGAAACAGCCATGCATGGGTATAAAATGGGGAGTACAGGTGTACCAATGAGCAATACAGAAAAAACGCAAACAAAATTATAAGGGAGTTTTAATGTTTTTGAAAGGATGGAAAGAACATGAAAAGATGGTTAAGGGCAACAATTTGGTTACATGTAAATGACAAAAAAAAAGTATTGTTTAGTAATGATGCAAGTTGTTTAATACGGCGTGTGGTCCGTTCGAGCAGGTAAGACTGCTGCAAACCTGTTTTCCATGGATGTGATCAGTTTATCGATAAAAATTTGAGGAATACTGTTCCACTCTTCAAGAATTGCAATTTCCTTGTCCCAGACAATAAAAGAAAGCCTTCATCTCGCTTCAATGCATCGTCTGAGTGTGTCCAAAACTTGCTCGATTGGATTCAGGTCAGAAAAGCATGCTGACCATGCCATACGCTGTATTGTTTCAGCTTCAACCATGTTCTTCACCAGACGAGTTGTATCCGGTTTGGCATTATCATGCATGGAAACAAAGGAATCACCATGGGTGAAACGTAAGGTACGACATGAGGTCTCAGAAACTCATCTGCATACCTTTGGACCATCAAAGTGCCATTCCAAATGATATGCAGGTCCGTACGTCCACCTATGCTGATTCCAGCCCATACCATCAATCCACCTTGTCTGTAATGTTATCTTTCACGAAGAATGTGCGGTTATTATGAGTGTCTCTTTCCCTCCATACCAAAACACGTCGAGTGTCACTATCCAGACTGAATAGGGACTCATCTGTAAACAGCATTTGACTCCAGTCCGTTGCCTTCAATCTTGATGTTCAGCAGCCCACCTTCTTCGAGCACACGGTGGCTTGAGGTCAACGGAATACAGACCATTGGGCTACGTGCATAGAGACCACCATGATGAAGCATATTTCGCAATGTTTGGCTGGACACCCTTCGTCGTGTTGCCAAGAGCTACGGTCTTTCCAGCTGAGTAGTATTCCGTTTTCTGTCTCGACGAGCTGTTAACAGGATATATCTGTCATCAGTTGTTGTGGTGCACGTGCTTGACGCTGCCCTGGTCCACATCTAACGTTTCCTGTTTCTTGGAATCAATTCCACAGCATTTCAAGGACATTTCTGGCAACTCCAACAGCGTCCGCTACACGTCGTTGTGTTTGCCCAGGTTCAAGTCTTTCTCTAATATGCTAAACCATCGATTCCAGTAAATCACGTTGCTGTGACATTTCCAAATCACCTTTTCTCAAAACAAAAGCTGAACAATTGAATTTCGCAACTGAGACAGTGAAACAGACATTTATGAGAAATACCGATTTCTACACGTATCTCCTTTTTCTTGTTTTTGACGCCATTAACTTTGATTTGCATATGAAGTTTTATTTTTCTGTTAATTTAAGTTACTTATTGGTGTACGTATTTGTGTAATTTCGTTAAAACCATGTGCTCCCCTAATTGTTTTGAGCAGTGCATATTTAATAAGATCCAAGATAAAACATCTTTTAGTTCCTAAAGTTCTTTATTGGAACAGTAATATTTAATTTAATCAGTAGAATAAAAATACAAAAATCAGAATGAGTCATCTCACGGGCTCAAAACACACTTCGTATCAACTACCACACAGATCGCATAAGAATAAATATCATAATTTAAGAGACGATGTCCATCTCTCTGCTTTTCAGACTCCACTCTTTATGTCCGTCCCTCTCGCCAGCTCCTCTCCTGTCTCAGGTGGTAAGAAAAGATTCCATTATGATAGGTTCTTTCTAACATCACTGAATTTGTAAGAAAGTTCTACACAGTTCCGTAGATTTCAACTGTTGCCACAAGTCGTAGTAATTCCTGTTTCACAGGTATGCCATTAACATCTAGGTGAAACACATGCAACTTGAATAGGATTATCCTCTGCATATCACCCCGCGTCTTCTAATCCGCCAACAAAAGGACCCCTTTTTCTGTTTAGAAACTATTTATTGTTTGCCTCCAAAGATGAATACTGAACTGAGGAACTCACAACACAACAACCCGTGTATATGTTTAATCAGTGGACCTGTGCAAGGTTTTCGCACTACAATCTTTAAGATTATTTGCTGGTACATGACGTTATAATGTCATGATGATTATTTGAAAACAAGTAAAAGATTTTCTTAACGCGCATCATAAATGAAAAATTTTATTATCAAATACTGGTGCCATTGTAGCATTTGGGGATTAAAATTAAATGGTACAAAAATGTATCACTGCCCTTCAAGAGGTTAAATCACAAACTTCAACATATTCAATTCATTCAAATCTATTCTCAAAATGTGTTTCACACTTCTTAATATCAGATTTCTGTTGCTTAATTTTATTAAAAGAAAAAAAAATACATTATAATTTAAGTATTTTGTTCTCTAATAAAGAAATCAGCAGCAAAAACAAATTTTTACGTAAAAGACAGCCGTTTCTGAAAGCCTGATTACGGGTTGTCTAACACCGATAGCATATTTAGAATAACTCAGGATGTAACCACAAAACAGGAGGTTGGTTCAAAATTTGCGGGTTCGATTCTAAAGTGGTTTAGGCGAGGCAACTGTGCAAGATTTTCATGGTTTTCGTTGCCCGAGAAATGTAATTCGGGCCACTTTCACTTTAAAATTCCCCTGAAGGCACGTTACTTATAACCATATGAGCAATACTGCCCACTACTTAACCCCTCCCCACCCCTCTTTATCCTGGTGCCATTTTATAAATGCTATATTTTTCTTTTCATCTACATTGTCATTCCTATATCATGTAACAATGTTTGCAGAATTAAACCTAATAATATCTTTGACGTGACGTTTTCCCATGTACTTGAAAAGGATCTCCCCACTGTATATATAAATAATATATCAACAATGCTATATATAGATAACTGGCTGTTACACGTGGTTTCCTTCACGTAAGATTTTAAGACAAATCAGCGCATTAATAAGTAAAAAAAATCGTTTCCGATAATTAAAAACATATACAATTAACCCTTCATCACATCTTTTGAGTAGCCAATGCGTAAGATGATCCCAATTTGCACATTTATGTTTTGATATATCAAATCGTTTAATTTTTTTTTTCATGTGCTTAAACTTTCATACGCTTTCTCTATGATTAAGTATCTTGGTAAATTTACTCCACTGTTATTCTAGTTTACATGTATTGCGTACATGGATATTGATTTAAATTATGTTTTCGTGTCAAAGGATATCGTTCAAGTAATTATGTTAGTAAATATTTTTGAGGAAATTTGTTTATTAAAAGCTCACTTCAAACATGCGTTTGAGATAATTAGAGTAATAGAAAAATCAACATACAATATTATGTTTCTATTCCAAAACATTTCACACATTGAACAAAATGGAAGATTGCTATTTTAAAAGGAAGTGTAAACGTAGAGAAGCATAAAAGATCGAAAATAAATTATTAAATAAATTGGTCGAATGCGAGCATAACTCGCGCTCAAAGTGTTCCGTACATTGAATTTATAAATTGCTATTTATTAATTAATAAACTCCAACGACACCTCATTTTTTCATAATTTTATTTTCAGTAGATTCGCAAATCGGGGGGGGGGGGGGGGGATTTTTTCCAGTACTTTTGACGATATCTCTGAAAATATAATACCTAAAATTAAAACAAATATATTTTTGAGTTCAATGTTACGAGATCTTTCGAACGATACCCTGCACGATATACAAAAAGATATTTTATTTCAAGAAACTTAATTAATATCTCGTCTAATTATCGACATTTGTTTCTGATAGTCATTATCAAATATCCTTGGACGATTCTGCGTCGATAGATACCTCGAGCGCGCGTCAACTCCCCCGCTGACCGCTCGAAAATTAAAGCTTGTAGGTAACGAAAAAATGCGTTTTTCTCAAAAATTATAATACATAGGAAAATTTCTACACTTTTCCAGCAAACCTCTAACTTTAGTCACGCTCTTCTTTCCGACATGGTTAGTCGCGTTGCACCTATGAGGTGTGTCTGTTTTTTTGAAAGCCGAGTGAAATTTATTCTAGTTTAAATAGTTAATTGCTACCTATTTAAGATTCTGTGGGGTTATAACGTATTAAACAACTTATTTAATTAGTAAAATTATTCAAAAGCAGTATCACAACTAATTGAACAAAAATTAATAAAAGCAAATGAAAGTAAATTTGTAAAATTCTTTGAGAGTGTTCCATAGAAAATACTTATTCCAATATCGCATATTCAACAGAAAATATCCTTTTAGAGGTTGTCTGATTCAACATCATCTTCCTCTGAACTAGAATTTCTACAAGCGTGCAGTCTTTACAAAGTGTGGTAACATGTCTTAAACATAAGTATTTTCCGCAAGTAGCACAAGTATACTTTGTACTTTTCCGTTGTTTATTATTTTGACATTGCTCGCACAATTTTATTTTCTTGGCCTGATTGCTAGACTCCACAGGTGCATATTTTGTGGCTCGAGAAGGTTGTTTCTTGATCTCTGCCATTCTAAGGCAAAGTACTAAGGGTAAAGTTTTCTGCTGGCTGTTGCGCCGGATCGATTCATCCATCACAAGATGTTTAGCCAATTGACTCAAGAAGGTCCTACGGGTTTTCACGTTGTAATCATTTCCTGGGTATATAATCTGAGTATTTATACCTGCTACATTGAGTAGGGCGAAAAAAATAACCATAGGCCAACGTCACGTTTCCAGCAACATTGTAAGTGGCACATAATTTATCAACGGCAGCTACCGCTCCTTTTGTTTCATCGTAGAATGTGACGATCTCAGGTTTTTTCAGAGACTCGTAGATTCATCTATTGCATCACCAAAATGATGAGAGGATATGAGAACAACATTTAAGTTTTTGCGAAGTACGTATGAAACAATAGTTCCTTTCTTCCTAAAACCAACGACGCTGGAATTGTCACTTCGTTTCACAAGTTTTTTTAACTCATCAGGAAGCTACCACTTATGTTTTTTAAGGTAGCAACGAAGGATACTTTTTTATCTGCGAGTTCACTAGTCAGGGAAACGTCACTGAACCAGTTGTCTACAGTTAAATTTCGTCCAGTGTTGACTAATGAATTTACCATCTTACGAACAACATCAGTACATTTGTTACTGACAGCTAACGACCATCGGGTTGCTTGCAAACATAGATTTCCATATGATAAGTGTAACACAGTTTCGAATCAACAAGAGCAAAAATTTTAATGTCATATTTTGTGGATTTGGAGAGTATATGTTGTCAAAAAATGCAACGACCACGGAATGCATTCAATTTTTCGTCTAGTGTGACATTATCATCGAGAATAGCATTGTTGGCTGTTGGCGATAAAGTATTCGAAAACATCTCATACAGATGCAAGTCGGTCCAATTTTCTCCTCTCCCCTCTTGTATCTCTATTATCGAACTGAATGCACCTGATCAAAAATCGGAAGCAGCTTAGTGGCATGGCGAGCCTAAATATTTCTAAACCATCTCCATTGGTATCCCAAAGATCATCCAAATGCAGGCGTGATCCACGGTATACACCTGCTAGGTATAATAAACCGGTGAAAGCTTTTATCTCGATGATATCTGTCGAACGAGCTTCTCTGGCTCGAGTGAATTCAAGTCTTTTAAGATCAATGTACTGGTTAATTCATTCTACTATAAAGTTGATAATTGACTCATGAATGAAAAATATCCAAGAGTCCAAAATCTTCTCAGCTTGCATCACCAATCACACCTGGTAAGTGTACCAATAAATTCTGTTTGCAGGTTTCCTTTCTGCTTGATGGTAGCCGGTTGTTCCATCTATTGGAACGAATCAACAATGTTTCTGTAATTCTTACGATAAACTATGTAGTATGTACCATTATATGAATTTTCGTCCTCAAAATGATGAATCAACATCTGTTTGCTCCGTTTCCGAATCTTGGTCCCGTACTTGAAGATCGTCTCCACTATTAGTATCAGATTGATCTCCGAAATTTTCCTCCTATGTCGAATCACCATCAATCAACATTTTATGAATTTCCTTTACTTCATTGAGGTTATTCTAATCAAAGTTTATCTTTTTCGTATCCATTCTAGAATAAAAATCAGAGGGATAACGAATTTAGTCGCGTTGCACCGAATGGGTGATTACAATATTTCCTGCATTTACTATTGGATTACAATTTTCTAAAAGTATCCTAGTAATTGCAGAAAGTAAGATAAAAAAGGGAAAATATATAATTCATAAAATTATTACATCCATAAATACTTAATCCAATGGTCGCGTGAGTACACTGACCTCTGAGTAATCAGAAGTTAGGAAGATAAGATGAAGCCCCTACATTGGAAGCGTCTATTGACGGCAGAAGAGGGGGAAATGTTGTAGCGATGCATCTGTGAGGTGCGCTCGACTAACGGAAGGTTAAGCATTAGAATTGATTATTGTTTCAATCGCGAAAACATCTGTTATTTATCAAAAAATGCACACCGATTATGGATAAACATTCTCATATCTGGGTCAGCTGTGTTCTAAATCTGGATTAGGGAAGATTCGAAATTTCGCTGGAATATCCTTTAATGGGGACAAAGATTATCTCTCAAAGATGTTTTCAAATATAAATTTAAATGTTTAAAAATTTAAAGGAATTATCAATTATTCCGTTGCACGATAACCGATGAGTATTGAAACAGGTTAACCAATTAATATCGAGCATTTTTACTGGTTGTTGTCTTGCGATTTTCCATAATCAAGGTGTAATTAAAATTACGGGGGAAAGGACGAAGGATAATTTTCTTGCTTAATTATTGTCATTGGCCCTTCTTTGAATTTCACGCAAACGATGGCACAGCCTAACCGTAGTCTTCCATTACAATTAAACTCTCTTAACTTTTATATCAACTTAATATATTTATTAGGTTTTAGTGAAATAAAGATTATGGAAAATTGTACGGCAAAAGAATATTAAAGTCTGTGGAAATTACGCCATTATGTGTAATTGCAATAAAATACATACTTTTCTGAATGAAGATCGGTGCATGATTAAAAATACGACTACACATTCACTACGGAAAGTTTTCCGGTTGGCGGAAAAAAGCGCACCGAAAAAAAGCGCACGGAAAAAAGCGCACCGGAAAAAAGCGCACCAGGAAAAAAGCGCACCCGGAAAAAAGCGCACCTTGAAGAAAGCGCACCGATAAATCGTCCACCTAAAATTGCCGATATAGAAAACCGATTCTATTTTTTTTTTTCAAGTAAACCACGTGCTATTTAAGCACATGTATCTGTATACCTTTAACATTAAAAGCATTATATTACATTACTGCACTGAACATAAAATTGCGATATATTATTTATTGAGATACTTATATGTTCAATTATAGAAAACAGATTCTATGTTGTTGTTTTTTTCAAGTAAACCACGTGCTATTTCAGCACATGTACCTGTACCCTTAACATTAAAAGCATTATATTACATTACTGCACTGAACATAAAATTGCGATATATTATTTATTGAGACACTTATATGTTCAAATATAGAAAACCTATTATATGTTTTTTCAAGTAAACCACGTGCTATTTAAGCAGATGTATCTGTACCCTTAACATGAAAAGCAATATATTAGACATATCTTTACACTGAAGCATACAAATAACAAATAAATACGAGTTGTGTATTTCAAAAGTATTCGCTGACCGGTGACGTCAAGTATTTGTTAAGAGGTCCCTGGAAGGGGGAGGGTTAGTGGAGGGGTTTGAAATCATTGACTTCTAATATAAATTGTATGAGATGTCAATGTTTTAAATAGAAAATACAATCTATACTTTTTTTCCACACGCTACGTGGATAGCTTATTTATAACGACAACAACTTTTATATATTTATGGAAACTTTACCGAGGAGAGGAGGAAAGGGTAGACATGAAATTAAAAGAAATAAAACTTATATACAGAGATTTTAAGGGGTTGAATTAAAGACATAGAAATGAAATTTTTTGAAAAATTTTCATTATCTTTACCTTTACAAAGGAGGAGAGGGTAGAGTTAAGAGAGCAACAGAAAATATGAGTCAAAATTTGGAGATTTGGAACAATAAAACACAATTTCACAACCAAATAAAAATAAAAAAAATTCCAAAAATGATTTGAAATAAAATTTAGAATCTAAATTTATTTGTTATGGTAGTTCTAAAAAAAAAAATCCCTGACGGCTCGGCCTACAGGCACAGGTAGATTTCGAAGACGCAGACCGTGCGGCACCTGTTTGTTGAGAAATGGTGAAGAAATGACCTTTTTGCCGTGATGCGGTAGTTGGAACCACCCACTTCGACACCTAACTTGTTTGCAGGTGGAGTCGGCAGAGATTTTTTTTTGCTGTAAGGCTTGGTGCTATAAAAAACTTTTCAGTATAAAAGTTTTAAATAATATTAAGAGGTTTTATAATAAATGTAAGCGGATTTGATATCTTGTGAATTGACGAAGTTATGTTTTTTTCTTCTAACCCCCCCCCCCCCTTTTCCCCCCTTGGGGCCATTTTTAATGATATCAAAAATCTGTCATACATAAAGTTTCGGCCCTTTTCCTAGAAGTAATAATAACTTTAAACGGCTTCGATACATATCATAATTAAGAAATTTTTTTTTTCTGTTTTCACAAAAAGCCCCCCCCCCCCCCCCCTTGGTTTGATTTTGCCCATTAACGAACTTCACCGAGATTTTATGCCCCTTGATTTTATGTATCAGTTTGGAAGAGATTTGTGCAGAATTATTGCAGTTATCGTGTCCATAAAAAAGTGACATATATATATATAAGTTTTGAACTGGGTGTGGTTTTGGGTTCTGGGAGTCATGATCGGCTTAGATATGCAAAAATTTTTCAAAAATTCCAACTTAGGTTAGAATGTAATAGGTAGTATTTCTTACGAAATCTACCTAAAAAAAAAAGAGAACATTTTTACTTGGTCGACAACGAGAGACTAAAAGCACAGAACAAAATGATAAATGCAAAATGACAAATGCAGATATAACTATGTAAATAATTTGGGATCCAATAGTTTTTTTTTTTTAACTTTTTTTTTTTTAACTTTTTTTTTTTTTTGACAAATGAAGTCTTGAGTTATAAGCACATCTTGAGTTATAAGTGAGTTTTTTTCATGATGACATTTATCGGGCTGTCGCGTGCAGAAGTTATATTTTATGAACGACAATTTTCACAGCATTTTCTAAAAGATCGCCTGCCTTTTTCGAAGAATGGAAAAAACTGTTCGACTTCATAGTTTCTAAATAAGAGCATTTGTCGATTCCATGTGTTAATGAACGAAACTGAATTCAGAAATTTTGTTAGAAAATAGTCAATTTGATTCCAATATAAAAAGATTATACAATTTCTCTATGGGCAAGTGCAATTTTAGTAGCATACCTTTTTTTTTTTCTACTTTATTCGAAAAACATAAAAGCCTTTATAATATATTTTATGTGATCTCTACGCAACCTCTTATAAAAGTATTTTTTTAATCATATTTATTATGTAGTATTAGTACTAATTCTAACCATGAAATGCATTTAATAAAGTTCTTTTTTCCTTCTTTGTGTGTGTCTGTTATTTTATCTTTAAAATGTTAATGCTATATTTATTTCAATATTTAAAAGGATTTCTAGTTGAACATTATATCATGTGTAAAAGATTTAAGAATCGGATTTGGAGTAGAATTTTATTTATTTATTTTCTCTCTCTCTCCTTAAATTTAAATAAATTATCATTGATGATTTTTTTTTCTCCTGAAGTTGCTTTGTTTTCTCCTAAACTCTATTAGACAAAAGCTATCCCTTAAGACTGTTCTCAAACCTAAAAAAGCAACTTTCTGACACATTCCTGAATTCAATTTTGTTCGTAAACAAATGAAATTGGCAGTGCTCTTATTCATACACTATAAAATCTAGCAGTTTTTTCCATTATTCGATAAAGGCAGGAGGTCTTTTAGAAATTGCTGTCAAATTAGGCGTTTTCGATAGAATATCTGCACGCATAAAGGTCATCATGAGAAAGCATTCGCTTATAATTCATTCGTCGAAAAATCAAACAAATTGAAAAATGTACGCCAAACATGACAAATGAGGTGCGTTCGTACTGTAACAAGTTTCAGTGAAATGTATTATATCGTCTGTTAAATTATGATATGATTAATTTCCGTAATGAAATAAGTACATTTTAAACTTTCAACATTTTATCTTTTGTTGATATTTACAGAAAATTCCAATGGGAAGCCTAAGCCTAGCTTTGAAAATTTCAGAACTTGAAATCCTTATTTAGAATTTTTTTTCCATTTAATATCTATTTCTCCGGAAACATCTATCCAAAAAACTGTTGCTAGATTATAAGATTGCTATAATTAAACAATTTTACACAAATTTTATACAAATTTTGTTTTTAAATTCTGTAAGACGGAAGTAATAGGACTCCATCTTAAATAGGACGTAATCACCATGGTAACCTAGAATCATTACCTATCATGGGATATCACTGAATTAATTGCGTATGGTAGGATTTAATATAATGAAGAATGCGACTATAACTTGGTCATAAAGTTTATAAAATATCATATACGTCATATATGATTATGACGCCATACATGTCAGATAACTTGGCGTAAAAATTTCAATTTTTATATTAGTTACATAATATAGATTTAATAATCAAACTGCAAATATAATAATTATGTAAATGCCTATATAGAGTAGTTAATTGAACAATGAAATAATGGATAATAAATAAAATATTTATTTGCAAAATGCATTAAAGACATTTCTAGCTTACAAGGGAATATTTTTCTGATTTGCGCACCTGTCTAGTGAATAATATGACAGAGTTTTCTTCCACTCCCCTTTATATTACAAAAACCAACTTATTTAAAACCTTTCTCAAGTTGAATCCCAGAGTGGAAAGTAAAGGGGGAATAGACAATAGGTTGTGTCTTTCCTTCTGTTGCTAACTTGTTTGCAATAACTTTCAACCCATTTGGAACATTGGAAATGCAATTACATGCAGTCTCCAACTTGTAAATAGTAATGTTAGGGTTACAGATACACGTTCTTATATAACACGTGCTTTACTTGAGAAAACATAGAACCGGTTTTCTATAACTGAACTTATATACATCTCAATAAATAATATATACCAATTTTATGTTCAATGCTATGTAATGTATTATCTTTATTTTGACCGTTGGCCATTTTACCTGTTGACGTTTTTAACGTTGCCCTTTTTACCTGTTGACGTTATTACCGTTGCCCTTTTTACTTAAATTCGAACCTGCAATGCAATGTCAGACTTGATAGCCTGTAAGCTAAAAACTTATATCCATTTAATGCATGTCGTTTTAATGAGAAATTGTGTCAAATTCACAATCAAAACACAATTTTGTGTTTTCATATTAATTAAAATAATTTATATTTTAATTTACAGTGTATATTTTTTCCATATGAATTTCTTTCTGATGTGGGTGCGCTTTCTTTAAGCTGCGATTTCTTCAAGGTGCGCTTTTTTCCGGTGCGCTTTTTTCCGGTGCGCTTTTTTCCGGTGCGCTTTTTTCCGGTGCGCTTTTTTCCGTGCGCTTTCTTCCGGTGCGCTTTTTTCCGTGATTCAAGTTTTCCGTGTGGTTTAACCCTTGTTTATATATAAAAAATTCTTTCACTTCATAAATCATGTATAAATATGCATTTCCACATATCTCAATCATGAAAGCGTTTATAAAATTAACTTTTATGGCAGTGTTTTAAAAAAGTTTTGGTTTTTAAAAAGAAAAAGGGAAGAGATTTGAAAAATCATTTTTTTACAAATGATAATGCACTTATGACGTCCCCTCCTAAAGCCACACATTAAAAAGTTGAAATTTAAGGAATGATCGAAATTTCAATTTGTTTTAAAAATGTGGAAACAGGAAGGTAAAGAAGCAAGTTTCTATCGAAGATATCAAATAAAAATGTTAAAAAATAAAATTAAATATTTCGAATAATTGTAAAAATTTAAATAAATTATGAATATGCGATTAAAATCAACATTGTCTGCTTATCATAATGTCATCTTTGATAGTAAAAACTTGTACTTACTGATATTCACGCTCCTTGTATTGTTAAAAAGTAAACATAACTGTTTAAATAAATCTTTTGCCCTTTGCTAGAATGTTTTACACTATATTTTGCATTATAAACATATTTTAATAATAATTTAAATCCAAATTGAGTAATGAAAAAAAAATACTTTTTTTAAATGTGTACAAAAGATCATTTTACCCTCACCATGAGGGCAAAATGATCCTTCATTTATAAATAGTTGTAAACTGTTTTTTATCGGCAAAATAAAGGATATAAAAGTAATTATGACAATACATAAGTGTAATTCACATCTAAAAACATACTCCATTAATATATTTCCTTTAAATGCTAAAAAGTGTAAATTAACAACATAAAATAACTTTTATTAGGTTGTTTCAGAATGTTTCGGATCACTCCGAGCCATTAAAAATAATAATAATAATAAAAAAATGAGATAGTAATTATCAAGTGAGCCGAAACATGTCAAACAACGTAATAGAAGTTATTTTATGTCTTTAATTTACACCTTTTACCATTTAAAAGAAATATATTATTACAAGGTGTTATAATTTATTATATTGTTATACTCCATTAAGTAAACCAAATCCTATTTCTGTACATGAAAGACTGTATAGCTAAATAAATACAGTATAGATATCTAAATAATATAAAGTCAGTGCTTACCTTATAACAGATGTTATAAAACCCTTTTTTTTTTCAAAGAATTCTATTCAGACACGTAATACTGCGATCGCTTGAATGCCGTCATTGCTTCTTCTTCACTTATTACAACTAGTTTATGTGTTACCCTGTAGATAGCGCGACCTGTCTGGAAGAAAACATATGCGGATCGTTTTGCCCGCTATGATCATTTTAGCCCTAATTGCCGTGGAAAAATGTTTATTCTGGATTTTGAAGATTTGGCAACTATAAAGAAAGTGGCTAAAATGTATAAGACAAATGTCTATTGTTTCGCTTTGAAAATAATAAAATTTTGAATTATTGAAATAAAAAATTGAATGCATTTGCACACACTTAGATGAACTTCGGGCATTATGGAATAGTCGGGTAAAATGGAATACTAAGGTTTATTTTTGGTCACATGATGCCACCAAGCGGCAATATCATAAACAACTTAAGAACATTCCCAGAGTGCCTCTCAGAGCGTGTCGTTTGTCGGTTGACGTCAGGGTGTGGTTTGTGAATAAACATTAGTTTTTCGTGTTTAGAAAATATCAGGAGATAAGTTTTCAATACTTTTTATTCATTGTTAGAAATAATATTTTTACATTGAAACTAATGATGATGTACTGTATGGCTCAGATTAGAAAAACATTGAGTAGGTTTACTGTTTTGGAAGGAACTTCGTCCATAGGAGCGGGAGGATAAAACACAGCGATAATTCTCGGAATGACAGATTGAACGAGAGAAAATTGGTAAAAATGAAAATGCCGGACTTCCCTAAAATAAAATCGACTGACCAGTTACCCTGGCAACAGGACTGCATCGAGACCGTTTCCAGAGTCTTTCTTATCTCAGCCACACAGTACATAGTAATAGTTTATCACGTAAGGCTTGTTTTTTAGTTCGTGATTCATGGCAATAAACAGAGGGTATTTTTTTTAACTGGCGGGATCGGGTTATATGGAATACCAGTTTAGGATACCCCTAAGTGTATTGGCGCAGAGATCTACAGTGGTGGTCGGAATTATAAGAACAACTGAAAATTGCGCAGAAAAAAAATTATATCTGAACTAAATAAAGGGAAATTTATACATAACATGCTCTTTTATGTTAGAAATCATTGTAGAATGCAAAACATTGGAAAATGCAAAATATTAATGTTTTGTCATAATTAACAAACTATGTCATTGTAAAAATTGGACAAAATTATAAGGACAATGAATCCTTTTGCCTGAAACACACTTAATAATCTCCCCCTTCTTTTTAATCAATTTTATCAGTATTGACATCATGAAGTTTGACACTTCCTTCAGTACGTTCTTGGAAATTTTTGACCAGGCATTTTCTATGCAGGGCATGAGCTGTTGCTTGTTTTCATATTTTGTACCATTTTTGTATACTTCGCGTGCCAGAATATCCCATAGTAATACATTTTTGGACAAACTCCACCCTCAGTCTCTTATGAACTTTTGTAAGAGGCGGTCGTGACATTATGTTTACCATAGCGAACCTTTTTTTTATTTTTGTAAAACACGTCTAACAGTTCGAGCATTGCATTCTAAGTTCATTTCATGTTTTATTTCTGTTGACGTTTGTTTTTTTGGAGCAAACTTGCCTTATTATCATTATTTTTCCCCATACAGAAACAGAAGATGGCCTACCTGTATGTCTTTGCCGTCGATATTTACCGGGAATTTTAAGATAATTGTAAATAACCGTTCTTGATCTATTAAGCTTTGTCGCAATTTTCCGTACTGAAAGCCCTGAACTTTTAAATTCATCCACATTCCCTTTTTACACTCCGAACGTTTTGTGCCTAGGGACATGACTGAAAAACAGAATATGACGATTCCAAATGCTTACTGCCCCACCAGTGGCTGAGAGGTGCTGCTCTCAAAGCTGGTAGACGGGAAGTGCTGGGTTCAAACCCCTGTCGCGCTCGTCGACCTAACCGTTCGGAGTTTTCCGTGGTTTTCTTCGAACCTTGCCGTAAATACGGGTTAGGATCCCTTAGAAAGACCCCCACGGAGGGCACTCCCCCCAGGGCCTATATCCCTCGTGTTGATAATCGGCCGTCATAAAGTCAACCAGCTATCAACCAACCAAACGCCTACTACGCATTTATATCGTCTGGGAATTCCATGTGAAGAACAAAATATATGCAAATTTTACTTAAAACACACATACAGCTGTTCTTATAATTTTGTCCACATCACATGGCTG
This sequence comes from Maratus michaelseni, assembly GCA_963931845.1. Lineage (NCBI taxonomy): Eukaryota > Metazoa > Arthropoda > Arachnida > Araneae > Salticidae > Maratus > Maratus michaelseni. Next base: position 160,488,694 of record OZ007598.1, read on the forward strand.
AATAAAACCATAATAGATTTTATGAATATGAATTTTTCACATATTTCCATAAAAAACTTATAAAAATGTTCTTCATTTTTCATTGGTTTCCAGCCATTAAATTTGCATAATTTTCCGACCACGTGAATCCAAGATTTAGCGATTTTTGCCTTGGCCTTTTAATTTTGACCACTACTGTATCTTTATTTTGTGATTTGTTCAGGAAAATTAAACTATATTTGCTGACTACCTAGATACTATATTTTAATCATGCTCCCTTAGTACTATTAAATCTGTATTTTTCCACATTTTGTTCGTTCTCTTCATTTTTAACTCTCTATTCCATATTAATTAACTATCTCATAATACCCTCCAAAATTTTGTTTCATTATTACTAGCCCATTTATGCCTAGCGTCAATTCTTCAGTAAAATGGGAAAAGGTGCATTTCACACCACTTTTTTATAATAGAAATTTGTCTTATTTTATCGTGCTCATCGATGAAATATGACACCAAATTTTTGAAGATGCAAACCGTGGGGCGCCTGTTTGTTGGGAATTAGGGAAGAAATGACCTTTTTGACATGATACGGCAGATGGGAACCGCCCACTTCGAAACCTAACTTGTTTGCAGGCGGAGCCGCCAGGGATTTTTTTTTTTTTTTTTTTTTTTTTTTGCTATAAGAGTTGGTCCTATAAAAAACTTTTCACTATAAAAGTTTTAGATAATATTAAGAGGATTAATAATAAATTTAAGCGGATTTGATATCTTGTGAATTGACGAAGTTATGATTTTTTTTCTTCTAAGATCCCCCTTGGAGCCCTAAGACTCCCCCCCCCCCTTGGGGCCATTTTTAATGATATCAAAAATCTGTCATACATAAATTTTCGGCCCTTTTCCTAGAAGTAATAATAACTTTAAACGGATTCGATACGTATCATAATTAAGAAATTATGGCGTTTTTTCTGTTTTCACAAAAAGCCCCCCCCCCAATGGATCTAGTTTGCCCATTAACGAACTTGACCGAGATTTTATGCCCCTTGATGTATCAGTTTGGAAGAGATTTATGCAGAATTTTTCCAGTTATCGTGTCCATAAAAAAGTGACAAAGATAGACAGATAGATAGATATATAGATAGATAGATAGATAAAGTTTTGAACTGGGGGTGGTTTTGGGTTCTGGGTGTCATAATCGGCGAAGATCTGCAATTTTTTTTCAAAAATTCCAACTTAGGTGAGAATGTAATAGGTAGTATTTCTTACGAAATCTACCTAAAAAAGTTGTGTGAAAAGCACTTTTTCCCATTTTACTAAAGCGTCCCGAAATTGGGACGCTAGGCATAAATGGGCTAAACAGGGGTGATTGTGTTCTGGTATTTTGAATACCACTAAAAGTATCTAGCAATATTCTTATTATGTCATCGCAGAATTCATCGATTAAAGAAGAAACAGATTGCTGCATAAATTTAGTAGTGTACAAAATACTGGAACACAATCACCCCTGATTATTACTTGTTTGCATGTGATGAAATTTCGTAAAATGATTTTTGTATGCAAATAACTAATCACATATAGTTCAAATTTGTGATCGTATTGATCGTATTCGGTTTTCCATTTTTAAATGATATCGAGCTGTGGTATTGCCTTAAACGTAAATAGTATTCCACAATACCCGAAGTTCCTATACACATTTAGAAGTTTTTATTAGGATGATATAAAATACAGCTATCCCTTGCTTAGTGCGGTTTTGGTTCGTGTGATATTTAGTTAGTGTGGTAAACTTTTTTAGGTGCTACTTTGATTAGTGCGGTGGTAATTTCGATTCATATGCAAAACACGAAATGAATGTCTTTTTTTACATCAAGATGGCGTCGAATTTTTAAAAATGAAATTTGTAGAAAATCTCGAAAAAAGAAATAGCATTGAATATTCTAAAGAACTTTAGAATTTCTAAGACAGCATTTTATAAATATAAATTCCAGACATCCGTGGAATTATGAAAGTGCACCATGAGAAATAAAATTGTGTGCCACCGAAAGATGTATTCAGTGGCTACAACTTTCGAAAAATATTGAGTGTGCTCAAGCATTTTTGAGCGAAATGGCACAACCTGTTTTCATTTTTTTTATGATATTATTTAATTTAAATTTTATTTATTTTATTTTATTTTATTTTATTTTATTTTATTTTATTTATTTTATTTTATTTATTTATTTATTTATTTATTTATTTATTTTTTATTTTTTTTGTGGGGGGGGGGGGGAGGAGTCGAAAAGAAAAACTGATACTTTCAAGTCAAGTTATGTTTTTTAAAAGTAAAGTATAAAGTTGTATTTTTATTAAATTAGATTTTCACGAATTCTTTCTTATAAGAGCACTAACATTTACTGCAATACCATAAATGTGACTATAAATTAAAAGCGCAAAAATAATACATATATCAGTCACCTTGGGGGCTTTATGAATGTCAGGGTCAGGGAATTAAAATAGGTAATGTTCACTCACTGATCAAATATGCAAGAATTTTATCTTTTGGAAAAATTTAATCGTACGCCCACTGAAGGACATTTAGCTGCTCTTGTTTGTCTGTTACGGCTGTAATTACGATTTTTCAAATAAAATTATATTTTGAACGTCAACAGACGGAAATTTTGTTTCAGAGATTTCAAAAGTATAGCGAAATAAAACAATGGAATTTGGGTGAGCTAGGAGAGCAAATTATTGGGTGGGCTCGACTGCCACAGGCCCATATAAGTTGACGCCACTGGATGTATTGCAAAAAGAAGAAAAGAAAACTGTGAAATTGACATTCGATAAAATTTTGCCCAAATAAATTAAAATGTATGTAAGTTTAAAGTAATCAAATTGTATTACAGAACGTTTTAAATCAAATTATGTATTTTTTAAAATTATTATTTACCTAATGGTAAGTAAATTAACATAAATTACCTAAAGAATTGTAGTATTGCAAAATTAAAATTAAAATTGATTTTTCAGTGTTTCTTGATTGCGACTTTTTATATTATCTCACATGTTTATGTTAATGAAAATCCATGAAATAGATAAATTTTTCTTAAAGTTTCAAATCTAGTTGTAATCTGTATTTTCTAACAATAATATGTCAAGAACAATATCATAGTACATTATTGCATTGTTTATTTTTGTATGGAGTGTATGGAAAAGTTTGTTCGACCACGGCGTACCGTGCCAGTGTCTTTTTTATTAGCTGGGACGATGCCGCCAATGGCGTGGCGTAGCACAGGTCCCAAGCTGTGTGTCAACCAAAATATTTGTTGTGTATTTATTACAGTTTTTCCCGTTCAATGTTTGTTTCAATTATTGCGGTAATATTGCGGGATTAATTGCCCGCACTAATCGATGGTTAAACACATTCCAGCTCTACACTGATAATTTAACAATAATACGATATAAATATAGTTGTGTAAAATCTATTGATAAGTATAGGCAGATAAATTTATAAAAGTTATAATGATATATAGATATAGCTAATAGACAGAGAAATGGATAGAAGTTGTGCAAAAAAATCAAATTAAAGCGAAAATTAGATTATATGTCGAATCTATTTACAGAAAGACAAATTTGAGAGAAAAACATTTATAAAAATAAATACAAATGCAGATGTGGAAATATAAATTATTTTTTGTATGAACTGTTAAATATAACTTTAGAAATATATATTTTTTTTTCTGAAAATGTTGAAATTAAAAATTTGTGTAAATAAAAAGGAGTCATATTTGCATTATGCCAAGTCCTTTATTTTTTTCCTCTTAGCTTAGATAAACATTACTAATACATGAAGCATTTTTGAACATTGTTTAATAAACATTATCATTTGCCGGAATCCTTAATAAGACAGACTACTTTCTCCGCTTATTTTCTTCCACGTCCCCCTCAGGATCAACTTCTTCTTCAGGTTCAGCTCCCTCTTCTCCATTTTCAGCTGCTTCAGATTCAGCTCCTTCTCCAGCATCTTCAGCATCGCCTTCAGCCCCTTCTAGATCTTCCTGCGAGGCTATTTCATCAAAGAACTGAAGCATAAGGAAACATACAGCAAGGCAAAAAACCTAAAAAATAATTATTTATTCCTTTAATTGTGCGGATTGGTTTTATATTTCACTATCTAATGCAATTTGAAGTCTGTTATCAATTAAAAATACAAGGTGACTAACAGGGTCAGTAGAGGTGCTTATTTTTAAATGCGCCGTTTCCGAATATTTATCTTCACGTAATTTAATCGCAGAAATATGCGATTAAATAAGGCGAATATTATTATTCGGAAATGATGTTACACAAGAATAACCATTTCTAGGTGCCCGGGCTAGATTCCAGTTCAAGTTGATATTGAGGTAAAAACTATAGCTAAAGTTAGCATGACGTCATTTACTTCAAATACATAAGGTGCACAATAGGGAAAAAAAACTCGGGTTTATGGAACAGATGTCCCATTACCCACTAATAATTCACGTTCCTAAAGCCCTAACTTTTACGGCCAAAATTCACAAAGTGGCCATACTTAAATAGTAATATTTAAATTTCGATTATAAAAAATCTACTGGGACAAAAACAACAAAATTTGGTGTAAATACTTTTCATATCACACGGGACAGAATTTACGAGTGAAAAAAAAATAGATTTTTACCTTCTAGTATAAAAATGATTCACCAAATATTTCATAAAATGTTACACAGAAATGTGAAACTGTCTTTATTTTATTTTTGTTTAATTGTTCAATTATTCATTTTTGGTTTTATTACTATTTTACTGCAAAACTCAACCTGAAGTTCCATTTTTGATCCCGTTGCCAAAAATCTAATTTGTTGTTTTTCGTATTAAATCTATTTCTCATGATCTATAATGCATTTACATCATATTTAGTTGCGTTTGGACTAGAGAATTCTTTTTAATCCACCTTGAAACAGCATTACTGACCACCTTGTAAATAAAGAATGAGACCTTAGATAAGCTTCATTTTGGGCCTTTGGTAGGATAAAAGAAACATCTTTCTTCTAAAATCTATATATTTAAAATGAAAAGCGCATTCTGTCAAATTTCCACACAAATACCGTCTCTTTGCGCACGCGCCAACGTTTTTTAAAGGCTTCTCTCCCTCAGAAAAGGGAAACCTGATCGATTAGCCCTCACCTGTTTAGTCTAGGGGGATTGAAAACGGATGGAGGCACCATTGCATTGAATGCATAGACCTTCTAATATATTTTTGCTCTGAGATTGACAGCTAAAGCCTTTTTTTTAAGAACTCGTGTTTCCACTACTAAATATGCATATTTTTTCGCAAAATTTTAAAGAGAGCTTGGATACAGTTATATATTTATAACGAATTGAAATGTCAGAGTTCGGAAGATGATAACTATTTGTTTATTGCTATGTTAAAGGAGCCGGCGCGAAAACAAACAAAAAAGCGAGAAGAAAACATTTCTTTTACAACTGAATAACAATATTTTTTCACGAAATTTTTACACGGGCTGTAAAACCGTTTGATTTATCCTCAATAAAGATTTCAAAGAGTTCGGACAAAAAGAACTTTTTTATTTTAAAACTATGAAACGACCCTACGTAGAAAAAAAAACAAGAAAATAAGCGCTTTTATCACTAAATATCAATTTTTTTTTCACAAATTTTTCATTTTAAAATAAAATTTCATACAAAATCCGGCTAAAGATATAAAATAATAAAAACTTGATGTTTCTTTTTAAATTTATTATCACGGGCCCGAGCAACGCCGGGCGGGGGTTAGCTAGTATTCTCTTAAAACTATATTTTATCTAAATTTCTTAGGTCTTTAATTGATTTCTTTCTGACGAGCTGTTTAAATATGTTACATAATAGAATATTCAGCAAATTTTATTCTTTTTCAGAAATTTTCAAATCAGCTTAATTTTTTTTCCATATGAAGCTCAAGCTGCTTGTTATAAGGGATTCTTATCGTGAAAAAAATTCAAATTCATTAAAAATGTTTCTAAATGCAAAACTATTTGCTTTTCTATCTATATTTTAATCAAGTCTATACTAATATTATAAAGAAGTAACGTTTCTTTGTTTGTTTGTAGGGGTAATCTCTGAAATTACCGAACCGATTTCAAAAGTGATGGTGGCAAATTAATGGTGACAATCCCTGCTTCAACATAGGCTATATTTTATGCCGTTGCTACTATATCCAGGGAGGTGGGGTGCAGAAGCTGAAAACGTTCTAAAATTACGATATTTGTGATATTGAAAGGACTAGAAAATTGAAATTTGGCATGGCCGTTACTTGTAAGATTCAAATGCTCGCTAAGAATAGTTTCTAAAAAAATCGAAATTGAGAATGGTGAAATGAGCAGAAAACGTCCTAAAAACGTTCTAAATTACGATTATATTTCTATGGAATTGTACATAATATATGTTAAATAATTAATTCCACATCCATTTCAAATTTAGCTGACATATTTGCAATTCGGAAAAAAATCTTTAGCAGCGCCCTCTATGTGTTATTCCTATATTATTGTCTCCATTATTAAAAATTTGTTTATTTTTTAAATTCTAACTCAGTTAAATGTCTTTAATTAAAAACATTTAAAAATTTGCAGTTTATAATTAAAATGCGTCACTATATAGAAGCTAATTTTGGTCAAAAAAGGCAAATTTTAGCCAAACAAGCCGGTTAAAACCAATAGAGAGAGAGAGAGATTATTTATTTGATTTTTTTATGACAGTCTCAGACAACGTCGGCCGGGTCAGTTATATTTTAACAACCATCAGATAACTATAGATTCAGAACCAGTAAATGACTATCGAGCACATCAATAAGAAATTTGCCTCAACCCTAACCCCACCTACAACAATACTTATGTATTTAGAAACTATGTCTAAAGCTGAATACATTTGCCTCTTAACCCCTTCAGGGGCAAAGTACTCTCGTAGCTAAAATATTGACATGATTGATTGACACCAGGATTCACGAACGATCTTATTTTAAAATAAGTAAGAGCTTTTTTATCTCATGTACCTTAAAAGTTAAAAATTTGATTATAAAATTCTGGTGTCAATGTGGATTTTTGGGATTAAAATTAAGTGGTATATATAATATACCGGTGCCCTTCAAGGGGTTAAGCTGCGACCATATCATAGACAATATCAGATATTTCTCATAAACATGTTTTCAAGAGGGAAATGATCAAAACTGCACCGTGTGATAATTTACCTCTCGTAAATTTGTCAAAGACCGAACTTATCGCTATTTGTATCTCCTACGTTAGGTATCAGCTTGAATCCCACCAATCAAAGTGCTTTAAAAATAGTTTTTCTCAGTTCTTGAACATTACAGAACTTTTTGAAACTTTTAAGGTGCAAACACTGCTATTCCGTCAGTATCTTTTCTATTGTTATACAACGTCGGAATTTTTTTTATCCTTTATGCCTTTCGCTGGAGTCCGTTACCATCATTCACCCTGTTCGGACGTACTCCAATTGTTGGTGACAGTTTTATTACTGGAACCTGGAGAGATAATTACTATAATTCCTATTGCGCATCTCATCTCAAAGCAATAAAAAAAGGTTACTGTCAAATTTGGCTTAAATTTTTCCTAATGAGGGGAAACCTGAGTTTAGATTTTCGCCAAATGCATTAGGAAATCTAGATTTTTTTTTTCAAAGATGCTTTGAAATAAATAGGTTATTACTACCAAAACAAAAACATGCAAATTTTACAAGAAAATGAAGAATATGTAAATTTATAAAATGAAGCCAGCTCTTAACATGTTCATTAAGATTTTCACTGAAAAACATTGGAGCTTCGAAATATTATTTTCTGCTTCCTGATTGGTTTCATTAGAAGTGTAAACATTAACTCATATTAAAAAACATACAAGATAGAGTTATGAAAAAATTTAACAAAAGATAATTTTTTATTGGTTATTTTTTTATTCAAAAACATTGAAGGGTGTCCATTACTTGCAAATATATCCTCCTACATAAAATACAATAGCTCATCCAAGATTTTTATCTATGAGGGATTGGAAATTATCCTTCATAAAATGTAAAATTTCTCCGCCTAAGATGTTTGTAAAGCACACTTTTGAAAATATGTGGAATGTAAAACAGGATGTAATCCAGATGAAAAGCAGAAAAAAAAAATCGCATTCAGCGTTATTAGAAATTTTAGAGAAATTATAATTTGTAACTGAACACAGTGAGTAAAATACTTGTAAAAATGCTTTTCATTTTATTATACAGGGCATACTTCCTTATCGTTGATCAATAGCTATCTAATCTTGAGGGTTTTCTAGCACTAAAAATCTGCCAGAAAACGCTTAAAATTTTTGAAAGTCAAAATATGATAACTATGCTCTCAAAATACTAGGTAGACTTGGTAAGTTTTGATGTTATACAAGTGGTATTTTACCGCTTTTCTTGTCAAATATTTCTAAGTATAACTTACAGAACTTAGTGACCATATAAAAGTTTCAATTCTGTAATTTAAAAGCAAAACAAACCCTTTTCACGTAAATGCATTTTTATTTGATAAAGAGCAACAATTGACATAATTTTGAAATTAGAACAGCGTATCTTAAACTTAATGTTTAGGAACTAGTTATTGGTCAACAATGAGAAGAGACATTAGAAGAGTGTATTAACATTCAGTCATATAGTTGAGTTAGGTATTTTATTCTTTTGAATGTCTTGTTTGCAAGACTGTGTTTTTCGAATAGGTATCCTTAAATTTTTTATTACGGATTTGGGATACCGTATGTCCCAGCAACTTTTAAAAAAAATTCTTTTCGTACCACTTTTTGAAAAATAATCTCTGCCATACACTGCTTGCTATACTAGGATATTTTCAAGAGATATCTACAACAAAGAATTTTTTCTTAATTTTTTCTTTTTCTTTTTTCTTAATTTTTTAATTCTTGCTTAATTAAATTGTGGTACAAATTAATATAAAAATAGTCGCCACTTTTGGCCCATAACCAAAAGCTAAATGATACTCTTTCAAGAATCTAGCTCAAATTTAGATTCCCCTCCCCCCTCTTCGCACACATATAACGCAGAGAACAGAAGACCTTATAATGTTAGAAAAATTACAATTAATAAAAAATCAAAATTTGCAATCTACACCAGAACGGCCAAGAATTTTCCTCAAGTTTTGTATAAAAAAAATATTTCAAACCAGAATATTTATTTAAAACTATTTAAGTTACTTATTTAATATAACCATGTACATGTTTAACTTATCAAAATACAAGAAAACTATGCATCAAGAAATTGCTCCAGTTCAATATTTATCTTCTTTTCTGTCTAAAGATATATTAGAAAATTTATATAATAATAATAATATGAAATTTAGATACTTTATTTTGTTAAAACTGGTTTAATGAATAGATGATTATAGCTCTTTTCCTAAAATATTTACAAGAAAATTAGATTCGGCTATGATGTCATACACTCACGCATAGGTTTTCCTTTTTTTTAATCGGTTATAAAAAGGAAAAAAGTCGCCAAATTTAGGGGATTTTTTTTCCTTTAATGACAACCTAGTTATTGTATTAAGTTATTGGTTTGGCGCAGGTTTGAAAATCGCGCCAACCAAAAAGTCGCCAAACATCGGTGCGTGATTGTAACACATCTGTTCCTTAGATTTTGTTATGGAAATCTCGCATGTCTTATAAAAACAATATAAACAAATGTATTGCGATCCTATCTGTAAATGAAAAGCTGTTTTCAGTTGTAAATTTTTCATGTAACATTTTACTTACCCATCATACGTAGTATAGGGTAAGTCTTGTAATCGTTTTGAAAATCGAAAAAAAAATTTTTGACGGATTTACACGTTTCAGACACTGGAGATTCCGAAAAACATATTTTTAGAAAAAAAAATTTCGCCGTCCGTCTGTGTGTCTGTGTGTCTGTGTGTGTGTCTGTAAACGCTCTATATCCCGAAAAAAATGAGATAGAGACTTGCAATTTGGTATGTACTTAGTATGTAATAATGGGAAGAAGCCTATTTCATTTCAATAACCTCGATTAACCGGAACTATTTTTTTCGGACTCTCGAAATATTCGTTCTGATAAAAGGTATATAAAATTTTCGAAATTGTTTAGTTTAAGAAATGAATATAAAAGACAATAAAATAACATAAATTTTACATAAAGCATGAAGTCGATCGGATAATTAGTTGCCGAGATATTTGGAATCCTATTTTCCACACTCTTCGATTTTTCATGACCCTGTATTTCATCCAAATTTCACTTTAAAGATATATTTTAATTGGAAATTTGACGCTTAATCAGATGCAATAAACCGCTAGTTAATGGGGTTGTTATTTTTGGAGTTATAAGGAAAAACCTCTTTCAAGCAATTCAGTAACCGAGCCTTTAAAGTTTATGACGTCATCAAGCCACGATTTTATTTGAATTGCAATGCATTTTATAAGTAGTTTACACATTTTTATTTTAATATTTTACATTATGCATATCCATGATGGGTAAGTATTACGGTGGCCCCCAACGACTAGTTTTAATAAGAGATAAGCTACACCCGTGTAAATGATTGATAAAAAAAAAAAACACACTTTAAAAATATTTAGCCTCGGCTGTTTCACTGTGTTTCCTAAATGGGATCGAGCAAAGTATTTTCTATGAAAGTTAAATCTCCTTTTACTAATAAATGGATTAAAAAAATTTATATTAAATTTTCTTTAATGACACTGAAAAATATCGTTTGAGCAGAAACAGTTAACTCCTGCAAGAATAACTCCAATTGTTGTCCCCGTTTACGTGTTATTCAATTTCTAAAAGATTCAGCCTGTTTTCCGACATCCCGTATAACCTGTATCACTATTTAACTGAGTTCTATTTCAAAAGTGTTCTTTTAGGCAGAATTCTAATGCTAAACCACGGTAGCCAATTCGGAGTCTCGTTTTATTCAGTTGTTTTGAATTCATGCCAGAAATTCTTAATAGTAATTTCCGCTTTATTAAATCGCGGGAAGTCCGTCATTAAATAATGCAAAGATTGCTATTCATTATTTTTAGTATGAGTTCGGAATTTCTGAAGAAAAATGGAGTCTAAACTGGCAAATCTGTGAAAAACCATTTTTTAACGTTATCATGATTTCAAAATTTCAAAATCATGGGACGGCGAACCATTAGCAGATGATAAGTTGGCATGCAACAGAGTAGTTTCGCCACGGTATTTATTGAAGTTCAAAACCAAGATATAGTGACAAAATGCACGAAATTAAATAACCTGGGCTTGTCTAAAATCGATGTATTGGAAATTGAAGAACTTTAATTACAGATTATTTAATTTCAATATTTAATATGGGTTCAAAAATTTATCAAACTAAGAAAAGATCTAGTAACTATCGAAAATGAAAGGCATTATAAGTACAAATTTGGATGATTAAAAGGATGGCAACTGTGTGTTTAATTGCGTAGCTATTTAAAGAAGATGGCATTTGCCATTTTAACAATTTTTCCGCCTATCTTATGTCAGCGAACAGAAGTTTTGCATGAATAAGGCGTTTAAACAAGGAGAAGTTTTCTATTCATATTTACAGGTGGAAGTTTGCCCCTGTGATAATCAGCCCCTGCATAACTGGTTATAATTGAAGCTTTACCATTTTGACGATATGTCAATTTCTTTATATTCATAGTTCCCCATGTTTGGGATCCCACGTTGGGGATATTGTTAAATATTTTTATAAATGAAAGTTTTTATCAAGAAAACATTTCTTTATGTATAAAATTTAAAAAAAATATTTAAAACATTTCTTCTCGAATTAGATATTAATACTTTGAAGTAGTTTTTTACATTGTTGTTAAATGTGTTACAGATTTCCTAAAAAGTTAATTAGTCTGAGAGAAAATATCTAAAGTATCTTCACAAAAACATTAAAATTTAATAAAATGGCTATTTACGTAACATTTATGTATTTTTTAAAGATAAACTATTTATATTATTGCGAATTCGATTCCTAATTCTGTGAAACACGCTACAAAGAGCTCCGATATATACAGAGTGTCCGTAATTAAATGACCCTACTATAAATTTGTTACAGACGAAACTATTGGTCAGAAAGTTGCGAAATTTTGTGAAGGACATAATAAAGGAATGGAAATTTGCTTAAGCGAAAAAAATGAGTTCAAAATTTCGCCGCCAGAGAGCGTTTATTAATGAATTACACATTTAGCATACATTTATGATAGGTTACAAATTTTATTACAACAAAACATGTTGGATAAAACTTTTTGAATAAAACATGTTTTTAGCAATTTCCCAGAAAACACTGCTGACAACTTTGGAAGATGCTATCTTACGATTCCAGGCGGTAGCTGAAAATGATAGCCGTCATGTGGAACCCGCTTTGTTGCAATAAAATATGTAAACTATCGTAAATGTATGCTAAATGCGTAATTCATTAAAAAACGCCCTCTGGCGACGAAATTTTGAACTAATTTTTTTTTTCGATTAAACAAATTCCCATTCCTTCATCATGTCCTTCACGAAATTTCGCAACTTTCTGACCAATAGTTTCGTCTGTAGACAACTTTAAAGTAGGGTCGTTTAATTATGGACACCCTGTATATATATGAAGTTGAATCAGAAAGCCATATCGAATTTTTAGCATTTTGAATACACTGATAAGTAAAAAAATACGAACTATGAAAAGTGAATTTTAGGATTTTAATTCTGATTTACTCAAAAGCACATGGATGCAATAAAAAGCTTTTTTCGTATCTTTATAAATATGTGATTTTCACAAAATTTGCTCATAGTATGGAAAATTTGAGATATCTGAATACACTTTAACATACCTGCCACCCTTTCAGCTTTTTTTTTTTTTTTTTTTTTTTTTTTCGAAGTCAAATTAAACCAACAATTTTAGTAAATAAAAGAATGCAACAAATAACCACATAGAAAAAAGATTCATTTTATTAAATAATTTTTCTTGTTCAAATTAGGTAGATCTGAAAAAAAAAAATACCGGAAAGCTAAGAGCTATGATTTTAAGCAAAATTTTGAAAAATCGATATTTTCGCATTTTTTGTGAAATGGGGGTACCGAATATCTCTTCTCTCTATTCTAAAAAAAAAAAGGTAACCACCACTGTCGCAGCCGTAAATGTTTTTTCTGTAACCAGATGTCTTTCTCGACTAATATTAAAAAAGCTACTGCATATAAAAATATGAAAATTGACAGTTTTATAGAGAAATGTTTGATGAATATGCTGAATCAAACAGTTATTAAATCGAAGAAATATTTTAAGAACTATTTAATGTCGAAGTCAGTCAAAATATTTCCGTTAAAAAAAGTTTTATCGGATCAAAAACTTTCCGTAGCAATTTAACCATCTTTTGCAGGGACATACTTGACAAGCTGGCAGTGTGAAATGTGCAATCATTTTATTTTAATAGGATTAATTTTTTGAAGGTTTAATTAAATTTTTTATTCAATTTTTCATCATCTGAATAGAGATTTATATTATATTTCGAAAAAGTCATATTTACATGCTGCTAAATTTTAAAACAGAGCAAATAATAATATTTCCTTTCAATAAACAAATGTACTTACATATGACTGTTTAAAACAGAAAGAAAACTTTAAAATAATAATTAAATCATTATACATGAAAAGCAGTAAATAGGAAATTACGTCATATTTAAAATTCCCAAATAATAATAATGCCAAGCAGTTTCAATATAAAAATATATTCACATGAGAGATTTATCTCATATTTCGAAAAGGTCTTTTAACCTACTGTTAACAAATTTAAAACAGAGCAAATAATAATGTTTCCTTTCAGTTAAAAATGTATTTTTACGTGAATATTAAAAAGAAAAAAAAAACTTGGTGAAAATTACATCATATTTAAAATGATACATTTAAAATGTCTTATTTAAAACAATTTTCTTATCGCGTCGTTATAAAATTCAGGAAGACAGACACATACTTTACTTAGCCATTGTATACAAGCTGATTTTTAAATGTTTAATCGATCTTATTTAATCATTCGCGAAAACAGCCGTTAACTATCGCGACAGCAGTTTATTTGACATTAAGAACCGAAAAATTACTCAATCAGAGAGAAATAAATCTTAATCCGATTAGAAAAGATCGCCACTGGTCGTTTAATTATAATTGAATCTTCCAGAATCTTTTTTAAACAGAACAAATTAGTGTGTTTCTAGACTGAAATTAATCAAGGCGAAGAAAACTTTATAACATAAGTGAAATCCAGACCATTTGAACCCCTCCCTGTTCTACGCCACTATAGGGTGCAAAGCCCCCTAGTCCTTTAAGAAAAAAAAGCAGATCTAAAATGATTAAAAGAGTATAATTTCAAAACATGCTTACCAACTTCTTCATTTTGCAGTGAGAATATGAAAGGACTGATACTAACTCGAGAAATAAGTATCCTTAATTCGGACTCAGTATGCTTTACCCTTTAAAACAGTCTCAATTTATACTAAAATTAAAGGAAATTTTTACCATTAAAAACAGCAGAATAATTATTTGCTTTAGCTTTATCATTTTCCTTTCAGCGCAATCCTTTGTTAAATTCACATCGCCCACATTTTTATTCAAACAGACGCAGTCAAAATACATAGGGTTATGGAATAGTCTAGCACGACCATTGCCGTAATGAAAATATTTGAAGGTTGTCACGCATCATTACAATAATATTTGGAATACTTTTCACATTATGAAATAATAATGCGTGCTTTTTTTTAATAGCAAAGCATCAATAAAAAGTAAAACTTGTTTATGAAGATATATTATAAACTCGATTTGATGAACTACGTATGCTGAAAAAACAATCTATTGTAAAAAAAAGTTTAAGGAAGTGAAAGTGTCACCGACACTTCGAGTTTGGCACCATGATTTTACTCCACAGCAAGTACTGAATATAGAGCTGCAAAACCTCCGGTGATTTTAATACCAGTATTTTTAAATAGAAGTCTCAGTCTAATTTAATTGCAGAATTTTTGTGTTAAAAGAAGCAAAAATTTCTATTCGGAAATTTCTATCATTCATTTTCTGTTCTTAAGAGCCTGCTCTTCGTCAAGCGAAGAAACTCGCAAGCTAATGTGAAACCCATGGAAGCGTCCTTTTCTAGTTTTTTGCTTGCATATTGATATTTTTAAAGGATTTTTTCTGCATACGATAGTTGAGTTAAATCTCTAATGTTATTAGTTTTTAGTTTATCGATTTTGGTTGCAGATTTTTTAATGAGGCTATTTTTATTTTCGGAACCGGTTTCGAAAATGAAAGTAACATTTTAAAACAACTAAAATCGAAAAAGTAAAAACGTACCCTCAGTTGTACCATGCAAACAAAAATCTTTTAAAAATATAAAAATGCAAGCGAGAAATTTGAAATAGGCTTAACAGTATCTTACAAGTTACTTTGCGCGAGTAGTGCAAGCTCTTAACGCTGTCTAATAACTAAATCAGTGGAATACTATCGATGGAATTTGATCTTTTAAAGGGGACGTTTCCAGATTAGCTATTAAACTATTTCTTGTTACCTATTTTTTGTCTTTTTTTGGAAAAGTAATGTTGTAGATTTTAATAAAAATTATGCATGCAAATTTAAAAAATAAAAGGAAGAATAAGTTATATTCAATTTTAAAATTTTTCATTTAAAATTGAAAAAAGCTGTCCCCGGGAAAAATATACTAAAAGATTTAAAAAATTAAATTGGACACGTTTAATTGCATATTTAATATTTCTTGGTAATTTTACTGTTTGTTACCTATTTTGGGATTTTACAGAACTTTTTTCGACTAAATATTAAATTAGTCTTGTAATTGTATTCGGTGTTCAATACGTCACACGAAGAAATTTTTACACATGAAATTACCTAAAGCGTTATTTAAAAGGGAGCACATTTAGCCTCAGTTTTTTTTTAAATATATAAACTTGCTACTATCAACATTAAAAAATTAATAAATACCCAAATAGATATCACAGAATGAGACAGGTTAGTCGTAAATTTCTTGTGGATATAGTGCAGGCATAGTTGCCAACCTCCCGATTTTTTTAATACCAGTAAAATCTTATAAAAATTTTCGCATTATTCAATTTCAGAAATTGTACGATTAAATAAAACAAATATTTGTACATAAAATATTGGTATGAAAATAATCGGAAGGTTGGCAACTGTGTAGCAGGCCTCATACACAAGTATATCCCTTCTGTCAATAACCAAAATTTGCCCTTGTCTCCAATGACCGGGCTACCCGGGTACCTGCCGCGTTTGTAAGATACGCGTGCTATAAGCTCTAATTTTAACAACACTATTTAATAGAATGTAACTAACTGCCTTTGGAGAAGAGGAAGTGGGAAATGTAAGTGATTTATGTCACTTATTATTTCATTTCCGGATATATATTATTTTAACTCCTTGAAGGGCGGTGGGATATTATACATCCCACTTAATTATAATTACCAAATGCCATTAATGGCACCAGGATTTTTAAATAAAATTTATAGTGTACGTGAAGAAAAACCTTTTTCTTACTCTGAAATAAATTTATTCGTAAAACCTGGTGACATTCTGTCATATCAGCAATAGAAGTGAGGTACTTTGCACCAGAAAAGATTAAATGCGAAGAGCAAAAACGTACCCGGTTATTAACATTAACCCCTTGGGGAAGAGCGACACGTATACCCACGTATCTACATAAGATGCTCAGAATCCTCGATTATTCCCACCAGTTAATTTTTATTGTAAGCTTTGCCTTATTTAATGTTAGCATTTCTGCGATTCAATTAGGCGAAAATTTCTGTTTTGAAAAACCGGCGGTAAAAGTTTTAAAATTCTATAAAGGACGCTCTTCGCGAAGGGGTTAAGGTTTAAACATGACGATTACGATTATTTGGGCGATAATGGAGAAGGGAAAATCTGCTAACAGAGAAATATGTTATGAATGAAAAGGTCGTTCAATCTTTTCAACATTTTAGCAACAGAAGTAAGCTATTTTGCCCCCAGAATGCAAAGAGCAAAACGGTACCCGGATACCCGGTCATTAACATAAGGGTTAAACATGACGATTACGATTATTTGGCGATAATGGAGAAGGGGAAATCTGCTAATAGAGAAATCTATTATGAATGAAAAAATCATTCAATCATTTAAACATTTTAGCAACAGAAGTAGGCTATTTTGCCCCCAAAAATGATTAAATGCAAAGAGCAAAAAGGTACCCGGGTACCCGGTCATTAACATAAAGGTTAAACATGATGATTACGATTATTTGGCGATAATGCAGAAGGGAAAATCTGCTAATAGAGAAGTGTGTTATAAATGAAAAAATCATTCAATCATTTAAACATTTTAGCAACAGAAGTAAGCTATTTTGCCCCAGAAAGGATGAAATACAAAGGACAAAAAGGTACCCGGGTACCCGTTCATTAACATAAGAGTTAAACATGACGATTACGATTATTTGGCGATAATGGAGAAGGGAAAATCTGCTAATACAGAAATGTGTTATGAATGAAAAAATCATTCAATCATTTAAACATTTTAGTAACAGAAGTAAGGTACTTTGTCCCAGAAAGGATTAAATGAAAAGGGCAAAAATATAACCGAGTACACGGTCATTAACATAAAGGTTAAACATAACGATTACGATTTTTTGGTGATAATGGAGAAGAGAAAATCTACTAACAGAGAAATGTGTTATGAATGAACAGGAAAATGGCAACCTAAAATTGATAAAGAATGTTTTCTTTGTGCATTGTATTATTCATAGAGAAATCTTAGTACACACAAACATTCCACTGATTCTTAATAAGATACTAGAATAAATTACAAAATGTATTAATGATATCACATTTAATGCCAAATGTATGAATCTCTCTTCCAGACATTTTATGGAAAAAAAATAAGAGATCATAAATAACACTTTTGTTTCATACCGAGATAAATCGAAAAAAAAAAAAACATAACTCATCTAATTATGAAGGTGAAAATGTGCATATTTCTTCGTTGAATTTATGGAGTTATGTTAAAAACCTATTTATGACAAATTTTTTACGGTTTAATAGGCAAAATAAATTGAAGTTTACTTGTCATAAATAATCATTTTGTTATTAAAGCCACGCATCCTTGCTTTATAGCGTACACAATACCCTTGAATTGAACATCACTATTTTCCCACAATAACTTTCATCTAATCATCGGTTTTCAGTGATTAATTAAATCGAAAATTGCATTAAAAAACGGTGCAAAAAATGAAAACGTTCTTTACAAAAATGTTAATGTCATTTTAAGGACTGTGTGAATAAGACTTCACGTTTAAAGAATAAGAATCATATATTTCTCTGGAAGGAGGGGCATCATCATTTTAGAGATGTTTAAGTGGGGGCGTGGCCACAATCACTGAACTAAATCCTATACATAGTTTTGGTGTTATATTTTCAATTGTAAAAATGCATCAAATGGGTTTCTTTTCAATTGTAACAATGTATCAAATGTTGTTCTCCATCAAATTAAAAACCACATATGTAAAAGAAAAAATAATTTTTGTAAATGTTACTGTGGTGTTTAGTTGGAAATGTAATTAATAGATGGCAGCACCACAGCGAACTACGTCACCTACCGGTATTAAGTTTTGTTTACTGTAAAATGTATCTGTTACGTGTGTTGTGTAGATGTACGTGTGTGTGATTTAAATGTAAATTAAACGTCTTTAAAGTCCACCTCGAGTAATTAATAATGATGTTGCTTCAATTACTTTAATTTACTTATATAATATATATTGTGCTGTCCTCTAAAAAAAACCCATTTTTTGAATTTATCTTTATATAAAGTCTAATAAAGAATACAAAAAAATTAAACATAGCTATATTTTCACAGCTTGTTCTGACTAAGATTTTAATGCTGAGCATTTTTCATTCTATCAATATGTTACAAAATGACAGCCAATTAAACAAGAATTTAAAAAAAACCCACTTTTTCCCAAAAAAAACCCATGTTACCTAAAAAAAACCCACATGTAAAAATACTTGGAAATAAAATTATTTGACAACAAAATATTTTTTTTCATTATTATTTAATTTTAAACCACAGTTCTGCAAAAAAAAATTTAATATTTAATTATTTTTTAAATATAGAATTCAAAATTAATTAAACATAATATGTTCATTTGTGTAATAACTGAAACACTCATTATTATTCTTTCCTTACATCTTGTACAAGCTGTAGTTTGTGTTTTATTAAATTGATCAGTGTCAATTTAGAAAAAAATGTATGTAATTGATATTTAAAAAATATTGAGTACTTTGGTAATAAAGGGAATGGATTGGTGCTGTTTCCAGAAAATCCGCAATCTTTGGCACACAATATCCTCCTATTTTACTAATCACATTTCTTCAACATTTTTGCATGTGCAGATTTTTAATACCCTTTAAATAATACACTTTTTCCTACCATTGATGCAGTAACACTAGGAACAGCAAGTATCAAGTCATACTATCATATCTGAACCTTTAGCCCATATTTGGCACCAAATAAATTTCCATTCCCTTTAATATCTAGTTACGTCTGTCAGTGGCCACCTTTTGGCACTTTTCTCACAAGGAGAGGGTAAAATTTTCTTGCATTCTATCAAGGATTCTACTTTTACTTGTTGCAATATGTTTATATTAACATATTTATTTGGTCTATTTAATTTTAGATTAACACTAATAAAAATTTTAACAAAAGTTTACTGTTTAACACTTTTAAATAAAAAGGTGGCAACTAGTTTAAAGATAGTGGCTACTTATAAAACTGCTAACACTGGCCACTAACGAAATTTCCAATTTTGCCTTTTACCTAATATTATTAGTCCTCGTTTTACCCAGGGTTGTATTGGTGTAAACATGGAAAATAACAGTTCTAACTTTCCTGGTCAAAATATGTTTTGATCATCAGTAATTAAAACTCATTTTGATTTGAAAAAAGAGATTAAAATTTATTTTGATAAAATAAATATAATACAACATGTGTTACTTATCAAGTAGCACCTTTTGCTGTATTAAGACTAACTCGGATCAAACTTTGAAAATTATCTTTATTGCTGAAGACTTTGCACAACAATTCACCAGGTCCATTATGAAATCCAAAAATTTCAAATGTTTTTTTAAGAGTTTCAATTACTTTTGAGTGGTTGCAGCAATTTTGACCACTTTTAAATGGTTAAAACCAGTTATGACACCAATCCTGGTTAAAATGGGTATTCATTGATCAAAATTACAACCCTGGATTTCCTTCTCGGATGATAAAGAAAAGATAATGAAGTGTGTCATCGATGACACAGAAAGGGTGCACTCTTGTTCTTGAAAGAAGATTTGCTGATAAAATTGCTGCCACTTCCTTTCTGAATTGTATTACACTTTTCTTCTGTGGTATATTTTAAATTACATGAGAAAGGCCGGATTAATCAGATTTCAAGATTTACCTTTTATGCGAAAGACAAAATGATACTTTTCAGTTCACTTATTGTGTTTTGTATAAAACTGTACAAACTTACAGTTCATCTGTATGCTTAGAAGAGAAATTGTACATATTAGCAGCTATGCATCTGTATTAGTTATTCCTACCTTAAGTAAAATATTTTGCATTAAAACGTTAAAAGAGTGAACAAAATAAAATAAATAAAAGTTTGAAAACATCAAAACAATGTGTAAAATACAAGTGAAGGGTATCTGTGTGTAAAAAAGATTGATGGGTTTTATTTTTGCAAACATGGATTTTTTTTATGACATACTAAAAAAAAAATAATAATCCTTAGAAGTGCTTTCAATATGCATTAAATTGGCATAATTTAATTATGTTCCTCAAGAATAAATGTATTTTTAAGAAAATTTGTATATTTTATCATTTGTTTATTTTTTAAAGTTTTGGGTTTTTTTTAATTCCACCGTGGGGTTTTTTTTTTAGCTCCATTTTCAAAGGTCGCCAGCCGAGCCCTACATGGCATAATCAGTTGAAAATGTAACATTTTATTCACAAATTAATGGTTTAACATAAAAACATTTCAAAATTGATGTACATCATTCTAACATAACGTATTATAACAAGCAAATATGTGAAAATGAAGCTCATGTTTTGCCAAAATTCTACATTATTAAATTAAACTCTTTTAAAACTAAATGAACACTCCTTAGGCATTATCAAATGTTTTTACTGTTACAAATGGTGTATAGAAACAGGGCAAAACCAAAAAATTGACATCAGTGAAATATTTGATAAAATACTAGGGTGGGTTTTGTTTAGGAAACATTTCACACTGGGTTTTTTTAGAGGACAGCACAATAATAGTTACAAAATTAAAATTTTTATGTCTTTATTGGCGGCTATAAGTTATATTTAGAAAAACATTATCCATGCTCTAACAAGTAAATAAATAAAAGTAAAAAAATAAATTTAAACATTCTTTTTTAATCATTGAATGTTCATCTTAAAAAGCACAATTAAAAGTCTGCAATTCATGCAGTTCGAAAAAAAATTTGTTACGGGCCCCGATTATGAAAAATTCATTGCTTTGAGTTGCGCTTGATATGCAATACGAGCTAGTAAATTTATCAAACAAAATTAAATTTTTGCTCTGTTTCTTTTTCAAGATATGGAAATTTGTAAGAAAAAAAAGCATTATTTAAACTATCTCTTCGGTATTTATAAATTGTTTTCTTAACATATAATTATAATTTACTTAATTTACTCCGTTGCATTGCATTTAAATTACATGAAATCTTTCGACGGTTTTTGGGGAAAAGAAATCAAGTTTCATTATACATTTCAAGTTTCCAGCAGCAACAACTTTAAATCAATCATAATTTGGAACGTTTTAACACTACAACTACCAGAAATTGTACTCAAGTTTTTTAAAACTATTTCACACTAGAAATTTTATTTAAAACTACTTAACTTATTCATTTAACGTATTTCTATGAGTTTTATATCTAATTTATTTTAAGAAGAAATTTCTGGTTCGAATCGGAAAATATTCATTTAGTAACCGTCAAAATGACGGCTCATGGTAGTTCCAGTGTTAAAAAAGTTTTACGCTCATTTCACTTTTTACTTACCCATCATACGTAGTACTATAGGGTAAGTACTGCTATCATTTTTATATTTACTGACGACCCCAATTTTAAAATTGCATTTAAATTTTGAAGATAGTATCTAATGAAATTTTACTTGTGATTTTATTGTAAACGATCTGAGAATAAAGCCACAGTAGCTGTCATTTTCCTTGCTACGAACTGTACACACAATACAGTATTACATAATTTTACTTTAAGATACAAAACGGAAAGTCATTTGGCCAAGTAGTATAGGCATTATGAAGGTATAAAATTTAGAACTCCTAATGCTAAATTCATTTGTAATCTTTTCAAAACAGATTGCAATGCGTTATTTTTCTTTTTTAGGCAGAACTACATGAAGGAAAGAGCTGTAATTTTATATTCCCATATTTGAAGCTTGAGGAAATTGATTTCAGTTAACAGATTCATAGGTTACAATTAATATTTTTCTGGAAAATTAATTTAAAAAATATATAAACTTCGAAATTAATTTCCGAAAAAATTATAAATTGTAGTATATATATATATATATATATATATATATATATATATATATTCACATAAATCATTTTCTAGAATTTTCAAATATGCGAATCCAAAATTACAGATCATTCCACGAAGTAGTCTTTGAGTTACGCTTAATAAACTACCCGCATTGCAATCTATTTTGCAACGAGTAGAAATAAATTTAACATTAGGTGTTCCAAGTTTAATTCTTCAGAATTTCTAAACTACTTAATCGAATAACTTTCTTTTTGGCATCCTAAGGTACGATTTACGAAAAATTCTAATATGATGTCAACATGAGGTGGTCGCTTGTAAATTTCAGAGATTTCTACACTTTGGGGACTGTTTCCATTTTTTTCTGTGACAATTTCTAGATTATAATGTATGGTGCTGTTTAAATTCCTGCAAGTTGATTTAACAAACTACTGCACAACCCTATTTCTTAAGAAACACAGGTGATATATCAAGTTATATTTTGTAAGTGATAACAGGGATTTATTTTCATTTTCTTCTAAATTTATCAGAAGCAAGGATGGGATTCATGAAAATTTTTGACTTCGACGGATTTAAACACTTGGGTATGTTCTGAAAACGACTTGACGGTTTTCGGACCGAGGCCTGCCTTTCTGTGTTACACTAAAAGTGGGGACGCTCTAACGCAAGAACTAATGCACGGAATTTTATGTTTATGTAGATTGAAGCGTGATAGAGTTGCAAGCTGGTATATCCGTGAGATATCCACTGAGCTCTATAATAATACGGAGAGCGAACTCACCGATCACTTTCTGCCGCACACTTTCAGTGCGCGCAAGTAATGAATCCTGCACTTTTCTTACTATTACAGGCAATTTTTAAACATTTCCGCATACTTTTTGTCACTTTTAGTTATTTCTACACCTTTTTCATATTTTTATGAGCAATACTTAGCATTTTATTCTTTTTTTTCTTATTGAGCTTATATAAAACTTCCCTTTTAACCAATATCAAATTCAATATTGTCGATGAATTTAAATAAAACCTGTAGTTTTTACAATAAAAAATGTATATCAGTGAAAATTGTAGCAACTTCGTGATTAAAAAAAATAATAATAATCTAATTTGAAAATATCTACCCCATACTGGGAGAAAATCTGTGTTTTGCCAAAGATTTTACTTCGAAAATCTTTGGTATTGTATTCATGAGCGGACCGCTGGATACAATGTATCAGAATAGAAAGTTAGTTCTCCGTTCTATAGAGGAGCTCAGAGGAGATATCTCCCTATGCAAAGATTAATAAAAGGTTAATGAGTGTTATTCGATTTCTTTAATTTGAATTTGAATTAGAGTACGTGAAATTTTTACACACGTGTGTTAATAAACATACGTATTACAAAGGTTACACTGAGAAAAATGACACTTTCAAATCTGAGTAAATCGATGTTTTTATTTTGTTAAGAAACTTTTTGTTTCAAATATGATACCCAATGCAAATACTAGAAATGCTCAGAATATTTAAACATGGACATACTCAAAACGGAGCACATAGCGGTCAGTTCATACTCAATTTTGAAACATGGACATGCGCAAAAATGATTAGAATCAGTTCAAACTCATTTTTG
Organism: Maratus michaelseni; assembly: GCA_963931845.1. Classification (NCBI taxonomy): domain Eukaryota; kingdom Metazoa; phylum Arthropoda; class Arachnida; order Araneae; family Salticidae; genus Maratus; species Maratus michaelseni. The sequence goes on from OZ007598.1 coordinate 160,512,879, forward strand.
AAACATGGATCACTCAAAAATGAGCACATTGAAGTCCATTCATACTCATTTTTGAATGAGTATGTACATGTTTCGGATTTGTTTTGATTCGGAGCCATTTTGACTATGCGACATAATCAGATTTGAGCATTTTTTGCTCAGTTTTGAAAATGTCGCTTTTAGAGTGTAATAAGGATGAATAAATTCCGTTAATTGGAATCTGAATTAAAAGTACTTGAAACTTTTACACACGTGTTGATAAAATATAATTCGTGATTGCAACTAAAGGAAGTGACTTTAATATTGACGAAACGAAAATACATTATAGTTTAGCCTCTTTGTATGCAAATTCTGAACAGATGTTTAAATTAAATTGGCGTGCCAGCAACGAAATACAAAAAATAATTTTACTGACGTGGTATATTTACCGGGTAGAAGAAAAATAAATCATTTCCTTCTGGATGAATTGAACTGGAAGTGGATAAATAGAATGTGTGCAGAAAAATTAAACCTCTGTTTTGATATATAATTTGGATTACTTATTTCTCGTATGAACTCCGAGTTTAGAGACGTACAATCGACCAAAGAAACTTTTGTAACCTATAAAACGTATTACAGGAATTGACTTATAAAAGCTTCGAACATTAAATCTAAAATTTCAGCTTATTCTGTCAAGTAGATTTTGAGTTGAGCTTACAGTGCGTAAGGAAATTATAAGACCACTAACAAATTGGTGCACTTTTGAAGAAGAAGACACAATAGGCAATTTTTTAGCGTGTGTATTTAAAATTGAAAGGCTCCCAAATGGTCCGCTTTTTAAATACCGGTATTTTCTTAGAAAATTTTTATTTTGAGATTTTTCTTGCAAATTTTGTAGAAACCACCTTCGGAAGTAATTTTTTTCGGAAATGTTGTAGAAACCTACCATGAAATTTTCTGCTAAAAAATATTGGTATTCAGTTGGCGGACCATTTGGGAGCCCTGAATTGATCGTAGAACTTTTTCTGTTATAATTGCTACATTAAAATTTAAGTTACATTTTATTAAAATCGTCTAATTTTTTTAAAACGTAAATAAGGTGGCTGTTAAGAAATTATAAGCCCACCTAAGGAAATTCATCAAACATCAGAATCATTATAAAACGTACGCGTTTGTATATCGTGAAAGTATTACCGAAAAGCAAAGGTGCAGATTTAGATAGTGTTATTTACGTTGTATTTGAAGATGCCGCGTAGTAAAGAGTTGTCTGCGACCGAAGTAAGAAAAATTTAGTTTTATAAGGGTGCTGGTAAATCTGAACGAGAAATAGCTCGGTTAATGAAGCGTTCTAAAACTGCCATTCATAATTAAATAATTAGAAAAAAAGAATTCAAATAAAATTAAACGATCTGGAAGAAAAAGGATTTTGACAACACGGGATGATCGACAAATATTTCGATTATCAACTCAAAAAGGTCTTTCCACTCGGGAAATTTCGAACCGTTTCAGCAAAAGAACCTCACACGTCTGAAGTCTGAAGAGTCTGAAGAAGTCGGAAGAGTTTGAAATCAAATACTAATGCAAAATGTATGAAACTGTTGAAAAAACCGAGGTCAATGAAACATCATAAAGAAGAAAGACTGAAATGGGCTTAAAATGTCGTGTCATGGGACAAGAAATGGAAACAAGTGATATTTTCAGATGAAAAAAAAACTTTAATCTTGACTGTCCGGATGGTTATAAACACTATTGGCATGATTTGAGGAAGGAACCGAAACAATGCTTCAGTCGACAAATGAGAGGAGGATAAAAATTATGTTTTGGGCAGCTTTTAGTCATGATGGATTTATGCAATTTAACACGCATTTCGGGACGTATGAACTTGGGCAATATCAGTCTATGTTATATGATCATTTGATACCGTTTGGACCTTTTACTTACCCATCATACGTAGTATAGGGTAAGTCTTGTAATCGTTTTGAAAATCGAAAATTTTTTTTGACGGATTTACACGTTTCAGACACTGGAGATTTCGAAAAACATATTTTTAGAAAAAAAAAAAAAATTGCCGTCCGTCTGTGTGTCTGTGTGTCTGTAAACGCTCTATCTCCCGAAAAAATTGAGATACAGACTTGCAATTTGGTATGTACTTAGTATGTAATAATGGGAAGAAGCCTATTTCATTTCAATAACCTCGATTAACCGGAACTATTTTTTTCGGACTCTCGAAATATTCGTTCTGATAAAAGGTATATAAAAATTTTCGAAATTGTTTATTTTAAGAAATGGATATAAAAGACAATAAAAAAACATAAATTTTACATAAAGCATGAAGTCGATCGGATAATTAGTTGCCGAGATATTTGGAATCCTATTTTCCACACTCTTCGATTTTTCATGCCCCTGTATTTCATCCAAATTTCACTTTAAAGATATATTTTAATTGGAAATTTGACGCTTAATCAGATGCAATAAACCGCTAGTTAATAGGATTATTATTTTTGGAGTTATAAGGAAAAACCTCTTTCAAGCAATTCAGTAATCCAGCCTTTAAAGTTTATGACGTCATCAAGCCACGATTTTATTTGAATTGCAATGCATTTTATAAGTAGTTTACACATTTTTATTTTAATATTTTACATTATGCATATCCATGATGGGTAAGTACTACGGTGGCCCCCAACGACTAGTTTTAGGTAGTGCTAACTGGATGTTTCAGCAGGACAATGCTTCTTGCCATGTGTCTAAATCCACACAGCAATGGTTTAAATAAGAAAAATGTATGTTTTGTCATGGCCAAGTTGAAGTCCAGACTTGAACCCCGTGGAAAATCTTTGGGGCGTATTAAGTCGCAAAGTTTATGCTAATAATAAACAGTTTTTATCTGCCAGTGAAGTAAGAAGTAGCCATTGTAAAAGAATGGCACAATATTTCTGAATCTGTACTTAATCACCTGGTCACTTCTATCAAAAACAGAGTGTTTGAGGTTATAAGGAAAAATGGAGGACCAATATCGTATTAATTTACATGTTATTTTTGTTTTTAGACAAGTGGTTTTATAATTTGTTAACAGTGTATTTTTCAATCAATGCTTATATTTTTGTTAACATACTTATTTATTGCATTATTCAAAATTATTGCAAACTAACTTTAGTAAATATGTTGTATTTTGATATCTCATGTGTTTAAACTATAATCAGAACCTTTATTTACTTCATAATTTTCAAAATCAAAGTGGTCTTATAATTTCTTAACGCACTGTAAAAAACTACACGCGTTGCAGTTTGTTTTGTAACTGTTAAAAATGAATTTAACATTAGGTGTTCAAAACTTTAAAGCTGCATAATTTTGAAAGTACGTGTTGCTAAAATATTTAAAATATTGTTTGGATCACAAGGTAAATTTTTTCGAAGAAAACAAATACGATGTCAAAATTAGATATTCGTATTGTAAATTTCAAAATTTGTTACAAATTCAATGTAGAGACGCCCCCCTTTCCCTAGTATATATGTTTTAACCATAAATAGAAAGAAGACATAATTTCCAATAGAATGATTAGTTTCGTTTTTGTTTGCGACATTTTGGCGATTAAAATGTAAAGGATTTATATTCTAATTTTCTTTCCTTTATTTTTTATTTTAATCTTTTATTCAGCTTACAGGTGATTTTCCGATCAATATTTTATAAATTGATTCACTTAGAAAACTTTCTACTAGATTATTCAGGGAAATACCAGAATATTCGTGTAGAATAATTTGCCTTATTTAATTTAGCGTTTAAATAAGGCGAATTTCTTTATAAAAAAATAGTGGTACATCCTTGAAAATTTTCTTGATTGCTGGACGCCCTGGCTATTATTTTAAATCATTTATACTTTTCTCTGTATGTGAAAAAAATTGTTTTCTTTCTTTCGATAGATTTTTACAAGTTTTTTAAGTTATAAATCTCTAAATTATATTTAGAAAAAATATAACTTCTCGATGCTCTAAGAAATAACAGAAAAATATTTTTGTACAAACAAAACTTTATGATACTTTGAACTTTCTAAATTTTCATAGTTTTCTGTCACTAAAAACGAAAATACTCGTTTTTAAGTTTAATCATTGTACCTGTGCAAGGTTTTTGCACTACAATCTTTCAGATTATTTGCTTATATATAATGTCAAACTTTCATGATAGTATGATGTCATTACATTTCAAACAAATTTTTCATTTTTACTTTCGTCTATATACGTAAGAAGAAAGTACTAGAATCGTGATTTTTTTTTTTTTTTTTTTTTACTTTCTTTTGTTTTTTAATAGATTTATATGTTATGGGATGTCCTAAACAGAATTTGAATATTTTTGGAAAATGTCTGTATGTTTGTTAGTCTGTGTGTGACGTAAATTCTGTGGCCGCCTTATATCACGAAATAATGCATGGAATTTATTCAAACTTTAAATTCAGTTATACCTTATAAATAGATGTTGATTAGGTTTAGATGTATATCGCTGAACAGGTAGTGCTGTTATACTGCATTTTTCACGACCTCCGCGATAGCTATATCTCAAGAACTAATTCACGTAATTTTATCAAATTCGGTATTCTGTTAGACCTTGAAATTAATAGATGCTGATTTAATTTTAACTTTGATCACTCAACAGGGGGCACTGCTATCCCATGCTTGGAGATACTGAATATCCCATGAATATTTAACGTTTTTTTTAAAGATCTTGTTGAATTTCTAAAAAAGTACTGAACCAATTTTGGTGAAATTTAAATGGAAAAATTCGAGAGTATACTCTTTCAATTAAAGTAATAATAATAATAAAATGAATCCGTCGCGTAGTTTCGAAATAACCGATGAACAAACTTACGCTTCGAATTAAAAACCTTCTCCTTTTCTTTAAGTCAGCTAAAAATTTACATCAGTGTCCAAAGCTGTAGAAAATCATCATCTTTTAAAATACTTTTAGAAATAGTATGCAAATATTTTATTTCAGACAATTATTATAAGTATATACGTTTTCCATTATTTTTAATTAACTGCTGTTTTTAATCCAATGTAACTTGATTTAACGAAATATGAGTGTGCTAGGTTAAAAGCCTGTTCAAAAACCTCTCGAATTACCTTATTCATCGTTGTGCGTTTAGTACGTGCATTGGAAAAGAGATGCGGATATAAAAAAATAATATATATGAGCAGTGGACTCGTGCAATGCGCTCGCACTGCAATCTTTGAGATTATTTGCTGGTACATTTCTTCATTAAATTCCTTATAAGTGCAATTATTTGTCAAACAATGGGTTTTAATGAAATATGAGTGAGTGAGTATACTATGTCAAAAGTCTTTTCAAAAGGCATTCGAATGATATCTCCTTCATTGTTGTGCGTTTTGCATCTCATAGAAAAAAGGATGTGTGATCATCATTAATTATGTTACTCTATTTAAAATGTAATGAACTGCGATTTACAACAAGATACTTTGCTGTAGATGTGAATATCATTTATCGTTCATTTAACACGGTCGTAGCGCTAACAGGATGACACTCCTGGTAGAGTGCATTAAAAATCCCACAGCACTTGGATACGGCGGTTGACGTGCCTGACGGGCGCCACTCGGGGACTGGCGGCGCAGCTCATTTTTATCTTTTATTTACAGGGACACAGAAAATTTTTCGCATACAGTACTGTTTATTGGCGATGATTTCTACAAGTGCGTTTTCCCTTATGGTATGCTTTTTTAAGTTTAACTAAGCTTTTCCAGGCTCCGTGGTGTGTATAAATTCTATATATCATATACAGGGATACACAAAAGAATTCTTAATAATTACTCAGTATGAGCGTAACTTGCTTAAAGATGGTTTTTAATTGTGCTATGCATTTTCAAGCTGAACTACATTTAGTATACCGAAAGTTGTTGGCAAAATATAAGTATATACAGGGCTATGCAATGAATTGGATACATTGCCGTTTATGGATGGTGTTTGGATGATTGGCTGTAAACGTTAAATAAATAATCCTAAAGAGTGGACTGTACACTATTTAATTAATTTATTTCACTATATGAGACAAAGCGTAGCGTACCCTTTTGGTAGAACAACATAAACATAAATGATGCACGATTAAAGATGTTGTCAAACTGTAAAACACAAATTTCACAGAAAGCACAGTGGAGGTACGCGACAGCCAAGGTCAAGGGAAGCGTAACATACCGGCCCCCGTTGACGAGTCAACAAACAAGCAAACTAATACTAAGTATATACACTATATATACTTTCACACAATAAGAATTACTTTTTCAAATTTACGTTATTTTCTCGCGTACCAATAGCGCGCGTTAATTTTCTTTTTAATTCTCTAAAGACGTCATATTAAGCTGCTTTCTGTATTTACACATTCTCATACTCCTTGTATTATTGAGAAATATTTGAAAATTTCCGTTTTATTACCAATATGACGTCATATTAATCTTTCTTTCATTTGGTGAAACTTTTCATTTCATTTTCATTTTTCACGTGGAAATATTTCAATAGAAAATTAATTAATGTAGAAAGAATTTTATTGTGGATTTTTACTTGTTGGCAATTGCTGTAACAAAATATGTTTAAATTTAATAGGAAAGGCTGTTAGATTTTTGGTTTTATATCTTGAAATAATATGATTTTTTCAAAATTTTATGATTTTCAGCTTCATAGTAGCTATTCAACTATAAGTACACAAAATTTCATGTCTGTAAGTTATATAGTTTCTGAGAACCGGCTCTGTGACGGACAGACAACGTAGCGGGACGAATAGGGTTTCGTGAGATGAACGAAACCCTAAAAATGATGCAATAATATAAGAAGTTTCATAAGAGTAAAAATGTCGTCTGCCATCAACTTTCGCTATTTAAACACTTGCATATTTTTTTCCATTTAAAGATGATTCTGTGATCACAATTCTGAACAAACATCAAATTTACTTACGTGGAATTGAAAAAGAGTCATTATTTTATTTGATAAAAGTCGGCTGTTTCTATTTGTGGGCGTAATCGAATGATATTTTTTGGAAAAGAAGCTCAACGAAATATATTTACTTTTACTCCCGCGTTCGAAGTACCAAAAATGTATGGATGAAGATATACAATTATTATAGAGAATAATTATATATCTTTAAATGTTGAATGCAGTCATTATTTATGTGTGTTATGTATGGATGAAGTTTGGCTGTAAGCGTACGTACTTATTACTCATAAATAATCCTAAAGATTGGACTGTACAAAATTTAATTAATTTATTTCACTATATGAAACAAAGCGTAGCGTACTCTTTTGGTAGAACAACATACACATAACTGATGCAATATTAAAGATGTTGCCAAATTGTAAAACACAAATTTCACAGAATACGTAGTGGAGGCACGGGACAGCCACGGTCAAGGGAAACCGTAACATGCATAAATTTTTTAGATGATATACAGGATAACACAAAAAATCTCGAGTACATTTCCATTTATAGATGGAAATTGCTGAAGGGGAATTTACAACTGTGCTATCCGTTTCCTAACTAAACTAAATTTTAACATACTATGTAGTACGTAATATAATACGTATATAATATATATGTATATATATTTGGCTAGTTGAGCTTAAGCCGAAAGGTAGGCCACTCCGCCCGGTTTGGCCTTGACCTTGTTTATTTAGACATTATCTTTCACCTTATTAAACGTGAAGTTTTGTTAAAGTGTTCTGGACGTATTGGAAAGTGTTTCATAATCTATGCGTGACGCATAATTTGTGCCTGGCGGCGCAGCTCAGTTTTTATCATTTAAATTTAATATGTTTCAACACTTTCTAATGTAGTTGAAAAGTGTTTATGAATTCGGTTTGTCTCTCCGTGCTATAACTCTCGTAAGTATATTCTGATTGACATGAAAGTTTTATATGTTAATGAGGCTCACTATAAAATGTTCGTTATTGAAAATGAAATGTGTAGCATTTATAGTTCCTTTACAGGGATACACAAAAATTGCCGTTACATTATTGTCTACGGGGGAAACTTGCTTGCGGCGCATTTCGTTTAAATTTCTTATTTATATATCTCATTTAATTGTGGGAAAAAAAAATAAAAAAAATTAATAATCTTTTGTTACTTTTGGATAGAATCTATGCCAGATGCATGCTTTTGTTTCTTTATCTTCGTAAATCTACACGAAGAATAAGATAACTTGAAATGATTTTGTGTGCCTATAATTTTAGTTTGTTTCTTCTTCTTCGTAAATCTACACGCCGAAGAAGATAACTTGAAATGATTTTGTGTGCCTATTATTTTAGTTTGTTTCTTCTTCGTAAATCTACACGAAGAATAAGATAACTTGAAATGATTTTGTGTGCCTATAATTTTAGTTTGTTTCTTCTTCTTCGTAAATCTACACGACGAAGAAGATAACTTGAAATGATTTTGTTTGCCTATTATTTTAGTTTGTTTCTTTCTTTAAGGGAATCATTTTAAAGAGGCCATTTGAATAGATTGTTACACACTTTCTCGGTGGCGAAAAATTGACATATTCGAGAATTTTCTTTTAGGAAGGGAGTAAAATTAATTGAAAAACTAATAATTCCACCTTGTATTTTATTGTTGCACGTATTTATAAAATATATATTTTTGTATGTTAAAGGATCAGGGTCCATAAGCCGTGTTTTTGGCACATGAAATAAGACTAAAATTCGATTTTGTTATATTGACTTAATTATTTCACTTAAGGATTATCCTGTACGATGTCAACAATAGTTTTTACATTTTGTTCGGATTTATATGACTTAAACAAGCTCAATTTTTGTATTATTCTTATTTTTCGATGAAAAATATGCAATTTCTACTAATTTACCTCAATAATTTATATGAGAGCAATCGTGCAACACTTTTTTCTTTACATATACAGTAGAGCGCCGCTAATCCGCGAACCTGTAATCCGCAAAGGCCTCTAATCCGCAATCAATTTATGAATGTAAACAAAGAAATTTAATTCTTGAGAAATGCTTCAATGGTGACAAAATTTTGAAAAAAATTTTCGTCAATTTTAACATTTTTCTTATATTTATATATAGTATTATATATCATATAACATTCTTCTTTATAGTTTAAAATGAAAGCACATTTAATTAGTATATTATTTCATGTATTCATTTCTTCATACAATACTTGTAAAATACAATTTGAGCTTTTGTGATTTTTTTTTTTTTTTTTTTTTTAAATGATAAAAAATCCTTACTTAGACAATATATTTTATAATTTATTTATTTTTTTATTAAATCGTAATTATAAAATTGAAAAACACATAAAAAATACATATATATTGCTTTTTAACTCTTACTTAAAGATAAAATTCAACACTATAAACCAAATTTCTTAAAACAGACAATTGATGCCATATTTAAGAAATTTAAAAAATAATAAATTATTTTTTACATAATTATTACTTTATCTATATATTAAAATATGTAATTTATTTATTTTTTAGTATTAGCAATCTAAATTTGTCCAAAATATGAATTTAAAAAAATGTAAACAAAGATTAAATAGACATGGCCTGTAATCCGCAAAAAGCCTCCAATCCGCACAGCACTTGAAACCAAGCTTTGCGGATTAGTGGCTCTCTACTGTATTATAAAAAACATCAAAATGTACAATAAATGTAAAAATAAAAGTGTTGCAAAGCTGCACTCGTATTAAAATATTAAAAAAAAAGAGTTACGTAACTGCTTTCCTTCACGTCACTAAGAGACTTTAGGATGCAGCAACGTGCTTAAACGTGCTAAAATGAACGTATAACTATTGCTAGACGGTAGTACCATTTTTTAGGGTTTCGCTCATAACACGAAACTCTATTACTCCCGCTCCGTTGTCTGTCCGTCACAGAGCCGTTCTCAGAACCTATATAACTTACAGAGTTGAAACTTTGTGTATATATAACTGAATACCAGCTATGAAGCTCAAAATATTAAAATTTGAAAAAATCGTATTATTTTAATAAATAGAGATAAAAAACCCAAAATTCTAACAGCCTTTTACTATTAAATTTAAACATTTTTCGTTATAGCAGTTGCCAACAATTAAAAATCCAGGATAAAATTTTTCATACAATAATTAATTTCCAATTGAAAGATATCCACGTGAAAAATGAAATAAAAAGTTTCACCAATTTAAAAAAAAAATTCCTATGATGTCATAATGGTAATAAAACGGAAATTTTCAAAGATTTCTCAATAATAGAAGGAGTATGTGTATGTGTATGTACAGAAAGCAGCTAAATATGATGTCATTAGAAAATTAAAAAGAAAATTAATCTGACGTCATATCGGAAGTTTAATGGATTTCTCAAATGTTTGAGAATAATACAAAGCGAGTATCAATATGAGTAATAGAGAATAATAAATATACGAGTTTGAGGAACGTATTGAATCATGATAAAAACCCGATTATGGAAATATTCGCATATTTTAACATTTTGAAAGTGTACAACATGTTTAATTTGGATTTTTTTTTTTTTTTAATATCGCATTTAGTCCACATGACAGATATTATTATGACAGAGTATAAGAGCGGGTTTAGCCCGCTATCAGCTGGTTTAGGTATTCGAAAAAATAGACCGGTGAATTTTTACTTTATAAAATACATAACTTCTTCTTCTTCTTCTTCTTTTTTTTTTTTTTTTTTTTTTTTTTTTTTTTTTTTTTTTGTTGCTAAATGAACTTTATTTGGATATATTAAAGAAAGGATAAAGTGTTTTTAAAATAATAATTAATGAAACCCTTTGTGCGATCTTCGATCACACTTACCCACTTGTTTGTGCATGCTATGGACTGTACATACTATGAATTCAGTCTCAGGAGTGTTGATTTGCTACAAGAAAAACAAGGCGAATTACCAAAATAAGACAACATTCCTAATAAGTTCAGCCGTGCTTGTTTAAAAGAGATACAGTCGTTCAACAACAAAACACCCCATACAATTTAACCTCCAAATTGGCACAGTAAAAAGGAAATAGCGATTCGACTGGAAATTATGTTTTCTTTTCTACTCATGTTTAAAAAAAATAATTTTAGGGAGTAGTCTTGATACTGAAATTGTACCATGACATTTTAGTACGAACACCGAAGTTTGACATATATGAATTTTTCGGTGATTTTTTGAATGTTTAAAATTTAGAACGTATAATTTTAAATTAATTTGTAATCGTTTCAAAAAAGATTACAGTGCGGGTGTCTTCTTAAGCATAACTCATTGGCGAAATGAGTTGTAATTTTGAATTCGCATATTTGAAGCTTCCAGAAACGGATTTCTGTTAAAAATTCACAGGTTACAATTAATTAAAAATATATATTTTTTCCGAAATACCTTTTTGAAAACAATATGAATGGTAAACTATAACTATTTTTTTAACAGAAGTAGTTTTCTAAAAGATTTAAATATGCATATCCAAAAGCATAGCCCATTCCGCCAAGTTGTTCTTGAATTATGCTAAAAAAAACTGCCCGCGTTGCAAACTGTTTTGGAACGATTTCAAATTGATTTAATATTAGGAGTTCCAAACTTTACCTTCATATTTATTCTTAAACTACTTAATATAGGTGCAGATTCCCAAAATTTCGAAAGAGCCAGTGGCTCCTAAGCCCCCAAAAAAACAATGGCCACAATTGTGAAACAAACACATAAAAACAATAGTGTTTATATAGGTAAAAAGCTAAACAAAAAACTCTGGAAATCAAAGTGTAAAGTAATTTATTTAACGTACACACGTGTAAACAAAATTTAAATATTAAATCATGTACAGCCAGAAGATAAAGTTGGGCAAGATACCGTTTAAAAAAAAGTTGTATAAGCTAAGCAATCATGATAGCGGGGAATATTTTAAAAACAATACTTATTTTGATTTTGCCATACAAAAGTACATATAAAAGAAAATCTGAATGTGTGAGATTATTTTGCTCTATAAAAATCAAAACACTTCAAACATTTGTTTTTCTATAAGAATTTTTTTTTTTTTTTTTGTATCACAGACTATGTAAAATTATCAGACTCAAATTGTTACGAATAACATTGCTATTCGAATATATTTAACAGTTTGCTGTGTTAAACAGATAATTCTGAAATGTTATTAATAATAAAGTTTGTTATGTGTTTTGGCCTTAATCTTTAAAAAAGAATTTAAATTTCACGATGGTGACTGGGAATACCAAAAATTGATTCACTTTTAAATCACATGGCGACTTAATCACCGAAAGTTAGTGGCCCCAACAAAAAAGTTAGTCGCCACGTGGCGACTGACGATAGTGAATCTGCACCTATACTACTTAACCCAATAACTTCCGGTTTGGCTTCCTAAAGTAAAGTTTAGCAAAAGATTGAAATATGATGTAAAAATTGTGTGTTGTTCTCATTGAAAATTTCAAAATGTTGTATAATTTTTTAATATAAAAATAATATCACAGGCTTTAAAAAAAAATTAATTAAAAAAATGTAAGAAGACATAATTTCCAGTCAAATGACTATTTCCGTTTTTTTTTTCTATGACAATTTCGTGATTAAAATGCATGGAAGTGCTCAAATTTCAGTAAGCTGATTTTGCATAAGAAACACGAGTGATATGTCAAGTTATATTATGTAAGTATATTATTAATTAGATTTTATTTTCAGTTTCTACTATATTTATCAGAAGTACGTATAGGATTCGTGAAAATTTTCGACATTGATGGATTTAAACTCATTGGTATGTCCTGAATACGACTTGACTTTTTTGGGAGCGATATCTGTCTTTTTGTGCGTTACACTAATATTGGACACGCTGTAACACAAGAATTAATGTATCGAATTCTATATTCGCGCAGTTTGAAGCACAATAGAGTTACAAGTCCGCAATCTGTGAGATATCTCCATCTGCAAAGGTTAATAAAATGTTAATGAGGATTACTCAAATCCTTTATTTCGAATTTGCATTAAAGTACGTGAAATTTTTGAGTACAACTTGACTTTTTTGGGAGCGATATCTACCTTTTTGTGTGTTGCACTAATATTGGACACGCTGTAACACAAGAATTAATGTATCGAATTCTATATTCCCGCAGTTAGAAGCACAATAGAGTTACAAGTTGGTAATCTGTGAGATATCTCCATCTGCAAAGGTTAATAAAATGTTAATGAGGATTATTCAAATCCTTTATTTTGAACAAAGGAATTCGTAAGTATTACAGACTATGAGAGTGATTTGCTTAAGGGTAGCTTGTAATTGTGTTTACGCATTTTCCTGCTGAACTATATTTAGTAGACTAATAGAAGTTTTTGAAATATAAATACATTCATATACAGGGCTACGCAAAGAAAAAGATACATTGTCGTTTACGGCTGGTAATTGCTGCAAGATAGTTTTAAGTTGCCTTTTAGCTTAATATTGTGATGTGTACAAAAGTCTTCAGATAATATACAGGGCTGTACAAAAGATTTCGAGTGCATTTCCATCGATTGGCGAAAATTTCTAAATGTGAATATTCTAATTGCACTAATCTTTATCATACTATATATACACATCTATTGGCTATATACATAGGGCTGCACAAAATAATTCAACTACTTTTTTGACACTGGAAGGTAATTTCGAAAACTGTATTTTTCAATGTATTATATTTTTTCCAAACTGTTTATTTACATATCTTCGTTCGTCTTATTTAACGGTGAAATTTCGTTACAGTTTTCTGGCTGTGTTGGAAAGTGTATCATAATCTATGTTTGATGCATGGTTTTTCATTCTTGTTTTAATTTTAAATTCACATTAAGTCCCAAAAATCGAAAACTTCACTTTTTATAGATTATGTGCAGTTTTAATTCATCCCTTATGACTGTTTTTGACACCAGATTTTGTGGGTGTTTGAGGGGTTGACATAGGATGCTGCATAAGCCCTTAAGCCAGAGGAGCATAGGTACGTACTAGAAAAGTTCAAGGGATCACACTATGTATAAAGCGTAGGCTAAGGACTAGTCTGGCGGCCAGCCCTGGGTAAAGTATAGGTCAAGGTTCCAATCTGGGAGTTAGAAATAAGTATGTGGTCACCAGAGCTTTTGACATATACTGGCGAACCAATGGTTCTGTTAGTTTTTGATTGGGGCAATTTGTTGAGACGGTTGATTCTGACCATTGGTTGGTTGGTTGGGGTGGTTGATTGGTTAGTTGGTTGATCAAGTTCCTGAAAGGATTTTAAAAAAATGGGAAATCATATGAAAAAACTGGTGGAACCAGAGAGAAAAGTAAAGCTTGATATAAAAAAAGTTACAATAAAAATTTAGCAAATAATTTCAGTCCAAAAAAGTGAAAAAGTGCGTAGAAAAGTAATGGAACCAGAATGATTGTAAAGCGCATAAGACCATGCTTAAAGGTTCTGGTCGAAGAGTAATGAAACCAGATTATCTGTAAAGCTCATCAAACTATTCAACTTTTTGTTGATAGCTGAAAATGTGGACTGAGCTTTACTGGTGCCTTATATTCTCTGGTGCCTTATATATTGGTGAATTATATTATCCACTCAAAATGACTACTAGGCATAGTAAACAGAATGTTGTGACATTGTGGACATTCTTGCATCAAGTCAAGCTAAGCTCCACAACGCTAAAAGAATATAAACCATGAAGTAATATTTTATGTATAACATGCATATAGTCAGGTTGTTGAGGAATTGTTGGGTATTAACATTTCGGAACACATCTAACGTAATAATATTTATTTAATTTAGTTAGTGTAAAGAAAAAAACCTTATATCAATGTATTTAAGTCAGACAAATAGTTAGTATGTGGTTGAATCGTACATTAATAGGGTTTTAAGTTTACTTGGGGCTTTGGCCTTCTAGACTTATCAATGGCCCCTGTAATGAACTTGGCCCATACATTGTACTGAAATGACCCCTCAGATTCTGGATCATTACCAAATCATCCTTATACCGATAATTGCGAACCCAAATTTCTAACTGGTTATTGATGATTGGAATTTGGAATGTGATAAAAATGCCTTTACTTCCCTGATTGATTTTAAGGCACCAGTAAAGCTCAGTCCACATTTTCAGCTATCAACAACAATTTGAATAATTCGATGAGCTTTACAGATGATCTGGTTTCATTACTTTTCGACCAGAACCTTTAAGCATGGTCTTATGAGCTTTACAATCAATCTGGTTCCATTACTTTTCTACGCACCTTTTCACTTTTTTAGACTGAAACTATTTTCCAAATTTTTATTGTAACTTTTTTTATATCGAGCTTTACTTTTCTCTCTCGTTCCACCAGTTTTTTCATATGATATATAGATAACTGGTTGTTACCCGTGATTTACATCACGTAAGATATTAAGAAGAATCAGCGCATTAATCCTTCTATATCCTTCTATATATAAAAAAAAAGTAATGGTTTGGAAATGGACCAATGAAAATCTGCGTAGATTACGTTTTTTCTAGCCATCTTACGGATTCGAAAATCATACCACCAGACGCGAAATATAACAAGCTTTCAGAAATTCAAAAAATTATCACGGTCGGACAATAAAAACTTAAAAAGTCCTTAAAAATCGAGTAAAAAATCTTTTATTGAAAAAGACATTTTTTTATATTGTTGCCAATTTCTAAATAAGAGAAAAGGATTATGTTTTATCTCAAATAAAAAATGTATTTGCGCGAGACTATTAAAAACAATAATGAAAGTTTAAAATAATAATTAAATGATCACGTGTTGAAAGCAGGAAATAAAGAAAATTACGTCATAAAAATTGTATTTACACATGAATATTAAAAATAAAAAAAGATGAATTAAATGAAAAAGCATTATAACCAGTTAAAGGAAAAAGCATTATAACCTGATTACAGAAGATAGTCGCCATTCGTGATATCATCATCATCATCTTTTTAAAACAGGATACATTACCAGTTTTTAAGAGGCTGTGAAATCAGAACGGGGGTTTGTGAGCGTAGCGAGCAGGGGGCAGAGCCCCCTAATAAGTAAAAAAAAAATCTATCCCTATAATTAGAAACATAAACAATTAACCTTTTATCACATTATCTGGTATTCAATGAAGTCTGGTAGTCTGATCCCAATTTGCATATTTATGTTTTTATATATAAGATCATTTAAATTTATTTCATGTATTC
Organism: Maratus michaelseni; assembly: GCA_963931845.1. Classification (NCBI taxonomy): domain Eukaryota; kingdom Metazoa; phylum Arthropoda; class Arachnida; order Araneae; family Salticidae; genus Maratus; species Maratus michaelseni. The sequence continues at coordinate 160,528,980 of OZ007598.1, forward strand.
AATTTAAACTTTCATACACTTTCTCTAAGAATAAGTATCATGCTAAATTTACTAACTTTTGTTATTCTATTTTACATGTATTGCGTACATGGATATTGATTTAAATTATGTGTTCGTGTCAAAGACTATTGTTTCAAGTGATTATGTTAGTAAATATTTTTGAGGAAATTTGTTTATTAAAAGGTCACTTCGGACATGCGTTTGAGGAAATTAGAGACGTAGAAAAATCAACATACATAATTACGTTTCTATTCCAAAAGATTTCACACATTGAACAAAATAGAAGATTGCTATTTTAAAAGGAAATGTAAGCGTAGAGAAGCATGAAAGATCAAAAATAAATTATTAAATAAATCGGTAAAGTGCGAGAATAACTCGTGCTCAAAGGTTCCGCACATTGAATTTATTAATTGCTATTTATTAATTAATAAACTCCTACGACACCTAATTTTCTCATATTTTTAGTTTCAGTAGTTTCGGAAATAAGAGGAGGGGGGTATATTTTTCAGGTACTTTTGACGATATCTCTGAAAATAAGATACTTAAAATTAAAACAAATATATTTTTAAGTTCAATGTTACGAGATCTTTCGAACGATACCCTACACCAGGGCTGTCCAACCTTTCAGTAAGCGCGGGCGTACATCATCTAGTGGCAAACATTGAAGGGCGCCATTATTCTCATAACTAGAAATATAAAACAATATTATCTCACTATAGCAGGGGGCAGAGTTACCACTTTGGCCGCCTTTTTTATTAAGAAATTCCGAAAGAATTTTTACTTTAAGTTACCCAGAATCGTCTGTGATTAATTAAAACAAAAATGACTCTTCGGAATTTTTGGTAATAGATCTGGATTTCTGAATGAAAAAGGAATCCAAACTGGATACATTGGTAGGGGGTAAAGTAAAAAAAAAATCTATCCCGATATTTAGAAACATAAACAATTAACCCTTTATCACATTTTCTGGTAGTCCATGCAGTCTGGTAGTCTGATCCCAATTTGCACATTTATCATATGTCATATATTCTAATAGGAGAAAATCTTGTGTGTGTGTGTGTGCTTATGAAAATTTTATCTTAAAAACGGCTCCAACGATTTTGACGAAATTTTGTATCCTTCCGTTTTGGGGCACCAGAAAACCATTGGGCTAGGTCACGTGTTTGAGAAAATTCGATTAGTGGGTCATCAAGGGTCATCAAGGGTCAGGGTCAAGCTAATTCTATCTAAAAAACGGTTCAAACGATTTTTACGAAATTTTGTACCTTACCATTTTCGGGCGCGAGACGACTATTGGGCTGGATCACATGTTCGAGAACTTTCGATTAGTGGGTCATGTTTGGGTCAACGCGGGTAAAATTAATTTTATCTAAAAAATGGCTCCAACGATTTTGATTAAATTTTGTATCCTACGAGTTTCGGGCACGAGAAAATCATTGGTCTAGGTCATATGTCCCAGAAAATTCGATTAGTGGGTCATTTCTGGGTCATTGTGGGTCAAGCTATTTTATCTTAAAAACGGTTCAGACTTTTTACACTAAATTTTGCATCTTATGGTTTTCGGGCACGAGAAGACTGTTGGGCTAAGTCACATGTTCGAGAAAATTCAATTTGTGGGTCATTTTGGTCATGGGTCGTTATGGGTCAAGCTAATTTATCGTAAAAACGGCTCAGACGATTTGAACTAAATTTTGTATCCTACGGTTTTTGGGCACGAGAAAATGATTGGGCTAGGTCACATACTCGAGAAAATCCAATTAGTGGGTCCTTTTGGTCTTGGATCATTATGGGTCAAGCTATTTTATCTTAAAAACGGCTCAGACTAATTATACTAAATTTTGCATCCTATGGTTTTCGGGCACGAGAAGACTGTTGGGCTAGGTGACGTGTTCCAGAAAATTCGATTAGTGGGTCATTTTTTTCATGGTCATTGTGGGTCAAACTATTTTATCTTAAAAACGGCTCAGACTATTTACACTAAATTGTGCATCGTATGGTTTTCGGGCAACAGAAGACTGTTGGGCTATGTCACATGTTCGAGAAAATTCAATTAGTGGGTCATTTTGATCATGGGTCATTATGGGTCAAACTATCTTATCTTAAAAACGGCTCAGTCTATTTAGACTAAATTTTGCCTCCTATGGTTTTTGGTCACGAGAAGATTGTTGGGCTAGGTCACATGTTCGAGCAAATTCGATTAGTGGGTCATTTTGGTCATGGGTCATTCTGGGTCAAGCTATTTTTATCTTAAAAAGTGTTGGCGACATTGGCGGGATTTGGAAGGAAAATTGACTTTTAAAAGATTATCAATGACAAAACACTTGCTTGGCGCCAAATAAAAAATATCGCCAAATTTGGCGATATTTGGCGAAAAAATTGGCTTTTAGAAGCTGAAGGAATTTTCTAGAAATTCCCAAAAAGAGCGGAGATACCAATCAGAGACGAATCAGAGTCCATAAAACATTCTCGAAATCAGAATTCAACCAATCAGGGTACATATGATAAGGAAAATTGACTTTTAAGATTACCAATGCCAAAACATTTGCTTGGCGCAAAAGAAAAAAATATCTCCAAATTTGACTTTTAAAATCTGAAGGAATTTTCTAGAAATTTCAATAGGAGCCGACATACATGATTCAACTACCAAGTTGAACACAAAGCAAATGTTGACCGAGCATTGCTCGGTCGGTTCGCTGGTATATTCTAATAAGTGTCCAACAGTTTAAGGGAACAAGAAGACTATAGGGCTAAGTCACATGTTCGAGAAATTTCAATTAGTGAGTCATTTTGGTCATGGGTCATTATTGGTCTATCCAAGCTATTTTATCTTAAAAACGGCTCAGACTATTTAGACTAAATTTTGCCTCCTATGGTTTTCGGGCACGAGAAGACTGTTGGGCTAGGTCACATGTTCGAGAAAATTCAATTAGTGGGTAATTTTGGTCATGGGTCATTATATCAAGCTATCTTATCTTAAAAACGGCTCAGAGGATTTAAACTAAATTTAGTATCCTACGGTTTTAGGGAAAGAGAAGACTTCTGGGCTAGGTCACATGTTCGAGAAATTTGATTAGTGGGTTAGTTTGGTCATGGGTCATTATGGGTCAAGCTATGTTTATCTTAAAAATGGCTCAGACGATTTGAACTTAATTTTGTATCCTACGGTTTTGGGGCACGAGAAAATCATTGGGCTAGGTCACATGCTCGATAAAATCCAATTAGTGGGTCATTTTGGGGTCAATGTGGGTCAAGCTTTATTTATTTAAAAAAACGGCTTAGACTATCTTGACGAAATTTTACATCCTACTGGTTTCGGGCACGAGAAGACAAATCGGCTTGGACACATGTTCGAGAAAATTTGATTAGCGGGTCATTTTGGTCATGCGTCATGATATTTGAACTGAAAGCTAATTTTGACCGAGCATAACTTGGTCTTCCCTGTTCGTGCTTTTATATATAAGATCATTTAAATTTCTTTCATGTACTTAAACTCTCATACACTTTCTCTAAGATTAAGTATCATGCTAAATTTACTACCTTTTGTTATTCTATTTTACATCCCAGCAAAGAGAAAAATGGTGGGCCATCAGCTGGAAAACAGATGGCAGCCAGCACTGCCATCAGCGATAAAGTGCAATGGTGCCATTACTTAAACCTGTCGAAATGTGTCTGCGCGGAATGCAGCTGGCCCATCAGTGATGGCCAGCAGCAGGCCAGTATTGGTATGCCATCACATTACTTCAATCCAGCATTTTTCCTGCAGTGCTAGCGCCTATCCTACTGCTATTACTTTGCTGGACCAGCACTTTTAATCCACCTTCATCACTTATCCTGCAATGTTTAAACAGTGGTAAACCATCAGTCAGCTTTTTTACAGGGTTCGTACACCTCCTGGAATTTTGCGAACAGGAAATTCTTCGGTACCAGTATTTTCTTACAGAAAATCTCTCCTTAAAAGAAGGCGAAGCTTCGCGAGTTTAGCCTAGATTTCCTTTTCTATAAAGAAAATTCCTTGATCCGTACAAACCCTATTTCATTACGAGCAGACATCCCCCCAGCGGTTTTTGTAAAGCCACCATCATCCATCGGGGTATGACGGCTACATCGGGCATCCGACTTATCATACATCGGGCCATCATCCAGTGCATGGAGAATGTTCATCATATCACATTGGTATAACAACACAAGAAAATAACTTTTCTTTTTTTCCTATTTAAAACTTATTTTCCTTTTTAAAAATATTTTATTCTTATCAGCAAACATATACACATAAAGACTGCCAAACATATATTTAACATCATAAAAAGTTATGCAAGCACAGTATTCCTTTTTTATAATACTTTTCACACAAGTTCATTGCATTTATTTGATATATGATTGTACAATGTACAAACAGTTGCATACTAGGGATCAATCTAGGATAAATTAACAATGTTTTTTGTGAATATTTAAATATTTTTGAAAAAAAAATTGTAACTTTAATTTTAAGCATAAAACTTATTTATTTAAAAATGAAAAATAATTGATAATATAAGATGAATTCTATTGGATTCTAAAATTATATGGTAAACACAAGAAGAGTGAGAAATCTCAGTAACCCATCCATCTACTTCACAAGTGTGCTTCAATTCTGTTTTATGATTAATTTATCCTTTTTTTTCAAAAGATGTTTGGCTTCGGAAAAAACTTTTTTAGTCAAAAGTAACTATAACGTTTCTATATGACCTCTTACAATATACAGTAAAAAGGAAATAGCATTGTGACCGATCTTAAAGACACTTAAAATTAAGATTTTAAAAGAGTTAAAATGTTTCATTTCTGACAGAAATCGTTACATTAATACATAGAAATTTTATAAAGAAAAATAAAATGAAATAAATTTGCCAAGATAACAATTAATACAATATTTTTATAATAAGCAAAATCAAAATGATTGAAAAGCAAAATCAAATATTAATTTTACCATTAAATTTATTCTTCGATAAATATTTGATAGTTTACTATTATGCAAATATTAAAATAGAAACTATTTTGTCGTGTTTCTTAGCAAAAGACGCCGTAATCTATCGTCGTTATAATTAAGTAGTTGATGTTATAGTTAATATCAATCAGCTTTTTCTTTGCTGTGAAAATATATACCAGTTAAAATTAATCTGGAAAATTCGCTAATAACTGAAAGAAAAATTATTTTGGATATCATGGTTTTGGAAGTGTAAAAGAAGTGTAAAATAAAATATTGCAATAACGAAATTACAAAATATTCACGTTAAGATTTATAAAATTTTATATACTTATTTTTTTTGGTCCTTCATTGTTAATATTTGTTATTGTTCTTGATCACAATCACAATGTTCGTAATGGTCGCTAATAAAAGAATAAAAATTCCAGAACGAAATTCCAAATAGCCAGATTGTTGCCAAACGATGAATTCCGAAATACTCAATGTCTTCGATGTCAACGCCACCTAGCGTAAGGGTTCCCAGCAATAATACTGCAAAAGTTCGTGCACTTCCATCGTGTGGTGGGCCAGCGCATGAGATAAAACAGAGGCCGATCACAATTTTATCTGATGATTTCCAACAGCAAAGTAGACTGAAGCTGTCCAGCAGTGGTCATGAAGTAGTAGACCATTAGCCAGCACTTCTCCATCATTGCCAGCACCTATCTTGATGCTGGCCAGCAATTTCCTCTTAGCTGGGATGTATCGCGTACATGGATATTGATTTAATATATGTTTTCGTGTCAAAGAATATTGTTTCAAATGACTATGTTAGTATATATTTTTGAGGAAATTTGAAATCATAATGTCATCTTTGATAGTGAAAACGTGTACATACTGATATTCACGCTCCTGGTATTGTTAAAACGTATTTGAAAAATGTCCGTGTTATTTAAAACATGACGTCATTTTTTAGTAATTTTTCGATTGAAATATGATGTTATATTCACTGAATTTTTATTTATTTTTCAATTTTTATTTCATTTTAATTATTCACGTGTAAATATTTCAATTAAAAATTAATTGCTGTGTAAAAACGTTTATTCTGTGTTTTAAAGATTTGGCAACTATAAAGAAAGTGGCTAAAATTTACAAGACAAATATCTATAGGTTCAATATGAAAATAATAAAATTGAAATTATTGAAATAAAAAATTCAATTCATTTGCACACACTTAAATGAACTTCGGGCATTATGGAATAGTTGGGTAAAATGGAATACTTGGGTAAAATGGAATACTTAGGTTTATCTTTGGTAACATGACGCCACCAAGCGGCAATATCATAAACAACTTAAGAACGTTCCTAGAGTGCCTCTCAGAGCGTGTCGTTCGTCGGTTGGCGTCAGGGTCCGGTTTGTGTGTGTTCGTGTGTAAAAAATTTCAGGAGGTAAGTTTTCAATACTTTTTATTCGTTGTTAGAAATAATATTTTTACATTGAAACTAATGATGATCTACTGTATGGCTCAGATTAAAAAACACTGATTAGGTTTACTGTTTTCGAAGGAACTTCGACCGTAGAAGCGGAAGGACAAAAGACTGCGATAATTCTTCGAATGACAGATTGAACGGGAGAAAATGGGCAAAAAAAGAAAATGCCGGACTTCCCTGAAATAAAATCGATTGACCAGTTACCCTGGCAACAGAACTGAATTGAGACTGTTTCCAGAGTCTTTTTTATCTCAGCCGTACATAGTAACAGTTTATCAAGTAAGGCTCGTTTTTTAGTTCGTGTTTCATGGCAATAAACAGGGGGTATTTTTTTTTTTAACTGACGGGATCGGGTTACATGGAATACCCTTAAGTGTATTGGCGCAGAGATCTATTTTTATTTTGTGATTTGTGCAGGAAAATGTAAATTATATTTACTGACTACCTAGATACTATATTTTAATTATGCTTCCTTAGTACTATTAAATCTGCATTTTTCCACTTTTTGTTCGTTTCTTCATTTTTAACCCTCTATTCTACATTTATTAACTATTTCATAATACCCTCCAAAATTTTGTTTCATTATTATTACTTGTTTGCTTGTGATGGAATTTCGTAAAATGAATTTTGTATGCAAATAACTAATCACAGATAGTTCCAATTTCTGATCGTATTGATCGTATTTGGTTTTCGACTTTTAAATACTATCGAGCTGTGGTATTGCCGTAAACGTAAATAGTATTCCCAAATGCCTGAAGTTCATCTACACATTTAGAAGTTTTTATTAGTATGATATAAAATACAGATATCCCTTGCTCAGTGCGATTTCGGTTAGTGTGATATTTATATAGTGTGGTAAACTTTTTTAGGTGCTCCTTCGATTAGTGTGGAGATAATTTCGATTCATATGAAAAAAAAAACGAAACGGATTGCTTTTTTTACATCAAGATGGCATAAACAAAAGACGTAAAATAAAGAAAAAAGAAGAAGAAAAAATCTGTGAAATTGGCAATAGATAAAATTTTGTGTAAATAAGTTAAAATATATGTAAGTTTAAAGTAATCAAATCGTATTACAAACGTTTTAAATTAAATTATGTATTTAAAAAAAAAAGAACCTAATGGTAAGTAAACTAACATAAGTTACCTAAAGAATTTTACTAATGCAAAATTAAAATTAAAATTGACTTCCGTGCCGTGCCAGTGTATTTTGGATTAGCTGGACATTGCCGCCAACGGCGTAGCACAGGTCGCAAGCTGTGTGCAAACCAACCAACCAAAAAGTTTGTTGTGTATTTATTTCAGTTTTTCCGGTTCAATGTTTGTTTCAATTATTGCAGTTTCTACTTGTGCGGTAATATCGCGGGATTAATTGACCGCATTAATCGATGGTAAACTGTACATTCATATTCCAATTCTATGTTGATAATACAGGGTGATTACAAATGAATATCCCAACTTTGAAGGGCTTTATTTAAAAAAGTATAGAAGATACACGCATTTGTGAAAACGACATAAAAAAGATTGAGAAATGACTAATAGCAAAAATTTATAAATGTTCAATGTGACAACCAGCAGAAACACGAGAAATATTCTCTAGGAGAATTCTTCCCACACTGTTTTCAGCATGTCGGGTGTTGCAGTTGCAGTAGCTGCAGTTATCCTCGTTCTCTGTTCAGCGGTGTCAGCTGTTAGAGGCGGAAAAAACTTTATCTTTCATGTATCCCCAAAGACAAAAATCGCACGGTGTTAAATCCGGGCTTCATGGGGGACGCTGATGAAGAGCAGTGTCAAAATCTGTTCTGTGACCACCGTTGCGGCAGTTTCTCGCTCAAAAATTTTCGTACAGAAAGGTTCCAAAGGGGTGGTGCACCATCCAGTGGCGTAGCCAGAGAGGGGGGGGGCAAATGCTCTGGATACTAGTAATATCGCAAAGTTTGCTTCGATTTGCTTATCGCAGAAATTTGTCCGAATAGATAAGGTAAATAAAACTTTATAAATTTAGTGGTATCCAGAGGATCTAGACCCCACACTGGTTATGCAACTGACACCATCCTGCTGGAAGAACTCGCAACGGAAAATGGGGGTTCACTTTCAACCCACCACTCGTTGCGCCATGTCTCGCCAAAAAAAACGAACCTTTACATTTATGAAACTTTATAACTTCTCACGCACTCATAGCCCTTCAAAGTTGGGATGTTCATTTGTAATCACCCTGTATAACAATAATACGATCTACAGATAGTGATGTATAATCTATTGGTAAGCATAAGCGGATAAATTTAGTAAAGGTATAATGATACATAGATATAGCTCATGAACACAGAAATGGATAGAAGACGTGCAAAAAAATCTAGTTAAAGCGAAGATTAGTTTATATGTTGATTTTATTTACAAAAAGAGAAATTTGTGAGAAAAACATTTATAAAAATAACTCCAAATGCAGATGTAGAAATAAAAATTATTTTTTGTATGAACTGTTAACCCTTTCCGGCACAGTGGTCCCACTCCGGGCACATCTAATTTTAATTCCACACTTGCATACGGCTCCAAGAATATTTTAATAAAATTTTGTTTCTATAATGAAAGCAGTGAAACAGTTGGTTGTTTCCATGGGATTCCTAGTTAAAAATAACTCCACTCCCTGTATATGAGTAATAGTATAACACATATAAGGAGTTCCTATTATCTAAAAAAGTCGTTTGTAAATTCCGGTGTCAGTCAGTAATTTCTCATTTTACGAACAGACTTTGTCTGTGCCGGAAAGGGTTAAATATAACTTTAGAAATATAATTTTTTCCCTTAAAAATGTTGAAATTAAAAGCTTGTGTAAATAAGAATGAGTCATACATGCATTATTCCAAGTCCTTTATTTTATTCCTCTTTAGCTTACATAGAAATTACTAATATATGAAGCATTTTTGAATATTGTGTAATAAATAATTATCATTTGCCGGAATCCTTAATAAGAGAGACTACTTTCTTCGGGCATTTGCGTCCTCTTCCACATCAGGATTCTCTTCATCTTCTTCTATTAAGTCCTTAGAAATTTCTGCTACCTGTTCCGCGTCAAGTTCTACCGGCCGTTCGAAATCTTCTTCTTGCACAATGTGTTCTTCAGGTCCTGTCAAATCTTCCGCCTGTGAGGCTATTTTATCAAACAACTGAAGCATAAAGAAACATACAGCGATGCAAAGAACCTGAAAAATAATTAATTATTCCTGTAATTTTGTGGATTAATTTGATATTTTACTATCTGATGCAATTTGGAGTCTGCATAGGTGAATAACAGATTCTGTATAAGTGCTTATTTTTTAGTACACTATTTCCGAAAATCGCAGAATTATGGAATAAAATAAGTTGAATATTAATATTCGGAAATAATGTTATCCAAAAGTAACCACTTATAGCACCCTGGTTATGTTTTATGCTGATATTGATATAAAACGAATAGCTAAAGTTCATGGCCTCAGTTCATGGAACACATGTTCCATTACCCTCTCATAATCCACGTTCCCAAGTTCCCGCCATTTACGAACAAAATTCATGGCCAATTCATGGCAAGATGTCCTGTCCATACTTAAATAGGAGTAGTTAGATTTCGATTACAAAAAATCCACTGTGACAAGCACAACAAAATTTTGTGTAAATACTAATCACGCAGGATAGACTTTACAAGGAAGAAAAATCAGATTTTTACCACTTTTCGAAGCATACAAACTACAAATTTCATAAAATGTTACATGCTCATGCGTATTTTTATTTAATTATTCTTTTTTATTTATTTATTTAATTTATTATTCTTTTTTTCCTTTGTTTTATAGCTATTTTACTGCGAATATCAGACTGTTCCATTTTATGTAGATTTCGTAAGAATGCTACCTATTAAATTCCCCCCTAAGTTGGAATTCCAGAAAAATGTTTGCAGATCTACACCGAAGAACTCAAATCCACACCCAGATCAAAACTTTATCTATATATCCATCTATCTATGTATCTATATCACTTTTTTATGGACACGATAACTTCCACAATTCTGCACAAATCTCTTCCAAACTGTTACATAAAATCAAGCGGCATAAAATCTCGGTCAAGTTCGTTAAGGGGCAAAATCGAAGCTAGGGGGTGCAAATGGGGGGGGGCTAAGTTAAAGTTATTATTACTTCTAAGAAAAGGGCCAAAAATTCATGTATGACAGATTTTTGATTTAATTAAGAATGCCCCCAAGGGTGGGGGAAAATAAGGGTTTCATAAGAACAAAATTCATAACTTCGTCAATTCACAAGATATTAAATCCGTTTATATTTATTATAAATCTTCTTTATATTATCTACACCTTTTATATTGACAAGTTTTTCATAGGACCAACTCTTTCAGCAAAAAAAATTAAAAACAAAAAAATCCCTGTTGGCTCCGCCTACAGGCAGAGGTATATTTCGAATTGTGTGGTCTTTACTGCCGCATCATGGCAAATAGGTCTTTCTTCTGCAATTCCCAATAAACAGTCGCCCCTCGGTCTGCGTCTTCGAAATCCACCTGTGCCTGTAGGCCGAGTTCTACACTTCTTTTATTTCTTCGACACCAGTTTAATAATATTGCAATTGTAACATATTTAATCCCTCACAATTCGAGTTTAGATAAGGGGAAAATTTCAGCAACTGATTTTCAAATTAAAAGATTTCGTTTGTCTTAAATTCTATGCAAACTTGACTTTCTTCGTAAATGAGTTAAACCGTCAATAAACTCAAAAATTAGCTTTAACCCATTTATTTCGTGTAGTAATAGGTGTGTCTTTATTAAGAAAGTTTTTGTCTGTGTGTCTGTCTATTTGATGGCGTTTGTTGGTTAGAGCAATGTATCGCACATAGAGGTCTTCAAATTCGGTTCCCGATAGACAAAATTAGATCCGAATGCACCGGAAGCTCAGATTTCGGTTTTTTATTCATTAGCCTTAACTCATTTATTTTGTGTAGCAATAGATGTGTCTTTATTAAGAAAGTTTTTGTCTGTGTGTGTCTGTCTATTTCATGGCGTTTGTTGGCTAGGGCATTGTATCGCACATAGAGGTCTTCAAATTCGGTTCCCGATAGACAAAAATAGATCCGAATGCACCGGAAGCTCAGATTTCGGATTTTTTTTTTCATTAGCCTTAACCCATTTATTTTGTGTAGCAATAGATGTGTCTTTATTAAGAAAGTTTTTGTCTGTGTGTGTCTGTCTATTTCATGGCGTTTGTTGGTTAGGACATTGTATCGCACATAGAGGTCTTCAAATTCGGTTCCCGATAGACAAAAATAGATCCGAATGCACCGAAAGCTCAGATTTCGGATTTTTTTTTTTCAAATGATTTTTTATTTTTTACTAAACGAAATTAATCGCGCATTTTCCTGATTATCCAAGTTCAATGGCGGTTTTGATCCAGTAATAAGAACAAGCCAAAATCAAATTTTTAGCCCATTATAGTAAATTTTGTCTTCTTTTCCATAAAGTTTATTCGGAATTCGTGCAACAATTTTTGAATTTTTCGCAATTTGTTTTGAAAAAGTATACCCATTTCACAGAAAATGACAAATTTGTTTTCTTATCAACTAATATCTATTTGATATACTCCTCAACAATTCAAAATAAATAGTTTTTATATCCTTCTATATATAATAGAAAAAGGTGTTGTAATGGATTTACACGTATTAGAGGTCAAAGATTCCGAATAACATGTTTTTACAAAATATATGTCTGTCCGTCCGTCCGTTTGTCCTCATTGTATCATCGAAAATTGTATGAAGTTAGGCTTCAAACTGAACCAATTTTTTTTTCTGTGTTTTTAGCAATGGCCAGCAGATCCCACATGAATTTGGGGATATTTCGACGAAATTGGACGCTGTGATTGCAATTTTTCTTCCATTTTCCCTATTGTAGTGTATGAAGTTATGCAGATAATTGAACCAAATTTTTTGTATATATATGCGGCATTTTGACGAAGTTGAGATCTTATGAGGAATAATATTCGATGAGAAAAATGGCAGTCCTTCAACGATATAGCAAGTTGCAGTCGAATTTAGTGAGTATGGCGAAGTAGTAAGGCAATGAAGTGAGATCACAGAATTTCTCCAGTAAATCCAGCCAATCTCCAGACCAATAGTTTTATTTAGAAGACGAACAACACAGAGACAATTCCCAAAGGTCTAAAACTTATAGCCCTCGGGCTCACGATGTTTCACTTCATTAAATTAAGATGTTACTGGGCCAGATGAATATTCTACGGAATTAAAAACACCAGATACATATTTGTTTAGACTTCCAAAATCGTCAAAAATCTAGTGCTCCGACCGGTGCGGGCGAGTTTTGTTCTCTCCGCGGAGATATACAGAAATTACGTCACGAGCACACAAACCAATGAGTGAGAGGCGACTTCCAGCCCAGCGAATGAGGCTAGAGGGCGAGGCTAAAACAGTAAAGAATCCCGTACTTGGGTGGGGATCAATTTTGAAGTTAAAATCCCAAGTGCGCGAGAAATCAGAGCAATAATAATAATAATAATAAAAAGAAAATGGCTTTTAAAAAACATTCGAAATGAGAACGCGTCTCGGAATCCCATAGATTGGGGAGCTGATAAAAGCTACGAATGAACTTAAAATTTTAGATTAAGATTTAGAATAAGATCATTATTAATATACGGATATTTACTTTTAAAAGGACATTAAATAGGAATAAATATTATTAAGAATTAAGGAAATACTGACTATGACAGAAGTTAGATTAATTTTAAAAGATTAATGCGAATAAAATGGAAGGATACGAAGGAAATAAATTTTTTATATAACATTACCCCCCCCCCCTAAAAATCCGAATGACGGGTACATCCGATGATCTACAAGTTCATTAAGGCAAGCAAGAATTTGGATTACAAAATATTTATCTGGTATTCTAGTTAATGCCAAAAATTCTTTGATTTTATTAAAGTTAATTCAATAGTTATTTTTGCAAACGCGAACCTGTGGGAATTGTTTAAATACAGAAATACATACAATTACAATATAAATAAGTTAGTAACAAATAATATTTTTTCACTCTTCAAACATAAATAGTGAAAAGGGTGAATATGAAGTAAACAAAGCATTCTTATCTAAGCAGTGAAAAGTATAAATGTCTAATAGTCCTCTTAATCAGTAACAGTCTGAGTCATAGAACTCTCATTTCCAATATAGTTTGAAGGCACAGATATGTCCAGTATTAGCCAGTAGTATAGTTTTGGCAATACAGTGTATTGATTCTGTAGTAGGATAATTCCAGTTAATCATAAAGTTAAAAAACATAAGAAAGTTTCATCACCACTAAGTTCAATAAACAATTAAAGTACTGGTTTGTGATGCTTGATAAGTTTTGTGCCTTGATAAGTAGGTATAGCTTGATAAGTGCACTTATTAAGTAAAGTCCAGTCAGTTAATAATGTTCCATCAATTAGATATGAGTATTAGATGTTTTGCTAGTAAGATGTGACTTTTTATCATCAACTAATATACTATCGGTGGTTCTCTTTTATCACAATTCTCAAGAATATTCTCTTTTATAATCTTATCACATAATAAATAACAACAACAATTATAATAACAACATAATAATATCAACAATAACAAACAACTTCAAAATAATACTAAATCATTAATTCATCTGTATATAAATTAATTCCTCATTCTCTTTCAATATCAGTGAGGAATGAAAATGTACTTAATAAAAGAAAACAAAAATAATAAATAGTAAAATAAGATATATCTGTGGAAAATTATCAACAATTCAGTAAGATAATGTGCTCATTCTGTTTTTAGTCAAACAAGAGAAACATAAGCTGTTCAATGAAAATAAAACCTTGAAGTGTATGGTGGATAATAAGTTTAATTATTACTATTAGTAGAGAGCTTTATTCTATTATTATAATTTAATTTAATCCAGTGAATTTTTATTCAATTTGTTTTAATTTAATGTATTATTCTAATCTAATTTGCTATTCCAATTTACTTTATTGTTCTAATTCAATTCAATCCAATATAAAAATTCTTAACTCAAATCAACTAATTTACGCCTACATATAAAGTTAACTCAAGCAAAAATATTGGCAGTAATATTCTTGGGAATTCCTATATTCAAGAACATACTGTTATACAGAAAAGAATTGATTAGTCAATTATAATTTGATTTAATTAAATTTAGTTAATTTTTGCTTTACTAAGTTTAATATTAAGCTGTTGATTTAACATTAGTTTGTTGCTGCACATGTGATAACTTTAATTTATCAGGAGGGTAATAAGGGCGTAATTTTGATACATGGACTATTTCAGTAAATTTATTTTGAGTCTGTCTATTAATTTCAACATTTACATCAGATAATTTTTTAAGGATTTGATAGGGACCACTAAAAACTTGTGAGAGTTTTCTGGTATTGGGATAATGGAATTCTTCATAGATAACAAGATCTCCTATCTCAAATTTTGGCTCCACATAATTTCTATCATAATATTTTTTACTTTTCCAGTAAAATTCATCCATGCGTTTTTTAGCAATGTTGAGGGCTTCCTGGACAGGAGGGTAATAATTTTGCTTAAGAGGGGAATCATAGGGTAATTTGCCAAAAAGTAAATAAGCAGGAGGTGAATTTGGTGATGGAATGGGGTGTATTATTGTATTCATTAACTACTTCAGTCAGAGGTTTGGTCCAAGGAATTTTGGAGGTAGTAGAATTAACTTTACACTTTAATCTTGTAACTATTGATTGATTCACTCTCTCACATTTGCCATTCGTTTGAGGGTGATGTGATGTGGTTAAACGTTGCTTAATATTGTGATTCCGCAAATTTTTTTTAAATGTAGGTGAAGTAAAGGCTGCATTCCTGTCACTTAATACCTTTTGAGGACCCTGTATATCGAAAATTTTGTTGAAACAGAATAATTGTTGAGGGAATTGAATATTGAAGACTTGTTTCAAGCAATTTCTGTATGTTTCCGTGGTAACACTTTTTGAAGGAAATGCCCAAACATATCTGGTTGCATGGTCGATGATGATGTGTAGATATTTTTTGGTGGAGTTATAATAATTGAATCCTCCCACAGTATCAATAGAAAGACATTCAAAAGGTTGATCTGTGGTAGCTTGTAATAAGCCAAATTTTTTCTGTCTGGGTTTTTTATTTTTTTGACAAATATCACAATGTTTTACAAAATTGGTTATATCTTGCGTCATGTCAGGCCAATAATAATTAGGGGAGATTAAATTTAACATTTTTTGGATACCAGGATGACCAAATTTTTCATGAGTAACATTTAGTTTTTTTCTCCTTAAAGACATGGGGACTACTATTTTTCGAAATCCTTTCCTTTTAATAATCATAAGTCCATTTTCATTTAGATAATTTTTACCACATACATTATCTTTTTCCTGCCTCTCTATAATTTCTTTAACGTCCAGAAAAAAAGTAAGTGGTTGAATAAAATGTGAAACTGGGTTCCTCGACAACATGTCGGCTTCGACATTTGTGGCTCCCTTTTCGTAAACTATATTATATTCAAACATGCTCAACTTCAAAGACCATCTAAATAACCTGCCTCTCAAATGTTTAGTATTTTTTAACCATACAAGAGATGCATGATCAGTATGAATGGTAAAATTTACACCATGAAAATAATGATAGAATTTGTCTAAGGTGTCAATGATGGCAAGACACTCTAACTCGGTAATAAAATAATTCTTCTCATAACTTCTGAATCCTCTAGAGTAATAAGCAATTGGATGTAAAAAATTATTACTATCAGGTTGTTTTAAGACTGCACCTACTGCCACCTGTGAGGCATCAACAAATATATGGAGGGGTAACTTTGGGTCATAAATTTTTAAGATAGGTTTGGCTATTAAGGCATCTTTTAATTTTTGAAAAGAATTTTGACAATCTGTATTCCATTCCCATAATGTATTTTTCCTGAGTAATCTGTTAAGAGGGACTCGAATTTCGGCATATTTATCTATAAACTTGTGATAAACATTGATAGATCCTAAGAATCTCTGAAGTTCCTTTACATTTGAAAGGGGTTTTAGTTTTTTTATTACTTCAATATTAGCATTAGCAGGAGTTAATGTGCCATTCTGGATGGTATATCCTAAGAAGTTATATTTATTTTGAACAAAATTGCATTTAAATAGTTTAAGTTTCATGTTTTCACGTCTACATAATTCAAATATTTGGTTTAAATGTTGCATGTGTTCTTCTAATGAGGAAGAAAAAATAATGATATCATCAAAATAATGGCAAGCAAAGTCTATTTTGTATTTAGTAAGTATTCTTCTAAGGGTTCTATTAAATATCGGGGGGCCTAATTTAATCCCGAAGGGCAGAACTAACCATTCAAAGAGCCCAAAGTTGGTAGCAAAAGCCAATTTTTCAGTATCGGATGGATGTATGGGTATGTGCCAGTAGCCAGAGGCTAAATCTAAAGTTGAAAAATATTGTGCACTACTCAGTTTATCTAAAATTCCATCGATACGAGGTAGGGGTTCTGCGTCATTTTTCATTATTGCATTTAATTTTCTATAGTCAATACATAATCTAGTTTTTTTTACCTTCTTCTCTTTTCATTACTAATGTAACAGGGGCAGAATAGGGACTATTGCTCTCTTTAATTAAACCAGCATCTAATAGTGATTGAATTTGATCCGAAATCTCTTTTTCTTCTAAAGGGGAAGTTCTGTACGGCCTCAGAGATATTGGTAGGTCAGAATTAAGAAAAATACGTTGCGGTTCAATATTAATTCTCCCGACATCAAATTTATTTTTAGAAAAAATGTCTAAATAATCCTTTATACTTTCCCTTAAAGTTTCATTTTCTATAGAATTTATTTCCCCAATAAATTTAGAATTATCAACATTAGATGGAACAAAAGATTGAGGAGATATGATCTTTCCATAATCGGGTTGCACTCTCTGATAATCATAGTTAACATTAAAATGAAGTAATCTTAATTTATCACTGGATATGCTCTTAGATTTATTTTAAACAAGGTCTCCTTTTAATACTCGACATGCAGCACAATCAATAATTAAATTAAACTTACAGCATTCTTGTAAACCTAATATGGCATACTCTAAATTTGTATTACGTATCAAAAATCTAATATTTTGTTGCACATTACCTAATTTAAACAATAAATTACAAGCTTTATATATTACAACAGTTCCTTTGGCTTGGCCAATAATAACAGGTGGAATATTTATAACTTTAGCATTTAACAATTTAACAAATTTAAAAGGTAAAATACTTATGGTTGAGCCAGAGTCAATCACACAAGGTAGTTCCTTGTTATTTACATATCCTGATACAATTAACTGTCATATATTATCAGTAGATGGTTGTGGTTGACTAAGAGGGGGTGCAGAAGATTGCAGAGGCCTAACATTGAATACACAATCCCTCTCCCAGTGGTAAGCATTTTGTATACCTCTATTTAAACACATTCGACATGGTCTACTTGGGTAATTTCTCTGAAAATGGGTAGTATGCAACCTAGGATTGATAAATTTAGAATTTGGAGCATTAAAATTGCTCTGTGAATGAAAATTGGAATTTGGCACATGAAAATTTCGACTTGGGTGAACCCAATGTCTAGGTGCCTGATCATATTGTGGCAATGATCTACAATTCTGAAAATTACTCCTAGAATTACTATTGTTGACATGGGAAGTAGGAATTACTACTAGTTGTTTAGCCATTAGGTACCAGTCTATTGTATTTTTTGGAGGATTACTAATCATATAATTCTGGTACTCAGGTTTGGGACCGTCTGTTAATCCCCGTACTATTATAGTTTCACATAAACAAAGTTGTCTACCTATTTCAACCTTTTTTCGAAAGTACTTATCCAAATCATTGAGATCATTTAATTTCATAGAAGCAAATTCTGAAAATCGAGGAACATGAACAGTTATGAATTTTTCAGTAAGAATATCAGTTATTTTGTCAAAAGCTTTACATTCTAAACATTCATTGATAAATACCTTCAGAGCCTCTCCTTTCAAATATTTGGGAATATTTTTAATCTTCCAAATTTCATCTTTCTTTTCAGAAAAGCATGTTTTGTCAAAATGGTTTAACCAAGATTGAATGTTCATGCCAGATTCGAAATCAAAAGGAATGATGTTTATTTCGTTTTCACTCATTTTGTGATCACCAAGGACTTTTACAAGTCCAGATCGCAATAACATTAATATAAAAATTAAAGAGAATTAACACAACAGATGTAAAAGAAAATTTAAATTAAATAACAAATGTAAATACCTCCATCTCTAATAAATAATGATAGTAATAATAATAATACAACAAATAAGAAAATCCGAGCGAAGCTTAAATAACATAAAAATAAATAAAATAATAAATAATACATACAATAATAAATTTTTGCATAACTTACGAAACTCCTTTCACAAGTTGTCTGCCTGTTTACTTTTTGAAATTTTAAAGAAGACCGATAATTTTATTTATGAATTTGTAAGATGATACTTTTTCATCATTTTTTTCTTTTTTCTGTAAAAGAAAATATTTATTTAGATTATTCCGTCATAGTTGAGATGATGTTTTGTAGAACATTCACACAGGCCTGTATCTGATGTTTCCAGGGATAAGATTTCATCACTTTTTGAAAAATTCGATGCATATTTTGGTGAGAATCAGTTGTACACACCGCAATGAAAATGTACAGCATCCAGCATCATGTTCGCAGTTCCTCTGTTTATCAAAATTTTGGCATGGCTCGGCGCAAGTTCATAGAATCCTGACGGGCTTTATTGTGGCATTTTGACGAAGTTGAGATCTTATGAGGAATAATATTCGATGAGAAAATGGCAGTCCTTCAACGATATAGCAAGTTGCAGTCGAATTTAGCGAGTATGGCGAAGTAGTAAGGCAATGAAGTGAGATCACAGAATTTCTCCAGTAAATCCAGCCAATCTCCAGACAAATAGTTTTATTTAGAAGACGAACAACGCAGAGACAATTCCCAAAGATCTAAAATTTATAGCCCTCGGGCTCACGATGTTTCACTTCATTAAATTAAGATGTTACTGGGCCAGATGAATATTCTACGGAATTAAAAACACCAGATACATATTTGTTTAGACTTCCAAAAACGTCACAAATCTAGTGCTCCGACCGGTGCGGGCGAGTTTTGTTCTCTCCGCGGAGATATACAGAAATTACGTCACGAGCGCACAAACCAATAAGTGAGAGGCGACTTCCAGCCCAGCGAATGAGGCTAGAGGGCGAGGCTAAAACAGTAAAGAATCCCGTACTTGGGTGCGGATCAATTTTGAAGTTAAAATCCCCAGCGCGCGAAAAATCAGAGCAATAATAATAATAATAATAAAAAGAAAATGGCTTTTAAAAAACATTCGAAATGAGAACGCGTCTCGGAATCCCATAGATTGGGGAGCTGATAAAAGCTACGAATGAACTTAAAATTTTAGATTAAGATTTAGAATAAGATCATTATTAATATACGGATATTTACTTTTAAAAGAACATTAAATAGGAATAAATATTATTAAGAATTAAGGAAATACTGACTATGACAGAAGTTAGATTAATTTTAAAAGATTAATGCGAATAAAATGGAAGGATACGAAGGAAATAAATTTTTTATATAACATATATATATATATATATATATATATATATATATATATATATATATATATATATATATATATATATATATATATATATATATATATATATATATATATATATATATATATTACTATGGCCTGCGAGTCCCAGTTTAATTTGAGGATATTGCGCCTGGAGAGGGCGCTGTGATAGCCATTTAAAGATTTCAAATTAAAAAAGATGTAAAAAAATAGAAATCCTAAACATTTTTGGCATTAAATGGTCGGCTTTGATCGAAGGATTCCAGAGCATTTTTTGTTTTGCCTCTATCTTAAAAATTGGCGGTGATATGTAGCAGTTTGAAATTGTAGAGTGGCTGACATTTTGAAACAATACAGCAAGATTCCTCCATAAACGGGTTTAATTTATGAGTTTTAGTGAACATGGTTTCGCCAATTTTTGTTTCTTTGTTGTAACCATCGTTTCAACACTTACATGCTTAACACTATATATTTATATTGGCCAACGTCAAATTCTCGCCAACCTTGGCAACAATTGGTGACATCTCGCCAAAATTTGCGACAAAAATACGTTGCCATACATAAAGCCAACTTGGCTATGTCTGTCTAATTTGGCGATATTCTCATTCAAATTCAATATTGACGAGAACTGGGAATGACTCTTGTATAATCGGGTTCCACGTATTTTATCTTCGTATATTTTCAGTAGAATTATCTAAAATATCAAAACCAAGCAACAGAAGGCTATCTCTTCCTGCCGGTACAGGCCAGAAGGACTTTTTGTAGTTGAGTATAATACATCGGCTGCTCGCATACAGGTAACCAACGATATCGCAAGCAGCTGACGTACAACAGAATGACGAAAAATATCGATTTTTTGGCGGTGTGATAGAGAATTTTGAAATACTAAAATATATGAGATAGAAGTAAGTTTTGGGATTGGCATATTCGACTAGTTTCAATTAATTGTTCAAGAAATTGAGACCGTCAATTTTTCTTTGGAAACGCCTAAATTCCAATAAGGAAAAAAGGCAAGTTTTGGTTTCTTAAGTAACATCTTTGCCGCCAAAATCGTTTTCTATGACGATGCACATGACCTCGTGGTCGGAAGTTTTTTTAATTCGGCTCATATAAAGAGCTTCGTTTGGAAAAACTGATCAGATTAGCGAGATATAGTTACAGTAATCCCCGAATACAGTCATGTAATTAAAGTTATAGTTAAGGTTATTATCCCGGGTCGAAGGAAACGATGGGCGGGTTTTAATATAAATGAAGTAAAATATTCCATAAAAATGTATAAAGTTATGCGATTTGAAACTTAGTATATCTTATTTTGAGTTAATACTATTCGATGTTTTAATTACATTTTTTATTTATAATCGTCATTTCACAAATTATTACTCTCCCATTCGGATAGAGCAGTGTTTTTCTTTTTTTTCTCTACCCGAGTTAAACTTTTGCGGAACATTTGAGCGCACGATTGAACATTCGCTGTTCATTTTAATTAAACGCATATGAAAAGAGTATACCTACTTAAATTACTTATCATCACAAAGCACTTCACTGCAGCGAAATAAAAAATGTTGGATAAATTACTATAATTTGTAACTGAACATAGTGAATAAAATGATTCGAAAAACACTTTTTTAATTTTCTTTTTTGTTACACAGGGCATTTCTTCTTATCGTTGATGAATTGCTAATTTTCAGCGTTTCCTAACTCTAAAAAGGGGCCAAAAAGCGGTGAAAATTTATGAAATTCAAAATATCACAATTCGGTAAGTGTTAATGGTACAGGAATATTTTTACCGTTTTTCTTCTCAAAACACAGACAAAGTGTTTCTAAGTTTAACTTCTACTATATATATAAAACACAAACGGAAATTTCGTTCCGTTTCTTTATAACTCGAGTTCTGCTGAATGGAATTTGGTGGAACTTGCACTGTTGGATAGATAATTTTTCAGGGAAGGTTTTAGTATATACCACATAGTTCTACGTATATTAGTTATAGAATTATGATGGAAAGTTCTTTTTCTTGGACGATAAGGTTACCATAGGTCATTTTTGGGGACCATTATCGTTGGCGAAAGAATTGAAACTGCTATATCAGAAATTAATGCAAACACATAGAAAAATAAAAGAAAAATTCTGTTATTAATTTTATTTAAAATCCCCCCCCCCTACCCGCAAAAAAAAGAAAAAGAAAGAAAAAAAAAACTGTTTTAATGAGGCATTATATTTAATTTAAACCCCAAAGGAATGTTTGAAATGCTTAAAAATATTTGCAATGCATGAGATTACAATTCAGATTAAGTCAATATTTGGCGAATTATCGTTTGCGTCAGGTTAACAAAGATGTATCTGATAATTTGATTTAATAAAATATGAGTATTTTTTTTCATTTTTTTTCTTTCTGTTATTTTTTTATATAATCCCCTATCATGTGTCTTACAGGAGGAACTAGCAGATATAATTGTAAAAATGACTGCATTTATGAGTTAACATGTCATTTGTTTATTTACGGTTTTGATTTTACTTTTGTCGCCAAGCAATGTGATTTTAAGTCAAAAATGCATAAGCGTAACATCAGCTTGAGCAGTATTAGCAATAATAGTGTTTTTTCGTGTGTACAAGATCCTTTTTGGAGTAAATTTTTATATTCAAATGCAAATTATATAAATAGCAGTTATTGTTATGAATATGGGATCAAATATTTAAATTTTAGTGAATGTCTGCTACTCAAACACATAATTGTAAAATAATTAAATTTTAGACATTTAAATATTTACTACGGAAACATGGCGGTTTGTTTTCACCAAACATATTATTTTTAAACCCTCGAACTCAGACCAGCGAATATTGTCTATTCTTTTATTTTTATTATTTTTTTTATTTATTTTTTTTTTAATATATCGCCAATTGCACTAATAGAAATAATCACTGTTTCAAAAGTTAGGAACCAAAGAATATTCTTAAGGAGATGTGTGCATTTATGCGTTATTACTATCACAAAAGGCTACATTTTGCAATAAAAACTGTTTGCTGAAATAAATTTTCGATGTTTTTTTTTCATTCGTCATTTCTTTTTCGTTTTTTCTGCATATCTTCCCTTCTTTCAGGAAGGTTCTTAAAATACATTGGACTAATTGTCCGTATTCCGGTCACTTGCCATTTGGCATTTTTACTATATTGTTGGGTGTTTCGTTTATGTTTAAAGGTTACTCTGGACGACGATTCAGATTACAGAAGATTAGAAGACTTTTGAAATTAGCGATTGCTAAATTTATGGTTTTTTTTCATTAGGAAGCAAAGTTTTACCGAAAAAGCAATGCTTCCAATGTACGGTTGGTTGATTTTATGACGGCCGATTATCTACACGAGGGATATAGACCCTGGGGGGGGGGTGCCCTCCGTGGGGGTCTTTCTAAGGGATCCTAACCCGTATTTACGGCAAGGTTCGAAGAAAACCACGGAAAATTCCGAGCGGTTAGGTCAACGAGCGTGACAGGGGTTTGAACCCAGCACTTCCCGTATGCCAGCTTTGAGAGCAAAACATCTCAGCCACTGTTTTGGCGCTTTCAATGCACGGAAAAACTTTGTAATGTCAATGGTGGCGAATGGAATAAATAATATTTGTCGATTTATCATTTCATGCTGGATAAGAAAAAACAAGTACCTGAAATTCTGATTAGATAATTTTTCGATCATTATAAAGCCTTTTCGACCTACACACAGCCCTAGCACTTAACATAGTGCGAAATGAATTTATTTCTGCGTGTTATTATGCTCTTTAGAGAAATGCAACAAAAATTTTCGGTTTAAGTATTCACCAAAAATAATATTACTAAACATTTTGCAAAACTAACTTTATCATCGTCAGTTTTTTATAGAATTTTGTTAATGAAAGATTTATAATTGAATTAACAGCAATTTGACATCCTTTAATGGAACATAGCTTGGCGCGTAAATAACTTCGGTTTGTAACTAACTCTGGTACAGTAGTAACCATATCGTTTCAAGCAATTCTAATGTTTGACGCCAAACTTGGATATCGGCAAGATTATGGAAGATTAGGAAGATTTTATTGGATACAAACTAGAGGTTTATTCTTCGACCAGAGTTAACCATTGCGGTTTTCTTTCAGATTAACGGTTACACGAATGCAACTGGCCTAAGAAATGGAAAGACAGTGAAAATGGCGTCATTTTAATTTTATTCATATTCAGCTTTAAAATGTCACTTTTTTATGTTTCACCATTTTTTTAAATATGAAAGTTAAACACTGTTCTTTATGTGCAAACAATTTATTACAATTTTCACTGTATTTACTCTGCTGGAATCGAAAGATGAAAAACCGTAGTAGACTTGCCAGAAGAGGACGTATGTTGCGAAATATAACGTAACATAGAGTGAGATTGTACTTACTTTACCAGAATCTCACATGGAGACAAGAAAGAGGGGCGGAGTTCAAGAACTTACAGACGAAAATGAATCACCTGAGCATTATTTAAGTTCAATGGTCAATCTATGCAATCTTTGTAATGCTTTCTCCTTTAGTAGTATGTTGACTAGAGACCATGTTAGTTCCTGTTGTCATAATCTCATAATGGCCTCATTTCCCTACCAAACTCTACTGTAATGATCAACTAAATGAATTGCTTCTTTTAGCCCAAATTTTGTCCAATGTATGATATAATATAACGCAATGTCGTTCACATCGTTGACAGCAATATTGAAGGAAAATCCAGGTGAACGTCCCTATTGCTTTAAAATACATGCTCAAATCCATTGATATAATTCGTTTGAAAGTATTTACTAAGGTAGCATCTGTAGGTGAAGATCCACATTCCTTTAAAATACAAAGCCATTTCGTTTGATTTAAGTTACATTTAGAAAAATGGCCCAGCGCAGCGGGCGTAGCATGCTAGTATAGAATATAGTAATCGAATAATTTTTTTAATTCTGTCACTTAAAAAAGGCAAAATATTTTGATGTAAATGGATTTTTATACAATAAAGAGCAACAATTGAAATACTTTTTCAGTTTGAATTACAGCACTAAAACTGAACGATTAGGAATTAGCTTTTGGTCAACAATTAGAAAAGACATTCTGTATATTAATATTTATTCATAATAGTTGAGTTAGATATTTTCTTATTTTGTATATATTTTTTCCAAGGTCGGATTTTTTGGATAAGTATCCTCCCTCTGTTTTAACCCTTTGACTACGGGGTTGGGATACCGTACGTCCCCACGATTATTTTTTAGGTAGATTTCGTCAGAAATACTACCTACTATATTCTCCCTTACCTTGGAATTTCTGAATAATTTTTGCACATCTACGCCAATCATGACTCCGAGAACCCAAAATCACTTCAAAACTTTATCTGTCTATCTATCTATTTTTCTATCTATCTATCTATATCACTTTTTTATGGACACGATAACTTCCATAATTCCGCACAAGTCTCTTCCGAACTGACACATAAAATCAAGGGACATAAAATCTCGGTCAAGTTCGTTAATGGGCAAGATCGAACCAAGGGGGCTGAAATGGGAAGGCCTTTTTGTTTAAACAGAAAAAAAACAATAATTTATTAATTATGATACGTATCAAATCCGTTTAATCTTATTATTACTTCTCGGAAAAGGCCCGAAATTTTATGTATGACAGATTTTTGATATCATTAAAAATGGTCTCAAGGGGGGAGGGGGGCAAAATATGAGTATAAGAGAAAAAAAAATCATAACTTCGTCAAATCACAAGATATCAAATCCGCTTGAATTTATAATAAATCCTCTTAATATTATCTACAACTTTTATATTGACAAGTGTTTTATGGGACCAACCATTACAGCAAAAAAAAAATTAAACAAAAAAATCCCCTCCGGCTTCGCCTATAAATACATGTAGATTTCAAAATGGGCGGTTCCAACTGCCGCATCAGGGCAATAAGGTCATTTCCTGTGCAATTCTCAATACACAGGCGCCCAACGGTCTGCGTCTTCGAAATCTACCTGTACCTGTAGGCCGAGCCGTCAGGGATTTTTTTTATTCTAATCTCTCTACTTTTTGAAAAATAATATCTTCTATACACTTATACAAGGATATTTTCAAGAGGTACCTACAATAAAAAAAATTTTTTTTGGTAAATTGTGGTATGATTGAATAGGAAAAAAGTCCTTTCGGCTTGTACCGGAAGGAAAAGGTAAGCTTTCCTATATCTTCGTTTTAAAATTTAAGCTAATGTTACTCGAAAACAGCAAGCTAAAATGCAAAGAAGCCGTTTACAAAAGATTCGTTAATACTGAATTTGAATAAGAAATTCGCCAAATTATTGAGCTATAGCCAAGTTGGCTTCATTTATGAAAACTTATCTTGGTCGCCAAATTTCGCCCAGTTTGGCGAGAATTTGGGGATACGGATATGAATATATAGTTTTATGCGTATGATTGGGAAAATGGTTACAACAATGAAAGAAAATAATTTGCGAGAAATCACGTTCACTAAAACTCATAAATTAATCGTTGGTTTTTTTGTAATGTGCTGTCTTGTTTCAAAATGTCAGCCACCCTAGAATTTTAAACTGCTCTATGTTAGCCATTTTTTAAGATGGAGGTAAAACAAAAAATGCTCTGGAATCCTTGTATCAAAGCCTATCACTTAATTAAAAAATAAATTTTAATTTTTAGCTTTTTTGTCTATTAATTTTAGTTTTAAAATTTTTAGTTGCCGCCATCTTGAAACAAGATGGTGGACCAAACTGGCCAACGAACTCGGTCGAGGCATTGGTGAGCTTAATACACACAATTAGTTTCATCAAAATTAATTTATAAATACGAGCGTTATCGTATAACATAGATCAGATATATATATATATATATATATATAATCCGATCGAATCCCAAGTGATCTTATTTTTGAACTAGTCAATAATGATGCTTCTAAAAACTCCGATAGATGGCAGCACCAACCTCTTTTTTGGAACTTTCGTCAAAGAAACAATTTGAGGAAACTGATTTCTTCGTAATTTTGAGGATGCAAATTTACTCGATTTGACGAAATGTTTACTCGGAGCATTTCGCAGGAAACCGTTTCGTCAAAAACGAAGAAAATTTCTTGAAATTTGAGTATTCATTTTTGAGAGTGTATATATATATATATACATACACTGTATGGTATATATATATATATACCATAAATAATTAGAATAATAAATAATTAGAAAATGGCTTGATTAATATAATGTATTAGAGAAATTTCCTTTGTTCAATGAATGATTAAAATGTCTAATTAATTTGGTGATCAGAAATATTTAATTTTGAAGTGCATATTTTGGAGGCGAGTTCATCAATTTTAGCAGATAAGATTACTGTTTATAGAGGGGGGTCAGTTATACATATTTTAAATTTGATTGTTATATGAATATATTTCTTAAATAAAAAGGAGCTCCTAAAATTGTGATTTTTTTTTTTTTTTTTTACCATTGGGAAAATGTTAATGCTTTCGGTCGAAAATGGACCAAATGATGTTCGCATTTTACTATTTTAACCGTTTTTAACGAAATTCTGTAACTTTAGAAGAATTTTTTAAGCGTTTTTAACGAAATTCTGTAACTCCAGAAAAATTTATCTTTGAATAGGCAATAGAAATGCAGAAAATCGTTACAAAAAGGACAGACGCAAATTATCAGATATAAAAAATAAAGTAGAAATTTGGTACATTCCTGTTATAGCGGCCCCCAAGGATGAAATGTTTTTGTTTCTGTTTTCATTAATATATTGTAAATTTAAAACTTTCGTGTAACTTTTTTTTTTTTTGAACGATTTTGTAACAAAAATAATCTGGCGGGGAATGGGGATCAAATATTTGAAAAATTTGAATTTTGTCAAATATTTGAGATTTTCCATTTCATAAAAAATCACTTAATTTCTTAATTTTGAGACGAAATAACTGTCAAAAATGACGAAATATAGTTCAAGAATTGCGGAATCGTCAAAAGTAAGAACTTTATATATATATATATATATATTGTTGTGAGCTCGGGGTTCGAAAGGACTGATGCCAATATATAAGAACAATAACAAGGCTTTATTCACTATAAACAGTGCGATCACAAATATCTTCTGAAAATTACAAGATATTCAGTAATCTTCAAATCTAATAACAGCACAGCAAAATTTCACTCAGAAACAATGTGTTCAATACGACGTATCAACGACAAAATCAATCTGAGTAACACAGTTCTCAATGCAAAGCCTCTCGTATGAATTCAATCGCAGTTGACAGACAACTAACTAACTGAACTGATGGAGGTCCTTATATAGGTTTCAGAGATCTTTCCAGATTATTCCAGAGCCTTCAGATGCTAGAAATTACCAGAAAGTGCTTTAACTTTCGATAGAGAACCCAAGCAAGAAAGGATCCCAATGTATAGGTATAAGGGGGGGTGTGGTTGCACAAAAAGTCGCCAAATCCGTCGCCAACTTGGCGACATTTGGCGATATATCGCCAAATTTGGCGACAAAAATAAGTCGCCAAAACCATCGCCAACTTGGCGATAAACCCTTTCCTTGGCGATTTTACCATAGACTTCCATTATAAAGATGATGGTGTAAGGTTGTTTTCCTTGCAAACCATCTGAGGCCTTTAGCATTGAGTTACATGATGCTCAATAGGAAATACATTAATAATACTGCAATTTTCACAATAATCAAATAAAATAAATTTAAACAAATGGAATATTTACAGATATATACAAAATTCATAACATTGCCCCCCTCTCAAGGACTGCACGTCCCGGGCAGTTCAACCTTTGATCGGAAAGCAAACCCGTTACCAACAAATGCTATACTATTCAAAACACTTAAAGCAAATATGCAAAATAACCATTAAACACATTCATAATGCTGAATTATACAAAATATACACTTATTTAAAAAAAAGATTAAATTAAATTAAAGTATAGACATCATTACATACAAGTATTTAAATAATAATAACATTAATAATGATAATGCTAAGCAAAAGAAATTTTTACATTAATTTATATACAAGACCATGGTCATACTAATTTACATTATTTACATTACACTATTTACAATCAATGAACTAAGTACTATGGCCATAGTATGGAGCCAGCCTGTCGTAATGAACGACTCTAGGCTTCGAACTTGGTGACTTTCGGATCCGAATTACGACATCGTTCAGTCTGTTTAGGACTGTATAAGGACCGTCCCAGTGCGATTGCAGTTTGGGAGAAAGTCCTTTACGTCGAGTCGGATTATAAAACCAAACCTTGTCACCTTCTTTGAATTGATGTCCCGTGGCTTTCGTGTCGTACCTGGTCTTCATCTTCTCCGTCTGTATATTGATCCGCTCTCGAGCCAAGTTGTGGACGTCTTCAAATCGTGCCTGGAGATTCTGCACGTATCCCTCTGGCGATGAAGGCGCATCTGGAGGGCGACCAAAAATCAGATCACAAGGTAGACGAAGATCACGACCGAAAAGCATCTGAGACGGGGAATAGCCGGTTGTTTCATGGACGGCGCTGCGATAGGCGAGAAGAAACAAGGGAAGTTTTTGGTCCCAGTCTTGTTGGTTTCTTGAGACTAGCAGTGAGAGATTGTTGAGGATGGTACGATTAAATCTCTCAACCATGCCATCCGATTGTGGATGTAAAGGCGTCGTCCTAGTTTTGTCCATTCCGAGAAGTTGACAGAGACCCTCAATCACAGCAGAGATGAAATTTCTCCCCTGGTCAGAATGCATTTGAAGGGGGACTCCATACCTTGATATCCACTGGTGTACCAAGGCATCCGCAACCGTAGAAGCTTCTTGATCAGGGATGGCATAGACTTCAGGCCATTTCGTGAAGTAGTCCATGACAACAAGGAGGTATTTGTTGCCATCAGCACTTCTTGGCAGAGGGCCTAGGATGTCAAGGGCGATGCGTTCGAAAGGTGCTCCTACATTGTAGAGATGTAGTCTTCCTCGGCTACGTTTCTTTGGTCCTTTCCGAGCTGCACATGCATCGCAAGATTTGCACCATCGTTCGACGTCAGCTCTCGCTTTTCCCCAGAAGAAGCGCTCTCGGACTCTGTGTAATGTTTTCATGACTCCAAAATGGCCACCAGTGGGACTGCCATGTAATTCCTTGAGGACCTCTGGGATTCGGGATCGAGGAAGTACCAACTGCCACCGAGATGTCTTCCCATCTTCCGATTCGAATTTTCGGAACAGGACACCATTCCTGACGTGGAGAGAGTTCCAAAGAGCCCAATATTGCTTCGTCGTAGGACTGTAAGTCGAGATGTCTTTCCAACTGGGCTTCGTGCTAGAAGATTCTAATAACTCCAAGATTGGTTTGATCTCAGAGTCTGCCATTTGATCTTCTCGAATCTTCTCATCACTCCAGGGATCTGGTGGCGTCAATAGTGAAGTCTTCGTCGGGCGTATGACATATTCGGGATTATACTTGCTCTCCGCTCTGGAACAATAGCGACAGCTCTCGTGACACGGTCTTCTTGATAGGGCATCGGCGTTTCCATGCGATGAGCCTTTGCGATGCCTGATGTCAAAGTCGTATTCCTGGAGTCGTTGTATCCATCTGGCTACTTGGCCCTCTGGGTTCTTAAAATTCATCAGCCATGTTAGGGATGCGTGGTCAGTACGAAGGAGAAATTTCCTGCCATAGAGATAGTGATGGAAGTGTTCTATGGCTTTCACTATAGCTAATAACTCCTTACGAGTGACGCAATAATTCCGCTCTGGTTTCGATAAACATTTGCTCCAGTATGCTACGACTCGTTCTTGGCCATCTATTTCTTGGGAAAGTACAGCGCCGACACTTTCCTGACTGGCATCCGTGTCCACAATGAATTGTTTGTCGGGGTCTGGATAGGTAAGGACTGGAGAGGATGTGAGAGCTTCTTTCAGCCGCTGGAATGAATTGTCGCATTCTTGTGTCCATAGAAACTTCTGTTTGCTTTCAGTGAGCCTATGCAAGGGTCTTGCGATGTTGGAGAACCCCTGTACAAACTTCCTGTAATAAGTGCATAGTCCCAGAAAGCTTCGCAACTGATGGACATTTTCCGGACGTTTCCAGTGCTTTACTGCAGACACTTTTTCAGGGTCTGTTCGAACACCTTCAGCTGAGATGATGTGTCCTAAATAGTTTACTTCTCGTTGGAAGAACTTGCATTTCAAAGGGTTCAACTTTAAATTCGCCGCTCTTAGTTTCGTTAACACTTTTCGAATATTCTCTAGATGTTCTTCAAACGTGCGGCCACCAATGATGACGTCATCTAGGTAGATGAGACAAGCTTCAAAAGTCAGACCTTTTAACACTGTCTCCATGAGGCGCTCGAACGTTGCTGGAGCATTGCAGAGCCCGAACGGCATAACTTTAAATTGCCAAAGTCCTTGTCCAGTAGTAAATGCGGTCTTCTCTTTGTCATCAGGATGTATCTCTACTTGCCAATATCCACTCTTCAAATCCAGCGTGGAAAACCATTTATGTCCTGAAAGAGTATCTAGCGTGTCGTCTATTCTTGGTAGAGGATAGCTGTCCTTCTTCGTGATATAGTTAAGTTTACGATAATCCACACAAAATCTTGTGGAGCCATCTTTCTTTCGGACCAACACGATGGGAGAGGCCCACGGACTTGATGACGGTTCGATGATGTCACTATCCTGCATCTCTTGTAAGAGCTTAGAAACCTCTTCTTGTTTTGCGAACGGCAAGCGTCTTGGATGCTGTTTAATCGGTGGATGGTTGTCAGTATCAATTCTATGACGTGTCAGTGAAGTGCGCCCTATATCACTCTCGTTTTGTGAAAACACATCCTTAAATTCCTGGAACAGTCTTTCTGCGGCATGTCTCTGTTCAGGAGATAAATTTTCATTTCGTCCAATTACAGGTGTTAAACTTGTAGGCGGCTCCGATAACGTCAAGCTCGGGTCTTTGCAAACACAGGTGACTGGAGCACAGGTTGCAAGCACTTCACCTTTCTGGATAATTCTAGACTTTTCACTTACGTTCGCAATCCTCACAGGTATCACATCTCTCGACAGATCTACCAGCGCTGATGCTATTAGCACTCCCTTTGGGCTCTTCTCAGGATATCAAGTCAAGCCATACTGGAAAATTCTTTCGTTTCCAGTTAATCCAGGTATCATCATTTCGGTCCGAGGAGGAATGATAACATCTGCCTTGGCTGTGATCCGTTGAATAGACCCGGACTCATTTCCAAGTTTGAAAATAGTGACATCTTCTTGAGCAGAGCGTAACTCATTATTCTTAAAATCCAGTGTAAATCCATGCTCTTTTAAAAAGTCCAGTCCGAGTATGAAAGGGTCTGAAATATCGGCCACATAGACTGTATGGTGGTAAGCGGCGTTCCCAAACTTTATTTTCAGTGTCATTCTTCCATGTATATCGATCTTATCTCCGGTCGCAGTTTGAAGAATAACACGCGGCGGGGTCCAGAAGAGTTTTTCTTTCAGCCGCTGAGCTAGATCTTTCCGAATGATGGTCACATTGGCTCCTGTATCGATGATCATATTACAGGGCAAATCATTCACACTTCCGACTAGAAAAACTCCGTTCTCGCCGCAACTTCTTGCAGAAATTTCACATACTTGAAAATGGGGCTTCTCAAAATCCGGCAACCTCCGCCCCGCAAGATGGCCATTAATCAGTTTTCCTGCTCCTCCTTTAGCGGGAGAGATATTACCTTCGGTGCTGGGTCGTCTTGGGCAGTCGATTTGGATATGGCCTTCTCCACCGCATTTCCAGCACTTGATCTTCCTGTAAGGTTTGTTGGCCATTAAGGAGTTCATCTTTCTCATTATGTCATTCATCTGCTGCTGTAAGCGCTCCACAGCTCTATCCGACGTCTCAGGTAGGTTGGCTGCTCGGACAAAGTGTCGATCTTTCCTAGTAGCTTGCTGGGCTGCCTCGAATTTCAGAGCGTAAACCAAAGCCCCTTTTAAATCATTGAGATCTGCAATCCGGAGTGCTGTCTGGATCTCAGGGTCACGCACACCATCGATAAAATGTTGCAGAGCTAAACTTTCTCTAATAATTCTTTCAGTTGACCCTCCATTGCTCTGGTGATCCGCATTCAACCCCACTCCTGACACCAAATGTTGTGAGCTCGGGGTTCGAAAGGACTGATGCCAATATATAAGAACAATAACAAGGCTTTATTCACTATAAACAGTGCAATACGATCACAAATATCTTCTGAAAATTACAAGATATTCAGTAATCTTCAAATCTAATAACAGCACAGCAAAATTTCACTCAGAAACAATGTGTTCAATACGACGTATCAACGACAAAATCAATCTGAGTAACACAGTTCTCAATGCAAAGCCTCTCGTATGAATTCAATCGCAGTTGACAGACAACTAACTAACTGAACTGATGGAGGTCCTTATATAGGTTTCAGAGATCTTTCCAGATTATTCCAGAGCCTTCAGATGCTAGAAATTACCAGAAAGTGCTTTAACTTTCGATAGAGAACCCAACCAAGAAAGGATCCCAATGTATAGGTATAAGGGGGGGTGTGGTTGCACAAAAAGTCGCCAAATCCGTCGCCAACTTGGCGACATTTGGCGATATATCGCCAAATTTGGCGACAAAAATAAGTCGCCAAAACCATTGCCAACTTGGCGATAAACCCATTCCTTGGCGATTTTACCATAGACTTCCATTATAAAGATGAGGGTGTAAGGTTGTTTTCCTTGCAAACCATCTGAGGCCTTTAGCATTGAGTTACATGATGCTCAATAGGAAATACATTAATAATACTGCAATTTTCACAATAATCAAATAAAATAAATTTAAACAAATGGAATATTTACAGATATATACAAAATTCATAACAATATATATATATATATATATATAAATCAACATTTGAACGGAGGGTGGTTTTGAGGTCTGGGGGTCATGATCGGTGAAAATATATCGAAATTTTCCGGAATTGCTTTCCTCCGAACGGTTGTAATAGGTAGCTTTATACTTTTTTGTAAGCTACCTAATAGCCGCTAGTCTTGTCCCACATCAAAAAGCTAATATATCAAATAGCTAAAGAAATATTTAGAAATTTATTTTATTTTTATAAATTACAGAAAAATATTTTTTTAAATCTACTTTTTTTTATAATGCTTCAAAATTATGATTTTTTTTTCATTAATTTTTTAAAAAATTATTTTAATTTTTTTAACGAGAGGCAATATTGGGTTATTTAAAGATTTCATAACATAATATCTCTGCAAATTGATATTAAACTAAACTGGTTTGGCTTATAAACTTATGAATTACACAAAAATTTATTATTTTATAAAATATAATTTTACAAAGTTTATAATTTTTTCCTTAAATTTATAAATATAGTTAATATATTTTCTTAACTTTTATAAAAAAGAAGTTTATAATTTTATAAAGTTTTTAATTTATTTCGTTAGTTTATATTTTTATAAATAGTCTCTAAATTAATATAATATAAAGCTCTCTACATTAATTTAAATTAAACTAATAAGTCCACATTTAAACTTACCTATCCCAAGGTCATAAATTTCAAAATTTTCTCTAAAAATCTATTTTTTTTGTATTAACAATTTTAAAACTATTCAGTTTAACAGAACCGTACGCAAAAGCGGCATATTATTATAAAAATGTTTATTTTAGGTAGCTTTCAATACAAAAAAGTATAAAGCTACCTATTGCAGCCGTTCGGAGGTAAGCAGTTCAGGAAAATTTCGATATATTTTCACCGATCATGACCCCCAGACCCCAAAACCACCCTCCGTCCAAATGTTGATTTATATATATAGATATATCCATATATATATATATATATCTGACCTATGTCATACGATAACGCCCGTATTTATGAATCGATTTTGATGAAACTAATTGTGTGTATTAAGGTCACTAATGTCTCGACCGAGTTCGTTGGCCAGCTTGGTCCGCCATCTTGTTTCAAGATGGCGGCCACTTAAATATTTAAATTAACTTAAAATCTAAAATAACTATACAAAAAAGTTAAAAATTCAAATTTATTTTTTAATTACGTGTTAGGCCTTGATACAAGGATTCCAGAGCTTTTTTTGGTTTACCTCTATCTTAAAAAATGGCTGAGATAGAGCAGTTTGAAATTCTAGGGTGGCTGACATTTTGAAACAAAACAGCACATTAACGCGATTACTCGCAAATTATTTTCTTTCATTGTTGTAATAATTTTCCCAATCATACGCATAAAACTATATATTCATATCCGTTAGCGCCAAAATTGGCGACATTGGCGACAAAATTGGCAAAATCGGCGACATTTGGCGAAATATCGCCAAATTTGGCGACCAAAATAAGTCTTCATAAATGAAGCCAATTTGGCTATTGCTCAATAATTTGGCGAATTTCTTATTCAAATTCAGTATTAACGAATCTTTTGTAAAAGTTTCTTTGCATTTTAACTTGCTGTTTTCGTGTAACATTAGCTGAAAATTTAAAACGAAGATGTAGGAAAGCTACCTTTTCCTCCCGGTACAGGCCGGAAGGACTTTTTTTTTTAAATAAGATATTTTTAAAAATATATTTTAATAGCATGTAATAAACACGCCTGCTTAAGATAATTGTTGTTTTTATTGAAATTGATAAATACTTAATCAGGCAAATAATTTTAAAAAGCGTATGTTCGAAAAAAAAATTTTTGCTACTATTGCAAAATACTCTTAATACAATGTTTAGCATATAATACATAATAAATTAAAATTTATCTGTTATAAGACATCAAATAATACAGCAAAATATTGAAAATTATGAAAAGAAAATATTGAAAACATTGGAACTCTGAAAGAATCTATCTACCGATGAAACCTCAAGTTTTTGCATCATAAAAAGTGACTAAAACAGGGAACAACATTTGAGAAAGCGGCGCGACATGTCATACCCCAGTGATCTAGTCCGTCAGTTTAGTACGCGGAAGATTCTTGGTTCGATTCCGCTCGTGGCAAAGGGTTGGTTGTTAACTGTAAATTCTCTCAGGGATGAAAAATAAAAGCAGAAATGTATCTATCCCTTACAAAGTTGTCCTTGCGAAGTTACTTTTTTTTTTGGTCCTATAAATTTTATTTAAACGACATAAAAATTTCGAAAAAACACGGAAGATATCTGTTATAAAACGGAAAATAAAAACAACATTTCAGAAATCACTGAAAATTTCCTGGAATTTACGGAATTTTTTTATCTATTAAAATACGGAAATAGTACTGGCGTCTCGATTGCCAGTACAAATTCTGTTTATTTCAGGAATTTTTTTTTTTTTTTTACAGTGATACGCAAGCTATTCTTGACTGACAATCTTTTCGAATTGGCTGATGAAGTTCACGGTGAAATCCTCTGCTTTTCTTTCATTTTACAGTGCATTTTTGCTACATTTATACTCTATTTTTTCCTGATTCCTTTAAGAGGTGATACACAAATACTCATATACAGGGAGTGGAGTTTCTAGCAATTGGGAATCCCCTTGATTCGATCAACTGTTTAACTGTTTAACTGTATAGTACACTCGACTCCATCAAATACGCTGCCATAAAATCCGCACTACAGATATCTACTGTTTCTGTTTCTGTTTTCTGTATATATATATATATATATATATATATATATATATATATATGGTTCGAATCGAAATACAGGGAAATTATGAATCAAGAAATTGCTTCATCTCAATATTTATATTTTTTGATGTGTGAAGATATATTAGAAAATGTATATAATAATAATATGAAATTTACATACTTTTTTCATTAAAAGCGGTTTAATAAATTGATAGTTATAGTTCTTTTCATAAAATATTTACATGAATAATTAGATTCTTTAACAAAAAATACTGTTATGGAAATAGACTTTAACATACCTATCAATCTTTCAGTTTTTTCTTCAAATTCATATTAAACCAACAATTTTAGTAAATAAAACAATGCAACAAATAACCGCATAGAAAACTAGTCGTTGGGGCCACCGTAATACTTACCCATCATGGATATGCATAATATAAAATATGTAAATAAAACATGTGTAAACTATTTATAAAATGCATTGCAATTCGAAAAAAATCGTGGCTTGATGAAGTGATAAACTTTAAATGCTCTATTATTGAATTGCGTAAAAGAAACTTTCTTATAACTCAAAAATGACAATCATATTAACTAGCTGTTTTCTGCGTCGGGTAAAGCGTCTCATTTCCAATTAAAATATATCTTTGAATTGAAATTTGAATGAAATACAGGGTCATGAAAAATCGAAGAGTGTAGAAAATAGGATTACAAATATCTCGGCAACTAATTATCCGATCGACTTTATTCTTAATGCAAAATTTGTGTTTTTTGTTTTATTGTCTTTTATATTCAGTCCTTAAAATAAACAATTTCGAAAAATGTTATATACCTTTTATCAGAAAAAATATTTCGAGAGTCCGAAAAAATAGTTCCGGATAATCGAGGTTACTGAAATTCAATGAGCTTCTTCTTATTATTACATACTAAGTACACATCAAATTTCAAGTCTCTATCTCAATTTGTTCGGGAGATAGAGCGTTTACAGACACACACACAGACACTCAGACAGACGGACGGCAATTTTTTTTCTTTCTAAAAATATGTTTTTCAGAATCTCCAATGTCTGAAACGTGCAAATCCTTCAAAAAAAAATTTCGATTTTCAAAACTAACTAGAAAAGACTTACCCTATACTAGTAAGACTTACCGTATACTACGTATGATGGGTAAGTAAAAGAATCATTCAGTTAAATAATTTTTTGGTTCAAATTATATAGATCTGACAAAAATACCGGAAAATTGACAGCTTCATATTTAAGCAAAACATTGAAAAGTCGATATTTTCGCATTTTTCGTAAAATGAGGGTACTTTCTCTCTATTCTAAAAAAAAAGTAACCACCGCTGTCGCTGCCGTAAATGATTTTTTGTGACCAGATGTCTTTCTCGGCTAATATTAAAAAAATTATTGCATATAAAATGTATGAAAATTGACAGTTTTATAGAGAAATGTTTTATGAATACGCTGAATACAACTGTTTTTAAATCGAAGAATTATTTTAAGATCTATTTAATGTCGAAATCAGTCAAAATATTTCCGTTAATATAAGTTTTATCGGATCAAAAACTATACATAGAAATGTAATCATTTTTTGCAGGAACATACTTGACAAGCTAGCAGTGTGCAGTGTGCAATCATTTTACTAACCCATCATACGTATAGGGTAAGTCTTGTAATCGTTTTGAAAATCGAAAAAAAAATTTTGACGGATTTACACGTTTCAGACACTGGAGATTCCGAAAAACATATTTTTAGAAAAAAAAATTTGCCGTCTGTCTGTGTGTCTGTGTGTCTGTGTGTCTGGATGTCTGTGTGTCTGTAAACGCTCTATCTCCCGAAAAAATTGAGATAGAGACTTGCAATTTGGTATGTACTTAGTATGTAATAATGGGAAGAAGCTTTTTTCATTTCAATAACCTCGATTAACCGGAACAACTTTTTTCGGACTCTCGAAATATTCGTTCTGATAAAAGGTATATAAAAATTTTCGAAATTGTTTATTTTAAGAAATGAACATAAAAGACAATAAAAAAACATAAATTTTGCATAAAGCATGAAGTCGATCGGCTAATGAGTTGCCGAGATATTTGTAATCCTATTTTCCACACTCTTCGATTTTTCATGACCCTGTATTTCATCCAAATTTCACTTCAAAGGTATATTTTAATTAGAAATTTGACGCTTAATCAGATACAATAAACCGCTAGTTAATAGGATTATTATTTTTGGAGTTATAAGGAAAAACCTCTTTCAAGCAATTCAGTAATCGAGCCTTTAAAGTTTATGACGTCATCAATCCACGATTTTATTTGAATTGCAATGCATTTTATAAGTAGTTTACACATTTTTATTTTAATATTTTACATTATGCATATCCATGATGGGTAAGTATTACGGTGGCCCCCAACGACTAGTTTTTTAATTGGACTAATTGTTTGAAGGTTCATTTAAATTTTTTATTTTAATTTTCATCATCTGAATACAGATTTATATTATATTTCGAAAAAGTAATTTTTTACGTACTGCTAAATTATAAAACAGCGCAAATAATAATATTTCCTTTCAATACAAAACTGTACTTACATGTGACTGTTAAAAACGGAAAGAAAACTTTAAACTAATAATTAAATCATTATGCGTGAAAAGCAGTAAATAGGAAATTACGTCATATTTAAAATGCCCAAATAATAATAATGCCAAGCAGTTTCAATTTAAAAATATATTTACAAGAGAGATTTATTTCTTATTTCGAAAAGGTCTTTTAACCTACTGTTGACAAATTTAAAACTGCGCAAATAATGATACTTTCTTTCAGTTAAAAAATGTATTTTTACGTGAATATTAAAGAGGGAAATAAAACTTTGGTGAAATTACATCATATTTAACGTGATACATTTAAAATGTCTTATTTAAAACAATTTTCTTATAGCGTCGTTATAAAATTCAGGAAGTCGCAGACATTGTTTACTTAGCTGATTTTTAAATGTGTAATCTATCTTATTTAATTATTCACGTAAATAGCCGTTAACTATCGCGACATCAGTTTATTTGGCTTTAAGAACCGAAAAATTCCTCAATCAGACAAGAAAAAAAATCTGAACCCGATTAGAAAAGATTGCCACTGGTCGTTTAATTATAATTTAATCTTTCAGAATCTTTTTAAAACAGAGCAAATTAACGTGTTTTTAGACTGCAATTAAACAAGGCGAAGAAAACATTATAACATTAGTGATATCCAGAGCATTTGGACCCATCCCTGGCTACGCTATTGTAGGGTGCAAAGCCACCTAGTCCATTAATAAAAAAACAGATCGAAAATGATTAAAAGAGTATAATTACAAAATATTCTTACCAACTGTCGGCGGCGCAGTTTATTTAATGTGTAAAATAGTTTCTTTAATTGTATAAAAACAGTACTTCAAAAATAGAGTTAAGTAAGCATGCATTCGCTTACCTGATTGGACGATCAAAGCACTTGGAGTATCCAAATTGTTAAATCCTGGCACATTGTCATATGTAATCACTTAGAATAACATTAATTTGCTGAAGTAATCCGCTCTGCTAAAATTGAAACAAATATTAATATATGCATATCACAGTAGAATTAATAGAGTATTTCCTTTCGATTAAATTTTGGTTTAATATACGTTCTCTTGATTACATAATTACACAGAGCATTTACATCGCTCTGACATTTTCACACACTACATAATTAAATGAAATTCACACAACAACTGACTAAAGTCTAAAGTGTTTTTTCATGTCCTTGGTAGCCTTGGATGACGTCACTGGGAAAAACACATGATAGCACGTGATAATCATTCTTTCACGTGGGCGTTTATTCCATGTACTTAGCTGAGTTGAAAACAGTTTATGAATGGGTTTTTCCGACGAGATAATTAAAGTTGTTTACTGCAAATTTAAAGTACTTTATTATTATCTGACGATTGAAGAGTAGTTGATTCCGAATAGAAGATTACCCTTTAATTGCAATTTCCGTCACTCCCCCTTAATCTTCTATGTAGGATAAGGAAGTAAGTTCAGATTGTTTCGGTGTTTAATGAATTCAGGTTTGGGGTTGGGCTTGGTGAGTGAATCTGCGGTCATAAATTCTGTGGGACAATACTTTAAATCTATTATTCCATCTTCCTTGAGTTGTCTTATCGCGTGGAATCTGATATCTATATGTTTACTTTTTCGAGTATGTTTTTCACTTTCAACCATTTTTATACATGGCTGATTGTCCTCGTATATTGTTATGGGTTTCTGTTGTGGTAATTTTAAATCTTCCAGGAGTTTTATCATCCATAGTATTTCCTGTGCTGCATTACTTACAGAAATGTATTCAGCTTCTGCTGATGACAGAGCAACGCATGTTTGTCTTTTCGTTGTCCAATGTATGGGACATTTTCCTAACATAAATATATTTCCGCTGGTGGATCGTCTAGTTTCTGGATCACCTCCCCAATCTGCATCTGCGTAAACTTCGAGAATAGGCTTATTTTTCGAACTTAGCGTCAGGTTGAGGTGTTTTGTGTTGTTTAAGTATGTTACGATTCTTTTGACGGCTTTCCAGTCTTTTTCTCGAGGGGTTTCATTTCTACGGCTGAGTATGTTGACCGCTGCTGAAATATCTGGCCTGGTTAATGTTGAGATGTAGAGTAATGTTCCCGTGGCTTGTCTGAATTTAATATTGTTAGGTAATAGATTTTCATCATCGTTGAGTCGATTGTAACCTGCTTCCATAGGTGTGCTGTAAGGTTTTGCGTTTTGAAGATTGAGTTTATCTACCAATTCTTCAATTTTTGAATTTTGGTTTAAGTAGAAATTTTTATCGTCTCTTTTTATATTTATTCCGAGATAGTTATTGACTTCTCCCAAATCTTTCAATTCATATTCCCTTTTGAGATTGTTTATTAATTCAATTATATCTTCGTTTTTTCCGGCGATTAACA
Organism: Maratus michaelseni; assembly: GCA_963931845.1. Taxonomy (NCBI): domain Eukaryota; kingdom Metazoa; phylum Arthropoda; class Arachnida; order Araneae; family Salticidae; genus Maratus; species Maratus michaelseni. The sequence continues at coordinate 160,570,655 of OZ007598.1, forward strand.
AATCGTCCACATAAACTATAATGTATGTCGAGTTTTCACCATTTTCGCGTATAAAAAGACATGAGTCAGATGTACTTTGTACAAAATTTAATGCTTTAAGACTCTCGGAGATCTTCGTGTGCCATGCTCTGGCGGCTTGTTTGAGCCCGTATATTGCTTTTTGTAATTTACATACTTTGTTTTGTTGATTTGGAGCTATATAGCCTTCCGGCTGTTTCATGTATACCTCTTCTTGTAGGTTTCCGTGTAAAAACGCTGTATTCACGTCGATATGATTAACTTTAAGGTTATGATTTAATGCTGCTATGAGAAATGCACGGATTGTGGTATGAGAGACAACTGGAGCAAAGGTCTCGTCATAATCTACTCCGAATTTCTGACTGTATCCCTGTGCCACGAGTCGTGCTTTATAGGTTTGCACTTGGTTTAGGTTGTCGCGTTTTAATTTAAAAGTCCATTTTGAACCTATCACTTTCTTGCCTGGTGGCGAATCGACTAATGTCCGAGTTTTATTTTTAGCTAGGCACTTGATTTCATTTTCGGTGGCTTTGAGCCAATTTTCCCTATCGTGTGGATTTTTCATTTCCATGATATCGTTCCAATTCTTTGGTTCATTTGATTGTGTGTCTTTAACTGAACAGACAAATCTATCTGGTGGTACTCCTCTGTTGGATCTATTTGACCTTCTTGGTTCTATTTGTGTTTGTTTGGACTCGCATGGTTGTTTTTCTTTATCATTAATGTCAATTTCAATGTAATTTTTATTCTTCTCTTCTTGATTTCTATCATCAGTGGAGATTTCTTCGAGATTTGAATCTTCCTCAATGTTGTTTGAGTGTTTTATTTCATGTTCTATGAATTTTACAGTCCTGGCAATTATTATTTGTTTGTCTTTTGTGTGTATGCGATATCCTTTGGAACGTGTGTCGTAACCTAGAAAAATACCTTCTTGCTCTCTATTATCTAGTTTTCCTCGATGTATTTTATTAATATAAACAAATGCTTTACATCCAAAGGTTCTTAAATGTTTGAGATCAGGTTTGATACCTTTCCATAGTTCGTATGGAGTTTTGTCGTTCGCTCTTGTTGGCAATCTGTTCTGTAAATATGTCGCTGTGTGTATTGCCTCTCCCCAAAATTGTTTATTTAAATTTGCTTCTAAAAGCATGCTACGTGTCATATCTAGTAGGCTTTTATTCTTCCTTTCTGCCACGCCGTTCTGGCTCGGGTTGTGTGGAATTGTGAATTGGTGTAATATCCCGTTTTCCTTTAGATAATTGTCTATTTCGTTGCTATTATATTCTCCTCCATTATCGGATCTTATTTCTTTTGGTTTTCTACCGAATTGATTATTTACCATTGCAATGTATTCTTTTAATTTATCAATTACTTCGCTTTTCTTAGATAGTAAGTATATAGTTGTATATCTCGAGTAATCGTCGATGAATGTGAGAAAGTATTGTTTTTCTCCTAGTGTTGGTGTACTTATAGGTCCACAGACGTCGCTGTGTATTAAATCGAGAACTTTGTTTGCTCTATTTGTAGCCGATTTTGGATATGGCGCGTCGTTTAATTTAGATTTAATGCAGGTTTCACATAATCTATTATTGTGTCTGCAGTTTTTAATTTTTATTCCGGTAGCTAGCTGTTTGTTAACAATTGTTTTGATTGCTTCATAATCACGATGTCCTAGTCTTCGATGCCATACTTCTAAACATTCTTTATTATTATTACAGCTTAGTGTGACGTTTGCATAGTTTTCTGCATTTTCTGAGTGGTTTGTTTGTTCGATTATGTATAAATTATTTTTGTTCTTCGCTCTTATATAAATTTCACCGTCGAACGTTAAATCGCACTTGTCATTTTCAAAGATTAATTTGCATCCATTTTTAGTTGCTTTGCTTACGGATATTAAATTGGATTCTAGTTCTGGGACGTATAGGACTTCCTGTAGTCTTGTGAGTTTTATTTCTCCATTTGGGGATTTCGTTTTTATTAAAACGTCGCCTGAACCAAATGCTTCGAGTTTGTTGCCGTTTGCGATGGTGACTGATGATTTTTCAAAATTGTTAAATTTATCAAATAACCTTTTATCATTTGCAATGTGTGAGGTACTGCCACTGTCGAGTATCCAGTTCTGTTTTCCTAATTTTTCTGTTATTAGTACGCGATCTTCTGATTGATTAGTTTTTGAGCTTATTTTCTGATCATTCGCGTTATCGTGACAGTCAGTATTCTCTTTATAATTCTCTGTGTTTTCATAGCATAGTGATGATGAGAAAGGTTTAGATTTATTTTTATTATTAAAGTTATTCACATTTTGATATGTGTGTTTGTTTTTGTTGTGCTGTGTGTATCTGCTCTTGAGGTGATAGCACTCGCTATTATTATGATTCGTCATCTTACAGTGACTGCAATATTTTGAATTTCTTTTGTAGTCGTTATAAGTGTGTTTTCTTTGTGTTTTAAATGCCTTTTCAGAGCTGTTGTTTTGTTCAGACATTTCTTGTCTGCGATTATACTCATCTATGAGTTTACTTCTGATGAAATCTGGGGATAATTCGGCTTCGGGCCTTGCCTCTAATGCTGTGATAAGCGTGTTGTAGCTGGGCGGTAATGAGCATAGAAATAGTGCGGATATGTGTGGGTCATTTATATTCTCGCCTATGGCGGATAATTTATCTACTATTTGTAGAATATTTGTTATATGAGTAATCATATTGCCGTTTTCGGGCAGTTTAGTACTGTACAGTTTTCTCAATAAATACAGTTTGCTACTCAAATTTGCTCTTTCATGCGTAGTTTTGAGACCTTCCCAGGTTTGCCTGGCTGTGGTAAAATTTTTTACATGCACAATTTGTGCGTCATCTATGCTTAGATTAATTAAAGCTCTTGCTTTTCTATCTTTTTTGTTCCAATCCTCATTTAAAGGAGTTGGCGGTTGATCACTTATTACTTCGAATAAGTCTTCTTTAATGAGAAGCATTTCGAGCTTAAATTTCCAGTTGGAATAATTGCTCGAATTTAGCTTCTCGATGAATTGGCTTTCTTTAAATGTAGCCATTCTTATTTTCTATCTTTAATTATTTTTAAAGATATTTAATTTAATTTTATACGAATCGCTTTTCTTTGCGTTCGTTTTTATTTTCTATAAAGCGAGTTTTTTCAGCATATAGCTAATGTGCTTAAAATTTTTATTTAATACATATTATCAGTCTCATAATCTGTCGGCGGCGCAGTTTATTTAATGTGTAAAATAGTTTCTTTAATTGTATAAAAACAGTACTTCAAAAATAGAGTTAAGTAAGCATGCATTCGCTTACCTGATTGGACGATCAAAGCACTTGGAGTATCCAAATTGTTAAATCCTGGCACATTGTCATATGTAATCACTTAGAATAACATTAATTTGCTGAAGTAATCCGCTCTGCTAAAATTGAAACAAATATTAATATATGCATATCACAGTAGAATTAATAGAGTATTTCCTTTCGATTAAATTTAGGTTTAATATACGTTCTCTTGATTACATAATTACACAGAGCATTTACATCGCTCTGACATTTTCACACACTACATAATTAAATGAAATTCACACAACAACTGACTAAAGTCTAAAGAGTTTTTTCATGTCCTTGGTAGCCTTGGATGACGTCACTGGGAAAAACACATGATAGCACGTGATAATCATTCTTTCACGTGGGCGTTTATTCCATGTACTTAGCTGAGTTGAAAACAGTTTATGAATGGGTTTTTCCGACGAGATAATTAAAGTTGTTTACTGCAAATTTAAAGTACTTTATTATTATCTGACGATTGAAGAGTAGTTGATTCCGAATAGAAGATTACCCTTTAATTGCAATTTCCGTCACCAACTTCTTCATTTTGCTCTGAGAATATGAAAGGACTGACACTCAAAAAATAAGTATTCTTACTTCACACTCAGTATGCTTTAACTTTCAAAACAGTCTCAATGTATACTAAGATTAAAGAACATTTTTACCTTTAAAAACAGCAGAATAATTATTTGCTTTATCTTTATTATTTTCCTTTCAGCGCAATCTTACATTTTTATTTAAGCAGATGCAATCAAAATACATACGGTTAGGAAATAGTCTAGCACCACCATTGCCGTAATGAAAAAAAATTGAAGAATGTCAAGCATCATTACAATAATATTTCGAAAAATGTTTATGAAATAATAATGCGTGTTTTTTTTTTAAGAAAAAGATATTGCAAAACATCAATAATAAGTAAAACTTGTTTATGATGGTATATTATAAACTCAATTTGATGAACTACATAGCATGAAAAAACAATCTATATTATGTAAAAAGATTAAGGAAGCGAATATGTCACCGACACTACGGGTTTGACATCATGAATTTACTTCAGAGCAAGTATTGAATATAGAGCTGCAATTCCTCCGGTGATTTTAATACCAGAATTTTCAGATAGAAATCTTAGTCTAATTTAATCGCAGAATTTTTGTGTTAAAAGAAGAAAATTTTTCTATTCGGAAATAGCACAGGCGCCGACTTAGCGGGGGGAGGGGGGGGGGGACTTCCACAACATCAAACAAACTTCTAATTAAAAAATATTATTTTTGTCTTAATAAGTTACAGAGACTAATTAGAACATTTTTTTTAATTAGTGGTATAAGTATGCCCGATAACCTCTTTCGAGCTCGAGAAGTCGACACCTATAGAAAATAGTGATATTCAAAAAATCAGAGGCATACATGCCAGCCTCCAGCTTTGTTTAAAGAAAAAAATTATACATTGAAACAGAAATTTCTTTAAAGAATGAAACTAAGTAGATTTCAAATGACTACCACTTTGAAGAAAGGCACATCTAATCAACCCTGCGCTGTACGAATTTTTCTTTTTTTAAGTATGTTTTTTTTAATAACTTATATTTAGAATTAAATACCAAAAATTTGAATGAGTAATTCTTCGCCTTTTTTAATAGCTGACTTCAGAAAATACATAAAGGGAATATTTTTATTTAAATACTGTGTGATTCTTTACCGCATGACAAACTTTGAGGGATGGTGAAAGCGCAGTAAAATATATATGTATATATATTTTTTAAATAAACTTCGGGTATTATGGATTAGTTGGGTAATATGGAATACCAAGGTTTCTGGTTGATAAAGTACTGCCACCAAGCGGCAATATCATAAACTACTTAAGAACGTTTCCCGAATCCCCCCCCCTCCCTCCCAGAAAGCGCAGTTCGTCGGTCGGCGTCAGGGCGCATTGTGTGAATAAATATAGAGTCCCGACCCGCAGTGGCGTGGGCGAATATGTTGCTGTGGGACCATGTACGTTAATGGGACCTGGTGCAAGGCCATCTTGATATACTGTATATTGAGATAGCCCTACCTGGTGCACGTAAAATCTGTTCGTGGCTTCAATGTCCTCCAAGTTTAGAATAAGAGTTATCTCTGGATGCCAATCGAGGTGCAGGTCTCTCATCTGTAATTGGTTCAAATTCAAGAGACCAGCTCTTCTGGATGGGGCTTATAAGTGCTTAAGCCATTTGATAGTCCTCCCCATCCAGCTGACTCTTGTGTGAATAAATATTTATTTTTCGTCTTTGGAAAGTTTCAGAAGATATTTTTCAATAATTTTTATTCATTATTAGAAGTATTATTTTTACATTGAAATTAAGCATAATCTTCACCGAAATACTAAGAGTTTATGATGTTACTCGTTTTTTAGTTCGCGATTCACGCCAATAAACTTAGACTAATTTTTCCCAAACCGGCAGTGTCGGATTATATGGAATGCCAATATCTCATAATACTCCATGATTACGGTGGTGCAAAGACAGATCTTTATATTTGTCATTTGTGCAAATCTGAAGTATGAACTTGAGTATATTGGCTGCCTACTTAGACACTATATTTTGATCATGCTATCTTGATACCATTACATCTGTTTTTTGCCAAATTTTGCTAATTTTCTTCATTTTTAACCCCCTATTCCATATTACCCGACTATCTCACAATGCCCTCCATATGCGTTTATTATTATCATTATTTGTTTGCAAGTGATGAAATTTCGTAAAATAATTTTTGGTCTATAAAAACTATTCACAGATAGTTGAAGTTTGCAATTGTATTCGGTTTTCGGGTATCAAACAATATCGATATATGGTATTTCCCAAAATGTTAATAGTATTCCATAACACCTCTACAGGAAAGCTGGGTCGCAATCCATTTATTCTGTCATATATACAGGATGTCTCACTGGAAGTCGAACCCGAGTTTTCGTTCATCGCTTTAACAATAATGAAAGTATTTTACCGATATTTTCAACAGCCATATTTTGCTATGTGAAATGTGATAACGTCCCAGGAATTCCTGGAAATGGCTACGATCTGCATCCAAACAATACGGACCACGACACTTTGTAATTTGGAATGTAGTCCACGGTACATATGAGGAGATTAGAATGACAGAAGAGTAAGTCCAAAATTTTGAAAATCGATCTAACCATAGCTGCCAACTTTTACGCTTTTTACCTACCACTAAATTTTTATAGTAAATTTTACCTTACTAAATCGACAAAATCGTGTGTTTACATAAGGAAAAAAATTCTCTTAAATTTTAGTGGTAATGAAAAGCGTAAAAGTTGGCAGCTATGATATAAGCATATTTTCGCTGAACGTATATTAATTTCTGTTCAATGTGGCCTGTCAAATAAGTCATAGTTCACTTAGGGAGTCACTAGAGGACAAAACAAGTTGGACCACTCAATGCAATGGCAATACAACAAGTTGCACAAAACCCTTCAATTCTCAAATCTCTAAATTTTGACTTACTCCACTGTCATTCTAACCCCTTCATATGGATCACAGACTTAATTAAAGTGGGCGTTCCATGATATCTATCTGATTTCACACAAAGTAAAGTAATACTGGTCAATAGATCATTAAAATATCTTCATTACCGCTAAAGTTGAGAACGAAAACTCGGGTTCGACTTGCAGTAAGTCCAGTGGCGGCTCGTTACAGTCTATTTTTGGAGCACTAAATGCATTGCTGAATAAAAAGAAAACTGCCCAGTTAAACTGAGGGCATTGAGCTCACAGGCTATTCACACTAATTGTATATTATACTCTTATTTCAAAGAATTTGAAATAAACCCCTCGAAAAATAAAGAAATCGACAATATATTAAGGGGGGGGTCATTCCCCCGTTACCCCCCTCATAGTTAACTAATGAACCCCTTAAACTAATAAGGGAAGTCTCTAATTACAAAGAATATATATACAAAATTTGAAGAAAATCGGATAATTCTGCATGAAAAACCCATTTATCTAAATTAAGGGGGTTAGCCCCCCCATTTCCCCCCTTTATACTTAACTAATGAACTCCCAAAACTAATCAGGGAAGCACCTTATCACAATGAACCTATATACGAAATTTGAAGAAAAACGGATACTTCTGCATGAAAAACCCATTTATCTAAATTAAGAAGGAGTTACCCCCCCCCCTTTTACCCCCTTTATACTTAACCGATGAACTCCCAAAACTAATCAGGGAAGCGCCTTATTAGAATGAACCTGTAAACAAAATTTGAAGCAAAACGGATAATTCTATCACGAGTTATCGCGTTACGTACATACATACACACGTAAGTACATACAGAACCGGCGGGCACATTAGCTCTCAGGCTTTGATAGCCTGTGAGCTAAAAAGCAATAATTTTATTACCAGTATTTTTTTAAAGAAAACTTTATCTTGTGTAATCATAGAATTTGTTCACCATTAAATATATTAAGGATTTCTTTTAAAAATATTGGTATAAAACAAATAAATTTTACAGTCATGCACTTAGTGCCCCAAATAAAACCATTCACGATCGCGCCACTGAGTAAGACACCTTGTATTTATGGCTGAATAAGTGCAATATGACCCAGCTTTTCTATACAGAAATGTTTGTTTCACTGTACCACCCCTCAATGTTCGTACACGCGGTAGCGAATCACACTGTATAGTGACAGCTTGAAACTGAATTTATTTATTAAAAGTAAAAATGTAATTGGTTCATATACACATCACTGTACAGTGCACGGTTAAACAAATATAACGGTTTAAAGTATTAAAAAAAAATTGGAGATTGGCAAATATCCAGAGGGTTTGATTTGATTTGACTGCCTAAAAAATACTGCTCAGACAAGGAAACCAAGTCTATACAGCATAGTATCCATCCCGGTCCCTTTTTTAGGTCTTAAAGAATAATAATAAAAAAAAGTTATAGTGTTCAGCCACAGTTTTCCACCAGGTGGCGCCGTAAGCGGTTTCATTCAGTAGCGCATGGCTGCTTTACATAACTAACCCTAGACACCACTTTTATGAATATAGCAGCAGCCGTTCCGAAGTTAACTGGATGGCAAGGGACTTTGGTGGGTATACTGTATATATACAAAGAAAGTTTTGGAATCATGAAAAATTTTGGCTTTCGTTTTCAACACTTTCCAACCTAGTTGAAAAGTGTTTATGACTTCGGTTTGTCTGGCCGTGCTCTAACTCCCGTAAATATGCTCGGATTGCGCTGCAATTTTTATATGTTATTGTCGTTATCTATAGCATGTTCCCTATTTCAACCGACGTGTGTGGCACTAACAGTTTTTTTACAGGGACACTCAAAAGAATTCCGTTACATTACGGTCTATGGGGAAAAATCATTGGCGGTTTATTTTAATGATGTTACACAATTTCAAATACATTCCAATTGATATATATCACTAAGGTACATTACATGAAGCTTAATATGGAATAGGGTGTGCATAGCACTTCTAGTTACTTTACAGGGACAGTCAAAAGAATTCCGTTATATTAAGTCTATGCATACAAATCGTTTTCGGTTTAATTAAATAATGTTTCACTATTTTAAATGCATTGAAATTTATATAGATCACTACGGTGCATTACAAGAGGCTTATTACAGAATAGTGTGTGTCTAGCAGTCATCGTTCATTGACAGGGACACACAAAAGAATTCTCTACTGTCTGTTAACAATAATTCCTGGACGTGAGTTTTAAGTTACTGAACGCGATTTTAAATTTAACTCACTTTTTATCTATTACTTGGTGTGTATAAATTCTGTATTTCATATACAGGACAGCACAAAAGTTCGCGAACACATTTCCGTTTATTGACAGAAACTCCAGAAGGAGAATTTTAAACTGTGCTACGCTTTTCCTAACTAAACTAAAATTTAGCATCCTATGTTAGTCTATATACAAATCTATAGATCCTATACAGGGCTGAATAAAAGTATTCGGATATTTTTCCGAATATTGTATACGTTGGAAATTCCTGAAATTACGTTTTTAAATATGTTATGCGTTTTCCAAATTGTTTACTTAGATGTTGTCTTTCAGCTTATTAAACGGTCATGATTTGTAAAATTATTTTGGAAGCGTTGTAAAGTGTTACATAATCTACGCTTGACGTATGATTTTTCGTTCTTGTTTGATTGATTTACATGTTTTGAGATATCCTGGACACAATTTGTCTATTTTTGGAAATTTTCTGTCTGTGTGTCCTTATGTATATGTCAGTCTGCGTACAACACAAATCTTGTGAGCGCTCTATCTCAAGAACCAATGCACAGAATTTAATCAAACTTCCGATTCTGTTAGACCGTGACATAAACTAGGGCTGATTAGGTTCGGCGTATACCGTCCAACAGGTAAAGATGCTATGCTGCATTTTTTATGATTTCTGTGATACTTATATCTTAAAATCTAATACACAGAATTTCATCAAACTGCATATTCTGTGAGACTCTGACATAAATAGATACTGATACATCATCACTCCATAGGATACGCTGCTTGCAGGCTTGCAGTACACTATTATCGTCATTCTTGTAACTCTCAAAATATTTTAACCACATTGTCGACAGAATCGCTTATTTTTTTGCTAACTTTTGAATGTGAACCTGCATAAGGAATATTAGCTATATGCTTTTTGCGATGAACGCTATAGCTTATTTTCTATTGTGTGGAAATGCACTATATTTTATATTTGAGTTCATTGATTAAAAATGTATATGTTGATCTAATTTTAAATTTTAATACCCGACAGGGAACACGCTGTTGTTCTGTTCTTCTTTTAATTTATTCTCTGTAACTCTGTGTTAAATTCGAAGACATGCATTAGGCTTTATATTCATAATCGTTGATGCTATTACAAATCAATATAATTTATAATGGTATAAAGGTGTTAGTATTATAAGTGAAAAATCCAGATATAATTTAAAGTAGTGCATGTTGTGTTTTTAATTAAATAAGTTCATTTTACACAAATGTCATTATTCATTCTATGTTCTATTACCCTTTATCTTTGATGCAATAGTTTACAAACACCTTGTATATTTGGCATTCAGAATCGAAGTGAATCAAGTTAATTTTTTCATTCAACCGAGGTTGGGATGAATTCTTTCTCACCAGACTGTATAATTTGTTTGGAGAGTAACAATCCTTGTTCAATGTTGAAAATGTGAGCAACAAATGGCAACATTCTCCCAAGATTCTTAGTGAAATACAGAAGGACCCATTACATTTATCTTCAAATATCTCTGAATAATGTTTTAAGGACTTAATCCTCTTTTTTTCTTATACCGTATAACTGCCAACCTCCCACTAATCTTCCGTAAAATGTGAGTTACTTTGATCCTAATTAAATACGTTTCAAACCAGAAATTTTACTTGATCTATCATTTTTTAACTACATGTTTCTACATTTTTATATTTAACCTTATTATCATATTAGTTTCTAGCCATTAACTTTTTAACTTTACTATTTATATTCCAAGTTTCTCTATCTTCTCCATTTTTAAATATTAACCATTATTGTATCCCTTCCTGTTACTTTTAAAACAACATTTCATATTTTTCCCATTGGCTCAATTTTATAAGCAAGACATTTTATCACTAGATTGTGCGTTAAATTGACCGCAACTAGGAAGCCCCTCAACCGACGGTCTACAGTTCGGACTGTTCGAAACTTATTTGATTTCATTTCTTAAAACAATTTCTGGTACGAAAGGTGTTTAACCTGGGTCAATTTAACACACATTTTATGGAAGATTAATTGGAGATTGGCGATTGGCAGATATGGAACTTCCATACGTATGACATTTGATGGACAGCTAAAAATCGAATGTTTATGTTTAAATAATATCCTTCCACTTATTTATTTTTTAAATCTGTTAAAACCCATTGCATTTTAGTTGAGTAATACTCTATATACAAACTTGAATTTAATTTTAAACAAATAAAATGTGATAATTTTTTTTATACAGCTTTATCATTGAAAATACATAAACTTAGACAAAAGTATTGAGTACCATCATATTTTTAATATATCGTTAATTGTAGGTTGAAAATGTTTGTATTAAATTACAATTGCATGCAATTATTTGCTGATTCGTTTTCCATTATTTTTTAATTAACTGCAGTTTTTAATGCAATAACTTGTTTTCACGAAATGTGTGCTATGTCAAAAGCCTGTTCAAAAACCTCATTCATCTTTGTGCGTTTGGTATAAGCATAGATAAGGGATGTGCACATAAATAATAATATATATATACCGTGCAAAGCTTTCACACTGCAATCTTTGATCTTATTTGCTGACACTTTTTTTCATAAAATTTCTATTTAAGTGCAATTTTTTATGTTAATATACTATGTCAAAAAGCTTTCGAATCATATCTCATTTATCGTACTATCTTTTGTACAGTGATCTCTCACTTATACGCAATGTTCAGTAATTACTTTTTCATACCACTATTTTAAAACAGTAAAATTCGATCTATAAGTTCTGCGATTTAAGAAGGCGAAAATTATCTTTAAAAAAAAACTGGTGCGGAAAATAGTTTCCGGGTATCGCGTATAAGTGAGAGATCACTGTATATCATAAAATGAAAGCGGAACAGTGGTTATAATTTTGTTTAATTTTGTATAAGTAGGGAGACAAGTTTGTCTAGAGGTAGAGCGAGAAGTAAGAAAGACAACTCCTCTGCGGAAATGGATTTGCACTGAGTAGTTTCGCTGGGACATGCAATAAGCGCTGGGGGTCGGCCTACAGTATCGTCCTGTAGGCAGTCGATTGTTATTCATCAGCGTCTGCAGAATAAAGAACACGTAGTGTTTGTTATTCGTTTATTATTGGCAGAAGGAGTGAGGGTTTGCAAAGTGCATCGGCGAACGACGGCAGTATAGGGAGAAAATGCACTGTCCATACTAAAAACACCAACGTTTAACACACAATATCACCGTACAATGGACAGACGCACGTTTCGTGAGTAACTTGGACTCACTTCCTCAGTGTCAGTAAAATAAAATTAAACTCTATTGCATCCCCCCAAAGACATGAAATTGAATCTAAAAACCCAAATGAAAACAACAACACACCGAGAAACTCATTACGCATGAGCCACCAATCAGATTAAGCCGGAAGTGATTCACTATGACACAGTAACTCAACCCAGAAAGGTGAGATGTAAGGTACACTTGAAAAATCATTGACCAGGGAGTTACCAAATTTATGAATATAAACTGCCTCAAAAAAGTCGAAATCTAATGGAGTGTTACAATCTGAGGAACTAATGAAGTGAGTCCAAGTTACTCACGAAACGTGCGTCTGTCCATTGTACTGTGATATTGTGTGTTAAACGTTGGTGTTTTTAGTATATTTGTCCACACAAGATTTTATTCATAATCATAAAATACACTGTCATTGACTTGTTTGAAGGACTGGCTCAAAGATTTCTGCAAGGGATGCAAATCTGTAAATGATGATGCACGACCTGGTCAAGATCACCTCGTCATCACATCGTCGCTATCATGTCGAACTATCGAATATGAAAAAATGCAATTTACATTACTTTTAAAAATTGGCCGATTGTCACCACTAATTTTAATTACAATTCTTCGCACTGTAAGAATATTAATAAAATTTGTGTAAAGAACAGGGTTGACATAGTTTGGCTTTCTTTTTTATCCAGAAATGACGAAGTCATGCCGGAAATTTTGCGAAAAAGTTTTTTACTTTAACCCTCTAATTCCCATGGTAGAATACATTCTAGAAATTCCGTAATTCAGAAAATCTGAATTCATACCAGAAAATTTCCATAATAAATTTAACTTTTATTTCATGACGATATATTAAAAGAAATAAATAATGCTGTTTTAAATTTCTAGAATGAATATGGAATATCTTAATTATAAAATCTACTTAAATTGAAACAGTGGTGGTAGCATATATGTTATTATAGGCATTATAGGGTTAAGTAATCTCTAAATAATGTCTGTCATTAAATAAAGCAAACATTTTTATTTGAAATTTCTAGTATGGATTCAGAATTTCTAAATAGAAACGGATGTCAATCTGGCAACACTTCTGAAGAATACTATTAAAATTTAGTGGTGAGAATCGGCCCTTTTTTAAAAGTAATGAAAAGTGCATTTTTTCACATTCGAAAGTTTGACATGGTAGCGACGAACATAGTCACATCGTCATCTTATCGTAACATCTTTGTTCCGTTGAAAAGATAATTGATGGGTCGCCGTTTTTACTCGGGAATCGAAGTCATGGACAATGTTCGAAACTGATTCCAATTTCAGCCAAAATACTTCAAGGATCATGTTTTTCACCATTTTGTGAAACCGTGAATCAAGCGCCTCTGTAACTTTGGATATTACGTTTGAAATGAACAACGTTATTTCATTCTGTGGCTTCTGTTCCGTTTTCATTTGATCAACCCTCACAGAAAAAAGTGGGTAAGTGCAGTGGCGTAGCTAAGGGGGGGGCGTGGGGGGCGGTCCGCCCCGGGTGTCACCCCATACAGGGTGACACCCGATCTCTATTAATATATATATATATATATATATATATATATATATGTTATAAGATTTTGGAAAAGAATTAGGACGTAAAGTGAAATTTCCAGCGAACCACGTAAAAGAGATAATTATTTTTTCTTAGAGAATCTGAAATTTCACAACTGAATGGGATGTCTAAATGAGTTATGTACCAGGGAACAAAAACCTACCTATCCAACGAGTGGGTAGCAAAAACAAACTTTAAAAGAAAGAATTTTCTTCTACATATGGGCACCGTATTGACTTATGCGAACTGTGGAATGAATGATGAGTCGCCCCCGTGGTTTCTTATGGGAGGACAAAGGTTTGATAATGATAATTTAGATATTATGAGGTGCCGCTCTGAAGGCTATGACAATGCAGCTAATATGAATGAAATACACGGTGGGGTACAAGTTATTATCATGTCTAAAAATAAAAAAGCTCTTTTCTTCGAATGTATTAATTATTCCCTTAACTTATGTGGTCAAAATTCTTTTGCACAAAAGGGTTCTTGTGTTCGATTTTTTCGACCTTTGGAAGCAGCTTATTCATTTTTCTCTGTATCTACTAATTGGTGGAAAGTGTTGATCAAACACAGTGGAATATCAGTTAAGAAAGTTTCAACAACACGATGGAGTGCTCATTATGCTACAGTCAAAGTAAAGGCAAAAACATCTGATGAAGTTATAGCAGCAATTGAAGAAATGTGCGATTCACGAGAAAAGTTTGACACCACAGGAGCTGCACAAAACCTTTCACCTGCTCTCATCAATTTCACTTTCCTATGCTATCTCTTATTCTGGAGTATTAAAGGGGAAGTGAATTGTACCTAGGTGTCATTGTAAGCCAAAGATTTAAGCCTGGATTAATCATTAATAAAATTAGATACACTTCGTCTTTACATATACGAAAAGAGGACTGAAGTTGTGGAAAGAGCGATTGAAAATGCACTCAAGACATCTGAAGATAACGACATTCGAATTGAGCACAGAGTAGAGATGAAGGATTATCTATGCAAGATAAAGACAAAAAAGGTACATTGGAATGCCTCGATCGATTTCATTCTGGAATTCAGACGCGCTCAAATGCCATTCAAGATGTAGCTGGAAGATTTGAAGTGCTAAAAACCAACAATTTATTATTGACAAGTGTGTAACAGTTAAAAATCCTTGTACCAAAACTAATTTTCTTCTATGACGAAGTGTCTGTAAGAGAAATTTGCCTTTAAATACGAAGTTTAAGATGACATTTGAAAGCTGCCAATCTTGATGTTAAAAAAAAAAAAATTGGGTTGCCTTAGATTTTTTGCAGTTCATTGTTGAATGGGATTTTATAGAATCTCTTCCAAATTTAGTTTTATCGTTAAAATTATTTTTAACAATTTGCGTGTCAGCCGCATCTTGTGAGAAGGATTTTAGTAAAATGAAAGCTGATTAAAAACTGTTTGAGGTCAACAATGAGTGACAGCTATTTGAGCAACCCTGCTACGTTGCCATAGACATAGAGCATGAGGCCACACAAAATACAAACTTCGACGAAGTAATTGTCAACTTTGTTTCTATGAAAACAAGGAAAAGGAAATTTTAAAATATATTAAGTGGTGTACAGTTAATTATTTTTAATTTAAGTTTAGTTAAACTATGCTTAATGCTGTTAATTTGATTATCAACATAAATAACAAGAACGAAAAATCATGCATCAAATATAGATTATAAAGCACTTCCCATCACAAAGAGAAAACTGTAAGATACTTCATCGTTAAATAAAGTGAATGAAGACATGTAAGTAGACAGTTTAGAAAACATATAACACATTGAAAAATACAGTTTTCTAAATTACCTTCCATTGTCAAAAAATAATCGAATTACTTTGTGCAGCACTGTATAAGATCAATAGTTTTGTATATATACCATGATAAAATTTAGTTCAGTTAAAATATTCACATTTAGCAATTTTCGCGAATCGATGGAAATGCACTCGAAATCTCTTGTACAGCCCTGTACATTATCTGAAGACTTTTGTACACACAACATATTAAGCTAAAAGGCAACTTAAAACTCCCTTCTAGCAATTACCAACCGTAAATAACAATGTATCTTTATTTCGCGTAGCCCTGTATATGAATTTATTTATACTAGATGGAACCCGTCAAAACTTGACGGAAAAAAAATATTATAACTATCAGTAAAATAAGCTACTTTATTATTTAAGAAGGGGTACGAAGTCTTTGAAATATTTTATTTAAAAAAAAATTACCTTGGTGAAATACAGTACTATTTCCGATGCAAACTCCGAACAAACAATCCGTAAACAACTGTGTAATGCAGATCAGTTTGACATTACCGTCCTATTCCCCACGGCAAGAAAGAAAATTTCATGGACCTATGAAGTATCATACAAATAGTATATTCCTACGTTCATCTCATATTCAGTCAATAAAATAATATAGTAAATAAAGCACACATCTTAGAAATAGGACTTTGCTGCTAATAAGGAACTGTTAAATGAACTTATAACAAACCTACCAAAATAATTCCTATAAAATATTAGCCTTACATTGTTTATTCTAGCTAAGAAAACAATCAATATTTCAAGTTTTTTTTTAACCATAACACTATTTTTAATAATTTTAATTCTCCTGAAATCCTTTACTTTTGTGAATTTTTTTTATTAAAAAATGAAATCTTCTAACCTATATTTAAAAAAAGTAATTGGTAGCATGTAATGAAGGTATTCAATCAAGATGAAGCACCCAATAAAAGGTCCAGTTCTAATCTTTAAAATTAAAAATTGAAAAATCAGTTAAAATTGCGTCATATTGACACAAACATATAAATTTTTCTTTTTAGTTTTATCAATGTTAAAATGCATTTCAAGCTAAGCCTAACGTCATTTTCACCGGCGCAAACTTTTCACACGTACTTTGTATACTCAGCCAAAGTGAATAACTTTTATGCTTAAACACCATGTATACAAATACAAATATATTTTGTAGTTAATTGTAATGAAAAAATGGCATCAACAAAGTTATAATGCATAATGATAAAATAAACCCAATGGACAATATTCCCGTGACGTCACAATAAATATGAATTTTTATTCTCTTAAAAAACACGCGGATAAATATTTTTACCGAAATTTAACTTGCAAATTAAAAAATTTGGCCTAAAAGCCACGTGCTTGTAATATTTATTATTTCTCTTTTATCCTCGCAACTACAGAGTTCAGAGAATAAATTATGTGCCTCTCAACAGTGGGCGTATTCCGATTGGCGACTTTATGACGTCATAAGCAGATGTAAAAGTTTAATTTAAAATTACGGCTAATTAATAAAATTTTCGAACAAACGATTGTACGATAACAAATCTGTGTCTAAATATCTTCCATTTAAAAAAAGAATGATGTAATTTGATGCAGTAGTTTGTTCTCATGAATTGTCGAAAGAAAACGCTTAGCGTTCTAAATATATAGATTCCACAAATTTATATTAGTCTACTAAATATAGTTCAGCAGGAAAATGCGTAACACAATTGAAAGCTTACCCCTAAGTAATTCACTCCCATAGTCTACAACATTTACGAATTCTCTTGTGTAGCCCTGTATATGATCAACCGAGTTTATACACACCCGCGTACTATGAAAAAATTTATTTAAACTTAAAAACGCAAACCAAAGTTTAAAACGCACTTATCACACATAGACTGTAATTATCGCCGCACATGTACTGTAACCGATATCTTTTCTGTGTCGCTGTAAATTAATGATAAAAGCAAAACACACCATACTTTTAAGCGAGCAATTTATAGTGCACCTCAGTAATGCATGTAATTTTCATTATGTTTCAAATAGTAAAACTTCATTAAATTACACTGCAAACGATTTTTCCCCATTGAACAATGTGTAACAGAATTCTTTTGTTTGACCCTGTAAGTTAATAATAAATGCTTTGCACCCCATATTCTTCAAAAAGCATATTTTAATGCGCTTTATAATTATATATCAATTCCATCAAGTTTCAAATGGCGTAGCATCATCAAAATGCACTTGAAACGATTATTTCCCTTTGACTGTAATGTAACGGAATATTTTTTACTGTTCCTGTAAAAAAACTATAAGTGCAACACACTTCAGTTGCAATAGGGAACATGCTATAGTAAACGACAATAACATACAAAACTTTCAGTGCAATCTGAGCATATTTACGCAAGTTAGAGCACGGACAGACGGCAGACAAACCGAAGTCATAAACACTTTTCAACTAGGTTGGAACGCGTTAAAAATTGAAAGTCAACATAAATAAACATTGTTAAAGTTTAGGGTTAACTTTTATTTTTGCTATAAGCTGTTACATAAATAAAACAAAAAGATTTCCTTTTATTTTTTAATAAGTAGTTACATTACTATGTAGTGTTAATTATTGTAAGACTATTGTATAACAGATAAATTTTTACTGTATTTTAAATTTGAATTATAAAAAATAATTCTTTTCTTTCTGCTCGTATTGCTGGTGGAAACGTGTGGGGGTGACACCGTTTACATCCGCCCCGGGTGTCACCTATCTTAGCTACCCCACTGGGTAAGTGTGATCGAAGATCGCACAAAGAGTTTCGTTTAATATTCCTTTCAAAACACTTTATCCTTTCTTTAATAAATCCAAAGAAATTTCATTTTCCAAAAGAAAAAAAAAGTCATGTTGTTTATAAAGTAAAAATTTACCGGTCTATTTCTCTCGTTTTTTTTTTCGAATATCTGATCAGGCCGATTGCAGGCGAAGCCTTGCTATTATACTCTGTCATAATAATATCTGTCATGTGGATTAAATGGATTAAATTATCGAATATGAAAAAACATATTCTTTCAACTGAAATTTGTATGAAAACTCTATAACAATTTACTAATTTTATATAGTTAAAAAAAATGAAGTATCTTTTTTTTAAGGGGACGAGTAACCTTTAAAGTGTCACGAAATCGAATTTTTTTTATTAGGTTATAATAAAATATGATTAGTGACACCAGTTTTAGAAGTAATCGTCATTTAAAAAAAAAAAAAAAACATTTTAAACTGTTGGCAATCTTAAGGAACGAACATGCAACGTTCTGTGTGAAAGACATACACGATATCCACTCACCCAGCAGGACTTGTACATTTTTCTCTTTTAATGCAAACGATGGGGAACTCAGACGTGTGCTGA
Source organism: Maratus michaelseni (assembly GCA_963931845.1). Classification (NCBI taxonomy): domain Eukaryota; kingdom Metazoa; phylum Arthropoda; class Arachnida; order Araneae; family Salticidae; genus Maratus; species Maratus michaelseni. Next base: position 160,589,737 of record OZ007598.1, read on the forward strand.
TATTTACGGACATTTGTATTAGTTTTAATGAATGAGATAAACAAATTGCGGAAAATTGTCTCCGTTTATTGAGTATTTCGATAGTTTTGGTTTAATAGGAATGCTATTGCATCTGTAATTTACATCTGTTTGCTGTTTTAATTAACAAACACATTTCTCTCATAATGCTATGTAACAAATCGCTTCAATATTCGAAATAATAATTTTGATAATAATATTCGAAATAATAATTTTGATAATAATATTCGAAATAATAAACACACTTTATTTTTCGTAACAAAACTAGAATCCTATTCCTAATATAAATGATTAGTTAATACGAAGAATAAAAAAGGTGAAAGAAGGAATCATGCACATTATTTTCGACAATTTATAGAGGAAACATTCCATGGTGCTTTCGTTTAAAAAGTTAAAATTTCCTTTTAAATTGTTATTTCGAATATTGAAATGATCTGTTGACATAGTATTATGAGAGAAACGTGTTTGTAAATTACAGATGCAATAGCATTCATATTAAACTAAAACTATCGAATTACTCAATAAACGAAGAAATTTCCCGTAATTCGTATATCTTATTTATTAGAACTAATATAAATGTCCGTAAATATCAACACACGTCTGAGTTCCCCATCGCTTGCATTAAAACAGATAAAGTGCCCGCTTATGCCGACGGTGGAGTGTTTTGCTCACATGATTTTGCTACTAGCAGGCCCTGACTATCACACGGGCACTTGGGGTCCATGCCCTGGGCACAAAATTTCTGAGGGGAACGAAATTTTTTAACATTTTATTTAAATTTCCATTTTTTAAAAAAAATCGCAATTGTGCCAACGTTTTTATTTCTTTTAGAACTTTTGTTTGCACTTGGTATCAGTTTTGTTTTATCATTTAATATCAATAACATCATTAATAAATAATAAGTAGACTTCTTATCATTATTTTCTAGTAATTGATATATTGTATTTATCAAGTCATTCAATTTTATCATATTGCACAGTTATTTGAAAAGTGACACAACTGAATAAATGGGAGAGATATTAATACGATAAAATGACAAAAATATATATCTCAATCTATGGTTAAAAGCACATTTCAATAAATAATAGAAAAAAATATTTTATTTTTATTCCCTGAACTGATTTTTAATTTTCCGGAAAACTTAATTTTTTGAGTTGACACTTTTTGAATAAGCGTGCAATATGTTAAAATAAAAAAAAATAAATAAAAAAAAAAAACTAGTATCAGTAAAATAACCAATATAAAGGGACACAAAAAATTGAAAGTGCCCTGAGCACAAAAACTTGCTAGTCGGGCCCTGATAAAGATGCAAGTCCTGCTGGGTGACCGCGTATATCTTACACACAGAACGTTTGTTTTCGATCCTTGAGACTGCCAACAGTTAAAAATATTCTTTTTAATGTTCAATTACCTCTATAACTGGTGTCACTAAAAATTTAAATGATGTAAAAAATAATTTAAAACACTTAAATAAATAAAATAAAATTTAACAAATAAAAAATAAAAAATAAATAAAATCTAAAAATAATTTAAAACACTTTAAAAAAATTGAAAAATTCCCCTGTAAAATGAACGAAATCTACATGATCCTGTACATTCCTAAACACTTCCGGTCTAAAAAACAAACCTGTTATCGGTCCTTCCTATTCAAACATGCTCCAAACAAACCTGTTATCAGCAGCTGCAACATCCGCTGATCTTCACAAAGCGCAGAGGTCATTCAACATCTGGTGCAGCTGTGCAGCTGGCGTAGAACTCTTGTTCTTACACTATTAATACTTTTACCCAAAGCTATACTTATCATGTTTATTATTGTTTGTTTCGCAGTATATGTAAATTATGTCCAATTTATCACGGCAATGTGTCAATTAAATAAATTGAAACTGCTGGCAACCCATTTCCGTAGAAACGATTATTTTACAAATAAATGTACAAATAATTATAAAAAATTGACGCCTTACACTGTAAAAGATTTGTAGCAAACTGTCCAGTCATTCAATCTTTTTTTTTTTTTTTTTTAGAAAACGTTTATTTAACCATAATTTATATCTATTCTGATCAATTAGAACTCTGTATAATATGGTTTGATAACTCGTTTATATAAAAAAACGGCTGAATGACTGAACGGTTTACTGCAATGTTTCACAGTGTACAGCGTCGTATAACCCCATTTTACATTAGAGCTAAAGTACAAGATTTTTTTAGACTTTCGACTATTCAACAAATACTTTTCCCCGCACAATACCTCGAAAGTTTATGACACATTCACAGGTTCATTTTTAAATGTAGAAACGCGTAATTAACGGGCATGACAACTGAAGTGTATTGAAATAGAGTAGTGCTTTTTAACCCCTTGGAGACGAGCGACACGTATACGTGAAAAATAAGGTGCTCAGAATCCTCGATTATTCCCACCAGTAACTTTTTAGCACTTTCCAACCTAGTTGAAAAGTGCTTATGACTTCGGTTTGTCTGGCCGGATGGCCGTCTGTCCGTCTGTCCGTGCTCTAACTCCCGTAAATATGCTCGGATTGCTCTGCAATTTTTATATGTTATTGTCGTTATCTATGGCACGTTCCCTATTTCAACTGAAGTGTGTAGCACTTATAGTTTTCTTACAGGGACACTCAAAAGAATTCCGTTACATTGCGGTCTATGGGGAAAAATCATTTGCGGTTTATTTTAAAAATGTTTCACTATCGTAAACGCATTGAAATTTATATAGATCACTAAGATGCATTAGAAGAAGCTTAATATGGAATAGTAGGTGTATAGCACTTAGAGTTACTTTACAGGGACAGTCAAAATAATTCCGTTACATTACGACTATGGAGAAAAATCGTCTGCGGCTTATTTAAATAATGTTCCACTATTTTAAACGCATTGAAGTTTATATATATTACTAAGGTGCATTACAAGAGGCTTACTACAGAATAGTGTGTGTATAGCAGTCATCGTTCATTTACAGGGACACACAAAAGAATTCTCTACTGTCTGTTAACAATAATTCCTGGAAGTGCGTTTTAAGTTACTGAACGCGATTTTAATCTTAACTAGCTTTTTGTCTATTACGTGGTGTGTATAAATTCTGTAGATCCTATACAGGGCAGCACAAAAGTTCGCGAACACATTTCCGTTTATTGACAGAAACTCCAGAAGGAGAATTTAAACTGTGCTACGCGTTTCCTAACTAAACTAAAATTTAGCATCCTATGTATATATACAAATCTATAGATCATATACAGGGCTACATAAAAGTATTCTGATATTTTTCCGAATATGGTATATATTGAAAATTCCTGAAATTACGTTTTTAAATATGTTATGCGTTTTCCAAATTGTTTACTTAGATGTCATCTTTCAGCTTATTAAACGGTAATGATTTGTAAAATTATTTTAGAAGCGTTGGAAAGTGCTACATAATCTATGCTTGACGCATGATTTTTCGTTCTTGTTGTTGTAAACTTTGCCTTATTTAATGACAGCATTTCTGAGATTTAATTAGGCGAAAATTTCTGGTTTAAAAAACCGGTGGCAAAAGATTAAAAATTCTGTAAAGGACGCTCGTCGCGAAAGGGTTAATTTCCGATAACTGTATTATATCTTGGTTTATAAACATTTGCTGTCTCATAATGACCTATCTCGAGATGCCAGTTTAGATATTTAGTTTAAATGCCAGCATTTTCTTAACGATATTTGCCCTTTATCAAGAAATGCAAAATGTTATTCGATTTCATAGTTTCTGAATAAGAAACCCTGTCACTTTTATGCATTAGCGAATAAAAATAAATAAAGGAATGTGTCAGACATTAGTTAGCTTTAATTTGTCAACAGTCTTAACTAAATATAATTAATCATAACACTTTGTAATTATATACTTATTTTTTAATTGCTAAAAAGGTGTAAAATAAAAGATTATAAACAATAAAATAGGTGTTATTAGACTGTTGACATATGTTTCAGCTCAATCTGTACCATTATCAAAACAAACAAAAACATTCTATAAATGCATGGTCTATGAAGTAATTTGAAACACAATCATTTAATTTTTCCCATACTTTTTAAAAATTACGCACGTTATTTTTATTTTTTATTTGGATGTTTATTTATTTATAGAATATTTTTGTTTGTTTTGATAATGGCTCAGTTTCAGCTGAAACATATATCAACAGTCTAATAAATTCCTTATAAGAGAAACCATAGAGATTGTAACACGTAAAAATACAATATGTAACGATTCAGCATCATTTTATTTAAAATTGTGGCTCAAGTTACTCCATGGTTACAAATATGGAAATAAACATCCAAGTAAAGAAATAAAAATAACGTGCGTAATTTTTAAAAAAAGTACGTGAAAAATTAAAGGAATGCGTTTCAAATAGTGCTCGCGAATATACGTATAATACGTTTAAAACGTATTGTAACCGGTAACGATTTTGGATAGGTATAATATAGAAAAAAGGCTTAACTACGTATACGTTTAAATGTATATAAACGTATATTCCCGAGCACTTGTTTCAAATAACTTCATAGACCGTGCATTTACGGAATATTTATGTTTGTTTTGATAATGGCTCAGATTGAGCTGAAACATATGTCAACAGTCTAATAAAACCTATTTTACTGTTTATAATATTTTTATTTTACACCTTTTAGAAATTAAAAAGCAGTCTGAACTAAATAAGTCGCTTACACTCTTTTGAGAGAGATTTTTACGGGAGGGACAAAGATGAGCATTAATTATGTGTGCATATGAGTTTCAATAAATGATCACTGAAGATGTGAATTCCTCAAAGTCTCTTTATTTTATCTATTTAGATGTTACATAAGTTGAAACATTTATTCAATCAAGAGAAATTCTGTTAGTCTCCATTAGTTCCTCCATCGGTTTCATCGGCATCGACGCCATCACCTCCACAATCTTCAGCACCTCCTTCAGCACCTCCTTCTCCACCACCTTCACTACCAACGTCTTCATTTTCGCCATCTTGAGCATAGGTTTTCGTAGTCAGTTCAAATATCAAGATGCACAATGTAAAACAGATAACCTAAATCACAAAAATAAATAAATTAATAAAAATGAAAAAAAGAGATGTTTACAAAAAATCAATTAAAGTTAATTTCCATCACTTACAATATTATGGATCTTAATCATATAATATAGATTTACGAAGCGAAAGTTTTAATATAACATTCCAAGTTTATAAAACCAATCTGACTAAAATTATTTCGCAAATAATTAATATTTATAATTTTTTTTATTATTAAGTTTTAGCATAACATCCCGAAATATCTGTTACTTGTTTATATGTAGATTTTAATGCATTTTCTTTTACTTTTACACTCAATTTAAAGTGTTATCTTATTTTATTTAAGTTTTTCTGTGAGGATGTTAATGTTCACATAATTTAATTTTCTTTTAATTATAAGTAAATTCTGCTTTAGTGGTATAAATTAGCAAACATACTTCCTTTCCTTAGAAAAAGGTACAAATTGCATCATCTCTCTTTTGCGGTTAAATAAATAAAATGAATTACGCTGTCTTCAGCTTGTTCCCAGATATACAGGGTGTTCCGTTAAAGGGGTCCAATATTAATAGGGGTAATAGAGGAGATCACATGGAGCATAAATCAGTATATAAAGCCTGGTCGGATCTCAATAGTTTTCAAGTTACAGCAAATAGAATGAAAATTCGGAAAATTGTAAAAGAACCCTCATTGCTAAACTATCGATAACGCTACATAAAAACGAAGCACATATTTAGAAAGAGCAGAAAAATTCCTACAAAATGACATCAATTGTATTAAAATAGCAATATTTATTGACGAGTTACAAGCCCTGAAACAGTGAAAAAAGTACGAAATCCAATATACATCAAAATAGTTAATCGTTAATTCCAAAAAGACAACTCTAGCTACAACAAGTAAAATGTAGTAAAATTTGGTCCATTCCGAAAACTTTCGAAAAAGCTTACAATGAACCATATCGGTTTAATTGTGTGAGAGAAATTAATCAGTTTCTTAGTTACAACTCCGCTTTCTTTGACACTAGCAAAGGTTAAACTCCGCCCATCACGATTGGAAACACCGCCTTTTTAATTACTCTCAACTATACATTTTCGATCATGCTTCTTCTGAGATGCAACATTTTTAATTATTCAAGAGTTGAATGAACCAAAATAACTTTACAATAATAGTCTACATTTTAAAGTGGTCTTTTATTGATATAAAGCTTAAGTTAAATTCCTTAAAATTAAACTGGTGGTGAAAATTCGGAAATAATTAAAAATATTGCGATTTGTAACTATGCAAGAAGTTTCAGTACATGTTTTACATGGACAATTATTGTATGTATATGTGCATCATAATTTATGATAGGAAATAATAATAACAAATAGCATAATAATTTTATTAATTATAAATTTAAAAAAGACACTAAATTTTAAATTAATACATACAAACTTTGTAATTTACAATTTGAGTACACCACAGTCTGTGACTTACAAAATACTGTGCCAAAAAGTGTTGAAAATAAAAGAAAAATGACAAATAAAGAATTACATTCCACGTACTTTATGACATATGTGAAGCATAGTCTTCTGGCCTGCGCTGCACAGTTCAATGTTGGAAGGCAGACGAACGGACATTATTATAATAGGTGTTCGAAGTTGCGCCCATTAACAGAATCGCACAGCCGACAGCGACGTCGTAAAGATTGGCGAACACGCCGAAAAACTCCGACGGAGTTGGGAATGTCTCCTGCAGCGACAACGATTCGCGCTAGTAAATCCTCCGGTGTATCCACAGGCGTTTCATACACCAGCGATTTAAGGTGTCCCCAAACAAAAAAGTCTAACGGATTGAGGTCTGGAGAGCGTGCAGGCCAAGCAACAGGTCCACTGCGTCCAATCCATTTCCCAGGATATGTTGAATTGAGGTGATTGCGAACACCTATGAAAAAATGTGCCGGTGCGCCATCGTGCATAAACCACATATTGTGGCGCAATGTTGCTGGCACATTTTGCAGTAACTGCGGTAAGATATCCCGTAGGAAAACCAAGTACGTACTGCCATTGAGTACATCTGGGAGTAAATATGGTCCTATGAGATAATCGCCGAGGACACCTGCCCATATGTTCACACTGAACTTTTGTTGTGCGTTCGACGGGAAAACAGTGTGCGGATTTGTATATGACCATGTGTGCATATTGTGCGTGTTTACCACGCCCTCTCTCGTAAATGTTGCTTCATCAGTAAATAAAATATTTTCCAGAAATTGTGGATTATTTTCTGTTACATTAAGCAACCAGCGTACGAATTCTGTCCGCTGAGCACAATCTGTTACTGATAACAGTTGTACCCGCTGCACATGAAAGGGGTGCATGTTTTCTGCACGCAGAACACGCCACACACTTTGGTGAGAAACACCGACTTCAGACGCAGCAGCTCGTGTACTCGTGGAGGGGTTATCTTTAAAAATATTCAGTACATCTTCTTCCATTGCAGGTGTTCGTACATGTCGAGGTTTCCCTGCATCAATGCTTGCTGTATTAAACGATCCAGTCTCCCGTAATCGTCTATCGATTTTTATGAAGAGTTTCGAACTTGGGCAACGTCTCCTTGGAAATTGCTCACGGTACATGCGCTGTGCTAGACATGCATTTCCATGAGCTTGCCCGTACATCAGATGCATGTCCGCATATTTTTCCTTTGGAGTATTCCGGCATAATTATTATACATCAACTTACTACAATCCCACTTACAACAGCCTCCCTTTAACATAACGCCCACTGATGACTGCTGTTTTATTACACTTTTCTTCCTATACACATAGAAAATTTGCATAAAAAGTACTTCTTCTTCATCATCCTGAAAGTTCATGGAGGAAACGCAGCAGTCACGGAGTTTGCTTTAAGACAAGGCGAGAGCTGCACAATATGTCATTCACTTGACCAGACTGAATAATGAAAGGGTATTGATAGAGGTTGATCAGAAATGTATAATTGAAAGATATTAAAACGGGGTGTTTACAATCGTCATGGGTGGAGTTTCGCTCTTTCCGAGCGTGCAACAGTACAGAGTTGTAACTAGGGAACTGCTTGATTTCTCCCATACAATTAAACTGATATGGTTTATTGTCAGCTTCTTCGAAAGCTTTCGGAATGGACCAAATTTTATAACATTTTCCTTGATGTAGGTAGAGTTGCATTTTTGGAATTAACGATTAACTATTTTGCTAAATATTTGATTTTGTATTTTTTCACTGTTTCAGAGCTTGTAACTCGCCATTAATTCTCAATATTCTAAAACAACTTATGTCATTTCGTAGGATTTTTTCTGCTCTTTCTAAATATGTGCTTCGTTTTTATGTAGCATTATCGATAGTTTAGCAATGAGGGTTTTTTTACAATTTTCCGAATTTTCATTCTATTTGCTGTAACTTGAAAACTATTGAGATCCGACCAGGCTTTATATACTGATTTATGCTCCATGTGATCTCCTCTATTACCCCTATTAATATTGGACCCCTTTAACGGAACACCCTGTATAATTCCTTTTACACGTTATAAGTTCTTTTCATACGTTAATTTAAAGAATAATAACTAATTTTGCTCCATTAAAAAGTTTGCAGTGCAGAAGATTTTTATGCTCTCTGCAAGTTTTGACAATTGAAAAAAACAGAAATAAAATTCTCCTTTTAACAGCTGCCTTTTTTCAGTACCAATTTAACCATCTGTCAAATGTTTAAGGTTAGTCATTACACATTATTGTGTGAAGAATATGATTCATTAGCATTTACATTTTTTGAGTGCGTTCGTTCACTTAAATAAAATTATAAACATCCACACGACGTAATCAATAAACATGATAAAATGATAACAAGCCAAATGTGGTATTTTTCTGCTACAGATCATTTTTAAAATGCAAATTAAGCTAAAGCTAACGATTGTGATTACGTTTGGGATTTTGTTGCGGTGAACACTGATGTATTTTTGCATAATTATCGCCGAAATTATTTTTTTTTTTTTTCACTTTTCGGAGTTTTCTTTTTTCAAGAATAAGCATATGCACTGAATGATGAATTAAGTTATTAAATAACTAGGGGTCCTTATTTTATTAAACATATAGTTCACAGGTGCTATATAATGTAATTATTTGAACTACGGTGCAAAATTTAAGCCTTCTCGTGTGTTTCTAGGTGCGAAATAATTAATTAATAAAACAGCATTTTTTCTCAAAGTAGAAAAAACTAGCAATTAAAATTAATAACGTTGTAAAGGTAAGATTACAAACTATTCTTCCCATTAATTAATTCGATACTGGATTTGTTTGGATCTCAAACCTTTTTTCATGAAGGTATGTAAGGAAATATGAAATTGCTCAATCTGTAGTGGCTTTTTTCAAAAATTCATAAATGCTTACAACCAAAATCTACTGATACTTCTTTCCTGAAACACAGTTCATCATATAACACTAAAAATTATCGCCTAAACAAATTAATATTCCGTTCATCGTTTTGAGCAACAAAGATTATTAATTTCCAAAAAAATCAACATTATGATGGTATAAGTTAAAATAAGCTGTCATACTTTCAATTTAAAAAATACAGATGAGTGAAACATATTTTATATACATTAATATACAATTATGCAAAAATATTGGTAGAAGGGGTGTAACTTTTGTTTCTAGGTTTTCGCAAGCAGTTTGGAAGATTCCGCCAGCATGCGTGAAGACTTGGTACATTTTAAAACTAAATCGGCTGTTAGCATTTACACTTCGCCTACTCTTCATGTAGATCGGAAATTTATTTTTATGTATTGGGGTCATCCTTCACGGTAATTTGTATGTTTTTACCTTCGCTATCTAAATGAAATCCATAGTTAAATATACTCTATGTTTAGTTCCGTCTTAAAAATCTTCACTTTACTGGATTGTTCGAACTAGTGTCGAACTATGCGTTTAAGTACCAAAATTATCAAAATTAAAAAGCTACTGTAAATAACGAAATATTTGGCGACTGTTTATAAGGTATATTTCATTGAAATTTTATGATGATATTACAACAATTTCTTTTTTTAAATCGTATCAGTTTTGTGCTCATGGGAGCAATTCTTAGTTGGTTTTAACCATTTCAGGGGCAAAGTACTTCCAGTACTAAAATGTTGAAATAAATGACTGGCACCGGAATTTACAAAAGAAATTATTTGAAAATAAGAAAAAGGCTGTATTTCACGTACACATTAAATGGAAAAGATTCTAGCAAAATTCTAGTACCATTGTGGCGTTTGAGAATTTAAATTAAGTGGTTTCATAAACATACCACTGCCCCTGAAAGGGTTAAACCGCAAAATATGTAGTACGTTGAACGTTGTGTCGCAATTGGAACTTCGCATAACTCAATATTGAATAACTGCCAACTTTTACGCTTGTTTCCTACCACTAAAATTTTATTGTAAATTTTACCTTATTAAATCTCAGAAATCACATGATTCAATAAGGCAAAAATTTCTATTAATTTTTAGTGGTAACAAAAAAAGCGTAAAAGTTGGCATCTATGATATTGTGAGCCTGAAGGTACTACACCAATGAAATCCATTGCCACTTGCAAGAAGTCTCCTCAAAGGAAGCAATTTTGGTTATGTCATGAAATGAGATTTTCAGTAATGATGTATTGAAGATGTTGACTCTAAAAGTCACTCAATAACTTCAAAAACGACGAATGATATTGACAGTGTTAAGAAATTGAATTTGATTATTGCAAATAGAAACACTTACAGCAGTCAGTATAAGTTTCAATTGCATACTGTACACGGTTCTACCTGAAATCTCAATACTGGACGCTATATTATATACAGATTATATATATATATAATCTGACGGAAATATGTTTATTAATTATAACAACGCTAAACACTACAGCTATGTGTAATATCTGACTTTTTACCAGTATTCTTATCGAGTTTCACCAACAAAGGATAAAAAAACTTAATATTTACGCCAATTGCATTTCACTCTTTAAGTTACCCGCGTATAACTTTATAGTTTATATTACGCAATTCAGGTAGCAAGAACAATGACTATAACAATAGTAATAATAGTAATACTTAATGTGTTTGGGGAAAGGTGGGGGGAGATTCAGGGATACATGTGCCCCTAAACATTTCAAATTTAACGAAAGGAAAATAATGTTTTAAAATATTCAATATATTTTCCAGATTTAGAGAAGCATTTATGAAAGGAAATATCTTTTTTTTTTTTTTTTTTTTTTTTTTTTTTTTGCTGTAACTGATTTTCGAGAACGTTTCCGAGTATTTTTATAGTGCACTAACTGAAGTGCCCGGCGTTGTCCATGATTTTAAGAATCTTTGTGTAAAAAAAATCAAGTTCAAAATTAAACATGTTGTACAGAGAACTTCAAAATGTTAAAATATGTCAATATTTCCATAATCCGTTTTTTATCATCATTCAATACGTTCCTCAGACTTTATATTCACCTGCTGGCGTCATACCTACTTGCTTTCTCTATTACTCATATTGATACTCTCTTTGTATGATTCTGAAACATTTGAAAAGGTTAGCTAAACTTTCAATATGACGTCATATGAATTTTCCTTTTAATTCTCGAATGCCGTCATATTAACCTGCTTTCTGTACTTACACATACGCATACCCCTTGTATTATTGAAAAATGTTTGACAATTTCCGTTATATTACCGGTATGACGTCATATTAATCTTTATTTCAATTGTTGAAACCTTTTATTTTATTTTCATTTTTCACGGTTTTTCGGATGCTTTCAATTCTCAAACAAACATTTTTATATGTTCAACAAACATGTTTTGCGAACATATTTGATGCATGAAGAATATTAACATAAACATTAAAATTAATATTATCTTGTCAGTCCTGAATTTATAAATTCAGATACGCAACTGAAAATATTTAATACATTGACGGACAGTAGGAACAAGTGAAGTTCGAAAATTGACACTATATGTTTTTGTAATTTTTAGAATATTAGAGGTATAGTTTTACTCTTTCTGCTAAAATAAACTTAATTTTGATTAATTCAGCACCTTTAATTAGGTTGCACTACTCCCTTCACAACCACGTCAGGGTGGCTAGCGGTCAGAGGAAAATACAGTCAAAAAAAGTGATAAACACCAGTATATTCTTACAGAAAAATTTATGTTGATTATTCGATCAAATAATGAATTTGAATTTTTCTATAAGTATATACTGGTAATCATCATTTTTTTACTGTATTTTTCCCTGACCACTAGCCACCCTGCACGTGCATACTGAAGCTGCAACTCGTATAAGAGGTGGGAAACGAACTTCAACCTAAAAAAATGTTTCCAAAACATGACACTTGTACGCCGGTAAATGCACATTTGTGCTGCTATAGCTGTAGTGTCTAAAAACGACCGTTTCGTTTTGGGCGGCTATAGCCGTCACGCCACATAGTGAACTTCGCTTTAGCGGCTATAGCCGCAAGTGTCCGTCAACGGGTTAACTGAGAATAGATAGCCGATAAAATCCGATATCTCGGTTTGAGAAAATTAATATATGAACTATAAAACTACTCGGAACCGTGGGTAACTCCGAAGAGGTTATTGTATATTTTCGTTCGTGGTTATGTTATATTTTCACAAATTAAGGAACATTTGTTTTCTTTAACAGCTTACATAGTTATGCTGGGTTGAAATCGCTTAATGACAATTCGTTCAAATGATGATTTTCTTGTGTCAAACCGAAAGTACTCCTAAACATTTTTTTTAGAAAAACGCACTTAGAGGAGGTCGTTTACACTTTATGGAAATGATTTTCACAGTTAATTTCTGAACATATATGTCATATTCTTTGCTCATATTATTTTACTCTGCGGTATAGCCCTGATTCTTGATTATAACTCTGGAATGCGATTTCCATCATAGTGGATTTTTTTCTTAGTACAATTATATCAATTTTCTCCCACACCTCTTGGTAAACTTTCCAAAGTCTTTTGAATGTTGTGGATATCGCTTTCTAACGCTCGCTTTAACAAACACATAGGTGGTGATAAATAAAAATTTATCGTAACACTGGATGAAACATGGCTTTATTTAAATGAATGTACCGAAAGAAGTACAAATTTTATCAATTATTAGCAAAAAAAAAAAAAAAAAAAAAAGAAAGAAAGAAAGAAAGAAAGAAAGAAAGAAATGGGTTTGTAAATGTAAAGAAAATATTCCAAAAGTATTCATGATTTCTACTGGATTTTGTTATGAAATTAAATTAAATGTAAAAAATGCAGTAAAGCTAAGATGATTTCAATTTTTTATCAGTAAAATATTTTAGAACTCATTTCTGAACAAGAAATTCCAGCTTTATATGAAAAACATATTAATTGAGCTCCATATGAATAAAGTCTCGCAGCTACTCTTCCGTAACTCAATTGACGTATATTTAGCTAAGAAAAAATTCCAAACGGAAATAAATTGTGTCCTCTTTGAGGAAATACATGTAAAATCACCTGACAAACACCCACCCTCTTCCTCAATTGTCTTTTACTGCATTTGGTTTGTTTAAATGAATTCACGAACATTCAAAAGACTTTGGAAAGTTTTCCAAGAGTTATGGGAGCAAATTTATATGATTGTACTAAGAGAAAAAGTCCTTCCGGCCTGTACCGGGAGGAAAAGGTAGCTTTCCTATATCTGCGTTTTAAAATTTTAGCTAATGTTACACGAACACAGCAAGTTAAAATGCAAAGAAACGTTTACAAAAGATTCGTTAATACTGAATTTGAATAAGAAATTCGCCAAATTATTGAGCAATAGCCAAATTGTCTTCATTTATGAAGACTTATTTTGGTCGCCAAATTTGACGATATTTCGCCAAATGTCGCCAATTTTGGCGAGAATTTGGCGCTAACGGATATGAATATATAGTTTTATGCGTATGATTGGGAAAATTATTACAACAATGAAAGAAAATAATTTGCGAGTAATCGCGTTAATGTGCTGTTTTGTTTCAAAATGTCAGCCACCCTTGAATTTCAAACTGCTCTATCTCAGCCATTTTTTAAGATAGAGGTAAACCAAAAAATGCTCTGGAATCCTTGTATCAAGGCCTAACACGTAATTAAAAAATAAATTTAAATTTTTAATTTTTTTGTATATTTGTTTTAGTTTTAAATTTTTAAATGGCCGCCATTTTGAAACAAAATGGCGGACCAAGCCGGCCAACGAACTCGGGTCGAGACATTGGTTAGCTTAATACACACAATTAGTTTCATCAAAATTGATTTATAAATACGAGCGTTATCGTATGACATAGGTCAGATATATATATATATATATATATGGCTGCCATAAGTTGATGACCTTGGCTACGTATAATGGACGATCCTTATCTTCTGAAAGTCGTTTACAGGAACTTGAAGAAGAATTAGAAAGAATCAACTGGGACATCCTAGGATTATGCGAAATAAGAAGAAAAGGTGAAGAGAAGATTGATCTTGCCAGTGGACATGTATTGTACTACAGAGGTACAGAAGATGGAAAAACAAGTGGTGTAGGATTTCTGATTCATAAAAGGTGGAAGAATCACATCGTAGAATATGATAGTGCATCAGATAGAGTTGCAAGGTTAGTTATACAAGTGTCAAAAAGATACAAACTGCAAATTACCCAAGTTTATGCACCAACAATTAGCTATACTGATGAAGAAATTGAGGATTTCTATGAAGAAGTAGCTTCAATGCATCAAAAAGGAAAATGCTACATAAAATTAATAATGGGAGACTGGAATGCTAGAATTGGGGAAAAAAAGAAAGGTGAGTTCTCAGTAGGAATTCATGGATATGGGGTGCGTAATGAAAGAGGAAACAGATTGATTGAATTTGCAGAATGTGAACAGATGTATATCATGAATTCATTTTTCAAGAAAAAGCCACAAAGAAAATGGACATGGCGTAGTGCAAATGGCTCAACAAGTGAAATCGACTACATCTTGACAAACAAAAAGCATCTTATTCAGGATTGCAGCGTTCTCAATAACTTCAATACAGGAAGCGATCACAGGTTAGTTAGATGCAAACTGCTTTTAAATACTAAAGTGGAAAGAATGAAGCTTTTGCAATGCTCAAAGAAATCAGTCGATATTATAAATCTCCAGAAACATAAAGAAGAATTTAATTTAGAACTTAAAAATCGTTTTCAAGTACTTCAATCAATCTTAGAAGAAGAACAAGATGTTACAGTAGTGAACAAGAAAATAACAAATACTCTACAAGAAATTGCAAGGACGATAGCTGGTGAAGCACAAGTAAAGCAAACAAAGAAAATAACAGAAGAAACAAGAAGACTTATGAAGAAACGCAGAGAATTTAAAATGAAGAAAAACTATCCTAAATCAAGAGTTGAATATGCAGAATTATGTAAAACGGTAAGAAAATGTGTTACAGAAGATATCAGAAAATTTAACTGTGATCTTGTCAAAAAAGTTCTAGAAGATAACAAAAGTTTAAAATCAGCTAAGCGCAAACTGTGTGTTGGAAGAAAAGGTATTTTTGCACTGAAGACAGCAGATGGAACAATCACCAAAATCAATAATGAAATAGTACACATTGTCGAAAAATTCTATAACGATCTATATAAATGTGAAGATCAAAGGGAAATCAACCTACGTGATCCACTAGTAAACATAACAGAAACTGAAGAAATAATCCCAGTGATGACAGATGAAGTTGTACAAGCCATTAGAGGCATGAAAAAAGGTAAATGCCCTGGCGAAGATGGAATTACAATTGATCTTATCAAAGAAGCAGGAGAAGAATTTGCAAAAATGCTAGCCTTACTGTTTTCCAAATGTCTCGAGAAATCAGATGTACCAGAAGATTGGAATAATGCTGTGATGGTGTTACTTTATAAGAAAGGAGAAAAGGAAAACATTAAAAACTACCGTCCAATCAGCTTACTGTCAGTGATTTATAAAATTTTCACCAAAGTTTTAACGACAAGACTTGAATCAGCTCTGGACTCAGCTCAACCTAGAGAACAAGCAGGATTTCGAAGTGGATTTAGCACAATGGATCATATTCAAACAGTAAGGGAAGTTATAGGAAAACAAAAAGAATATAATTTACCTCTCTGTCTTGCCTTTATTGATTATGAAAAAGCATTTGATTCGGTCTACACATCTGCAGTAATTACTTCTCTGGAGAACATTGGTATAGACAAACCTTATATCAATATCATAAAGAAGATCTACAAGAAAGCAACAGCCACCATCCGTTTGGACAAAGGAAAAGCGAAGATCAAGCTTGAAAGAGGAGTAAGACAAGGAGACACCATTTCGCCTAAGCTTTTTACTGCTGTCTTAGAGAGTATTTTCAAGAAGCTGGATTGGGAAAACAAAGGGATTAGAATAAATGGGGAATATTTAAGCCATCTCCGGTTTGCTGATGACATTTTAATTTTCAGTAATAGCCCTGAAGAATTGCAAAATATGCTAAAAGATTTGGCAGAAGCTAGCATTAATGTGGGATTAAAAATAAATTTGGAAAAGACTAAGGTGATGTTCAATTCATTTGCATCAAAAAAGAAAATCGTCTACAACAACACTGAGATTAAAGATGTTGAAAGTTATGTGTACCTTGGACAAGAAATATCTTCAGACAACAGTATCATGAACGAAATCAATAGAAGAATAAGAAATGGATGGAGTGCTTTTGGGAAGAACAATATTATTCTGAAAAGTAACATGCCTCTTTGTTTGAAAAGAAAGGTGTTTAACCAATGTGTTTTGCCTGCACTAACTTATGGAGCAGAAACTTGGACACTAACAAAACGGATGGTACAAAGATTACAAACAACACAGCGAAGTATGGAAAGATGTATGCTAGGCATAACCAGAAGAGACCGAAAGAGAATAACGTGGATAAGAAGTCAGACGAAAGTTTTTGACATTATCGAGAGAATTAAATGGCTAAAATGGAAATGGGCTGGGCACATTGCAAGAAGACAAGACAATAGATGGAGCACAAACACCCTACAGTGGTATCCCAGAGATGTAAAACGACCAAGAAGACGACCTCAAGTAAGATGGAGTGACGAAATCAGAAAAGTGGCCGGTGTTAATTGGATGACTAAAGCACTAGACAGGCAACAATGGAAAAATCTGGGGGAGACCTACATCCAGCAGTGGATTGAAAACGGTTGATGATGATGATGATGATGATATATATATATATATATATATATATGGAGATATATATATATATATATATATATATAAATCAACATTTGAACGGAGGGTGGTTTTGGGGTCTGGGGGTCATGATCGGTGAAAATATATCGAAATTTTCCGGAACTGCTTTCCTCCGAACGGCTGCAATAGGTAGCTTTATACTTTTTTGTATTGAAAGCTACCGAAAATCGACTATGATGGAAATTTCGATCCAGGTGAATCAGGGCTATACAGTGGAGTAAAATTGACGCAAAGAATAAGGGATAAATGTTCAGAAATTAATTGTGAAAATCGTTTCCATAAAGTCTGAACGACCTTCGGTATAATAATAATAATAATACTAATACTAATACAGTAGATTCCCGTTACAACGAATTCCATTACAACGAAAAATTCCGTTACTACGAAATTTGACAAATCCCCTTTTCAAATTCCATTAACTCCAATGTATTAAAAGTTCCAATTTAACGATGTGAATTTTATTAGGAATTCCGTTACAACGAAAAATCTTCATCGAGCTCTTTTTCTTTCAATTGCTTAACAGAAATGAAATATACTTCGAATTAGAATGTCGAAGATAAAAAAAAAATAACGTTGTTTTGGGGATAGCTGCAATTTCTGATTTTTTTCTCCTTTGCTATTTTTTCTTTTGTCTACTTCTGTTTCCGAATTCCTTTTCTTTCATTAGCCCATTCGCTTAAAAATGATCAGATGACAGACAGCAGGTGGACTTCACTGTGAAATGAGTGTTTGTGCTTGTTCTGGGATATCTCTATCGCCAATACCTGTCGCAGTGTGTTTCTTGCTTCGTTCGTTGATAAAATGGTTTGTGTGAAACGAAAACAATTTTTGTTGGGGGGAAAAAAAGCTATAATTTCTGAGATTGATAAAGGATTGCGGAAAAACTGATGTGACTAAAAAATATGGAATAACACCATCGACTTTATCTACATTTCTAAAAGACAAGGAAAAGATTGAGAGACAATTCCAAATTGCAAGCATTGGTTCCCATAGAAAACGAATGCGACAGTTCAAATTTCAAGATATTGATAAAGCCGTGTTCAATTGGTTCGAAGATTTTCATTCACGCATTGTACCTATAACTGGTCCTCTGATAAGTCAAAAAGCTCAAGAGTTTGGAACAATGCTTGGTATCGAAATTTTCCAAGCCAGTGTCGGATAGCTCAATCACTTCCGTACTCGCCATGGAATTGTAATGTAATCAATTTGCGACGAAGCAAGTGATGTACCTACAAAGACTGTAAATGAATGGAGAGCAGGAAAAGTAGTTGCCCTTATAAAGACACACAGCTCCGATGATGTTTTCAATGCTGACGAAGCTGGAATATTTTATCAACTTGAACCGAAAAAAAAACATTAACATTTAAAGGCGACAAACGCATTGGATGAAAAACTTCAATGAAACAAATTACAGCACTTTTTCGTTGTAACAAATCTGGAACCAAGAAGAGAAAAATATTAATTCTTGGTGACTCTGGCAAGTCCTGTTGCTTTAAGAACTGTCACTTATTGCCTTGCGATTATAAATTCAATAATAAGGCACGGATGACACAAGATATCTTTAATGATTGGCTATTACAATTTGACAATGAAATGAAAGCTAAAAAACGGAAAATTCTTCTCCTGAATGATAACTCCATGTCTCATAATAATCCCCCAAATTAGACTACATCCAAGTTGAGTACTTTCCGCCGAATTGCACTTCTATTCTACAGCTTCTAGACCAAGGCATCATTCCTGCTGTAAAATATCGCTATAGAACTCTTTTACTAAAAGAAATCCTTTGCGGCTTAGAGAATGGCAAAATACCAAAAATAAATCTCAATAAAGCTATTGAAATGATCTCTGGTTTGTGGTAAGAAATTAGCCAGAAAACAATTTATAACTGTTGGTAACACGCCCGATTACCTGAGGCCGAAGAAAATTAATCAGAAGTTTTAGGTTTGGATGAGTCCTCAGAGTTAAACACAATTTGGAAGGCTGCCAAAAATTATCCTCAATCCCTGATCAGGTGGATTTGGAGGATTTCTTATCTGTGGATGACACTATTCAAACATGCTCTGAAGTGATTGCTGAAGATATCATTTTATCCATTAAAACTACATTAGACCAACAAAATGACGAAAGCAGTGATGACGATATTGATGTCACCGATGATTCAAAAGTTACCTCTTCGGAAGCTCTCTCATGCTTGGAGAAAATGCGTGCTTTTGTTTCTCATCAAGGGAATGTTCCTGAGGAGGTATTTTCTCACATTCATTCGTTGCACACGTTTTTGTTCACAGATTTTCTGCAATGATGTACTACTAAATAAAGGTTAGTTCGTAATTTTGTATTTTTAATATTAAATTTTAATTTACTAACTTTTTCTATGTTATTTTAACTAGGCTTCCATTAAAATCCTCTATAATGAAAGGTAAATTTATCTTACATAATTCATTTACGTGTATGTGTAATTCATTAGATAAATAGGAGTAATTCCATTACAACGAAAAAATCGTTACAACGAAATATTTTAGTGGTCCCGTGGAGTTCGTTGTAACGGAAATCTACTGTACTAATAATAATAATAATAATACTTACCAGCTTGTTCATTTTGCAAAAGAGGCTAAAGGATAGACACTAGATTCGAAAAAATAAGTCTGATTTTTTCAAATTCAGTTTGCAGTTGTTTAAAGGCATCTTCTATTTATACTCAATTAAAAGGAAAATTTATAACAAAATTCTTATTTTTCCTTTTGTGCAAAAGGAAATAAAATTATTTTCTTTCAATCTATATCTTTATTAAAATAACAGTAAAGAAAAAGAATAACACAGTAACATTTTCCTTCAATTTCCGTGTGCTTTATGCATTGTCAAATGTTTATAAAACTGAACTTGCATGTTAATATTCAATGCCATTGCGAAAAATAATCTTTGAAATATTCAAAAAGCGTCCTTGAAAATCTGATGAAATTCCAATAAAAATATTCTTCTAACGCGTGTACGTGATGTTGCGGTATATGCAAAACTACCATCAATTCACCTGCAATAATAGGAAGTGAAAGTAGGTTATTTAATTCAATATATTATATACAAAACGAAAAATATATAGGGTTATCAGAAAAGAATCATGCAATTACAAAATTTATTATTTTCCATAATTTCAAACAGAAAATTATAATTTATATGCCATTGTAATGAAAAAATGTTAATTTCTTTTTCGGAAGTGTTCGATATGACTTCTTTTAGTCACCCGTATAATATCATTGCGATATGCCAATTCTTACCAAACACGTTGTAATGTTTCATTATTAACTAACTATTTGTAAAGCATCACAAATGCGTTGTTTAAGTTCGGGCAAACTTGTAGGCAAAGGTGGTGAACACAAGATCTTTGACATATCCCCAAAGGAAGAAGTCGCAAGGGGTTAAGTCAAATGACCTAGGAGGGTAGCTGTATAGGACTTCTTTTATTCCCCCGTATAGTATCATTGCGATATGCCAATTCTTGCCAAACTTGTTGTAAAGTTTCACTATTAACTGTTTATAAAGCATCACAAATGCGTTATTTAAGTTTGGGCAAACGTTAAACGTTAAGGTGGTATGAACACAAGATCTTTGACCTATCCCCAAAGGAAGAAGTCACAAGGGGTTAAGTCAAGTGACCTAGGAGGGTAGCTGTATAGGACTTCCTTTATTCACCCGTATTGTATCATTGCGATACGCCAATTCTTGCCAAACTTGTTGTAAAGTTTCACTATTAACTGTTTATAAAGTATCACAAATATGCGTTATTGAAGTTCGGGCAAACGTTAAACGTTAGGCAAAGGTGGTATGAACACAAGATCTTTGACATATCCCCAAAGGAAGAAGTCGCAAGGGGTTAAGTCAAGTGACCTAGGAGGGTAGCTGTATAGGACTTCCTTTATTCACCCGTATAGTATCACTGCGATATGCCAATTCTTGCCAAACTTGTTGTGAAGTTTCACTATTAACTGTTTATAAAGCATCACAAATGCGTTATTTAAGTTCGGGCAAACGTTAAACGTTAGGCAAATGTGGTATGAACACAAGATCTTTGACCTATCCCCAAAGGAAGAAGTCACAAGGGGTTAAGTCAAGTGACCTAGGAGGGTAGCTGTATAGGACTTCCTTTATTCACCCGTATAATATCATTGCGATATGCCAATTCTTGCCAAACTTGTTGTAAAGTTTCACTATTGACTGTTTATAAAGCATCACAAATGCGTTATTTAAGTTCGGGCAAACGTTAAACGTTAGGCAAAGGTGGTATAAACACAAGATCTTTGACATATCCCTAAAGGAAGAAGTCGCAAGGGGATAACTCAGGTGACCTAGGAGGGTAGCTGTATAGAACCAAATCATCGGCCACACTGCGACCAAGTCAATGGTGAGGTAGTTCTCTGTTTAGAAATTTACGAACCTCCAAATGCAAATGGAACGGTGCGCCATTTTGTTGAAAAATGAAATTTTGCATATCTTCCTTCAGCTGAGGGAAAAGCCAAATTTCCAACATATCGAGGTAGGTAATACCACTCACTGATTTTTTGGGCTTTGATGAAGATACAATGTTACAAACTAAAATGTAATGTTTTTTATTTACAATGGCATACTAATTATATTTTTCTGTTTGTAATTATAGAAAATATTACATTTTGTCATCGGATGATTCTTCTTCCTGATAACCCTGTATAATTCAACAAAGTATCGTTTTGTTATAATCTTTAATCTTGTAAGTAAAACAAACAACACTGGACAGCAAAAAATAAAAGTTTTCCTTCCTGCGAAACAAATATGTGAACTATATAGATCTAACATTACTTAATCTAAATCGCTCCAACACGTATAATTTTTTTTTCTAGAAACTGTTTTCTAAAAATAACAAATATTGAAGGATTGTTATTACAGGGTGGCTACAGATCAGGGAAAAACACAGTTGAAAAAAAAAAGAGGAAGCACCAGTATTTTCTTATAGAAAATTTTGACTTTTTTATCGCTCAAATAAACTATTCGAATATTTCCATAAGAATATACTGGTGTTCACCACTTTTTTTCATTTCATTTTTCTCTCATTTGTCGCCTCCTTGTTATATTAATTTTCAATGCTAGGTAACATTAAAAACACTAAAAAGGTATTTCCACTGTCTTAGATAACAAATCAATAAAATATATAATGAAAATATTTTTTTTTGTTGATATTTGTCTCATGCATTGCTCTTTTGGTGTCGCTCCCTCTTTCGTGCACACCAGTAAAAAAAAAAGCGAAAAAATTAGTTTTTTTTATTCAATCGACCGTCATTTTGTCAAAAATCAACTTTTTAAACTAAATGGATTTTTTTAACATCTCAATGGACTTTTTTTAAAAATTAAATTTGTACCCCTTTTGAAAAATAATCTCTACTATATACTTATATATTAGGATATTTTCAAGACTAATCTACGACAAAGAACAATTTTTGTATCTTGTGGTACCATTAAATATAAAAAATAGTTGCTAGAAAAATAATCTCTGCCATACATTTATACTAGGATATTTTCAAGAGAAATCTACGACAAAGAACAATTATTGTAACTTGTGATACCATTGAATATAAAATTAGTCCGTAGACCTGGCCTGTAATCAAAGGGTTAACAAATCCATCTATTTTCCTTGTAACACCTATATAGAAATTGTGAAGAAAAAACTGAGCTGTTACTAGTAGTCTTTACCCCTGGAAAAAAATGTCAAACTTTACAAAAATTCTGAAAATTTATTATTTGCACTTTAACGAAGTTTCATTTATTATTTTTCATTTTTTTTACAGACCTTAAGAAAACCATAGTTTATTTTAAAACTAGCAAAACCCGCGGCTTTGCTCGCGTAATTCTTGAAAAATGCCAAGTGGTATTCGTTGGCCTATTTTCATTAGAGGAAATTTTACTGCCACAGATAATTCAGAAATTACTAATTAAGCCACACTAATGTCGAAAAAAAATCGAAATTTTAGAACGTTTTACGCTCTTTCACCCCCTCTACATGTGGTAGTGTCACCGACATAAAATATAGCCTATACTATAGCAGGGACTGATACCATCAATTTGCCACCATCACTTTTGAAAATGATTCTATAGTTCCAGAGATTCCATAGAAATTGTAATTTAGAATGTTTTTAGAACGTTTTCGCTCATCTCACCCTTTTAAATTTTGAATTTTTTTAGAGTTTGTTCTTAGAGAGCATTTACATCTTATAAGTAACTACCATGCCAAATTTCATGACTGTAGCTCCTTCAGTATAAAAAAAATCGAAATTTTAGAACGGTTTTCACTTCTGCACCCGCCTGGGGGTAGTGGCACCGACATAAAATATAGCCTATGTTGGAGCAGGGATTGTCACCATCACTTTTGAAATCGCTTCAGTAGTTCCAGAGATTACCCCCTACAAACAAACAAACAAACAAACAATCTTTACTACTTTATAATATTAGTATAGATTAACACTGTTTGTAACCTTCAGGTGTTACGTCCAAGTTATGAGCGTGAGGTGATTTTATTTAAATTTTATGTAACAAGATTTAATTTTAGTTTTTTTTTTTTTTTTTTTTTTTTTTTTTTTTTTTTTTTTTTTTTTTTTAAATCTATAGACCATAAGGAAATTATAATTTAAATGTGTAATGTTTATGGCTTACTTCTCAAAGTGAAAATGAGTTATCTATCTTAAAACATTGCCGGCCGGGAACGAGAATTCTCATTTTTATTTAACCAAGCATCGTTGACTAAAGGCGTGGCTTTTACCTTCAAGAAAATGAATTTATATCATTTTCTCCATATTTTTTTTAGATTGTAAGACATTTGAAATAAATACGTACATTGAAAGATAAATACTGATGTAAAAACTTAAAAAAAACTATCTATGAAACCAATTTACGAAACACTTTCCGAAAAGGGGAGCTACTACTACTTTAAAATCCGGATAACATAAAAATTGCTCGTCGGCACTGCTAGTCTTTTATCTTAATTTACTCTAACGAAGTTTTAATTAATAGTTTCTACAGACCTTATAATTTTCTATTATTATTATAACCATTCTGCGGAGATAATTTCATTTCTAACCAGTTTTGAATTTTACGAAAAAGTATATATATTGCCTCTAAAATAAATTAACTAAATACATAAAGAAAATTCTATATTTTGAACGTCATATTAAGCTTGACAATTTATCCCTTTCCGGCACATATTCTGTTCGTAAAATGAGAAATTACTGACTGACACCGGAATTTACAAACGACTTTTTTAGAAAATATGAACTTCTTATTTTAAGCTTTCATTATAAAAACAAAATTCTACTAAAATATTCTTGGTGCCGTATGCAAGTTTGGAATTAAAATTAGGTGTACCCGGATTTGGACCACTGTGCCGGAAAGGGTTAAAATACGCAAAGTAAATGCGTTGATTTCTCAATTTAATCGATACTGAAATAGGTGCAATTACACTATCAAAGTTTTAAAATATTAAAATCATTACGATGTTAAAAACACAGAAGTCGTCAAAAATATCCTGAGAGCTTTCAACCGTCATCAGATTACTTAAATGAGAAGAAAGCTGTAGCTCTAAAAATAAGTACACCGTACAAGAAGTAAGGGTCAAAATTAAAAATAATAAATCGAAGGGGGGGGGGGAGGAGGAAAGGACTTTCTTTCCTTCCTCTGATCCTCCTGAAGAAGCATTATGCAGGATACCCACTGGCCCGTTTTCGAATACCAGTATTTTTTAAGAAAAATACTGATATTCCGTTTCGTTTTATGTTTTCAGTACATTTGCAAAAAAAATTAGTCTTTCAGGTAGGTTTCTACAAAATTGCCAATAGAAATTTGAAACGAATTTTTTTCTTAGATAAAAGTGGTGTTCAAAAACGGACCGAGTGAGAGCCCTGGCCCTGATTATGTGATACACCATAGCCAATATACCGGGTGATTATAATTAAAGTTACGATTTCAAAAATCGATAATTTTAAAACTACTGGTCAGAATGACTTGATATTTTAGTAGAACAATCGTGAGGCAATGGAATTTTGTTTGGCGAAGGAAAAAAAATAGTTCCAAATTGTGCCGATAGATGGCGTTGTCAGGGTAATGTCAGGGGAAAGACCAAAAATGTATTCTTGAACCCTTTCCGGCGCGGAGTAAATTTGTTTGCAAAATGATGAAATAATAGACTGACACCGGAATTTACAAACGAATCCATTAGTAAAAAGAACCTTGCTTATTTTTCTGGTTCTTAATGAAAGGAAAATTTTAATTAAATACCGGGTGATTATAATTAAAGTTACGATTTCAAAAATCGATAATTTTAATTAAAACTACTGGTCAGATTGACTTGATATTTTAGCAGAACACTCGTGAGGCAATGGAATTTTGTTTGGCGAAAAAAAAAAGTTTCAAAATGTGCCCATAGATGGCGCTGTCTGGGTTCTCATTGTCTGAAGATATGCAAATTACTAATACGTGACATGCGCACCGCAGACATAGCAACCATAAAATGCAGAGCAGCAGCTCTTTGCCTGAATGCTTCATCATGACTCTGACTATGAAGGATCGCGCTCTGCTCTTGAAGCTTTTTTATAAGAACGATGATGACTGTACACTTACAGCTATTAGGAAGTTTCGGACATTAAAATCCATAAAAAAAGGTCCAAAAACAACAAATGGTCTGCAAAAAATGATTGCTAAATTCGAAGAGACCGGTTCATTTGACGTTAAACGGGGTAGAGGAAGGAAACCAGTTTCAGCTGCGGCAGTGGAAGATGTGGCTGCAGCATTACAGGAACATACTGACAGTGATGCTGGAATCAGCAGTGTAAGGGGGATTGGCCGAATGCTGGACATGCCGAACAGCACGGTGCGTAAAGTCCTACGGAACGTCTTACGCTGTTATCCGTACAAGATAACTCATGTGCAGGAGTTGCTACCTGCTGATCTGGAAGCACGTCAATCTTTTGCACTACAATTTCTTGCCCGGATGGAAATGGACAACGGATGGCCATGGAACATTCTGTGGTCTGACGAAGCCCACTTTCATTTGCAAGGTTCTGTAAATACGCAAAATTGCAGGATATGGGCGACCGAGAATCCGTCCCAGCTACAGCCATTACCTCTTCAGTCTGAAAAGGTCACTGTGTGGTGCGGAATAACGGCAGCGTTTATCGTCGGTCCATTTTTCTTCGAGGAGATCACACCTGCGGATCCCGTTACCTGCACAGTTACTGGCAAGCGGTATGAAGCACTTTTGCGTAACCATGTTCTTCCGGCACTTCAACAGCGTCAGTGTGTGGATCGCATAATATTCATGCAAGATGGCGCTCCTCCGCACATTGCTACTACTGTGAAGCAGCTACTGAGTGATAATTTCGGAGATGATAGGATCATAAGCCGCCATTTTCCAACAACGTGGCTGCCACATTCCCCCGACTTAAACCCGTGTGATTTCTGGCTTTCGGGGTACCTGAAGAATGTTGTTTATAGCGGGCGGATTCAGAATCTAGCCGACTTGAAGGCAAGCATCACACAACACACCCATTGCATTAGTACAGATACCCTCCGATCTGTTGTGGAGCATGCCGTTTTGCGCTTCCAATTAGTAGCGGAACAAGGCGGAGGGCATATTGAGCAACTTATGCCTTAATAATCAGTAAGGTGTTTGTTCCATGAAGCTCTTTTTTTTTTTCATTTTTTGTCATTATCGCTGTCATCGCTGTAAACACGTAGTCTTGTCTTTTCGCTAATAAATTTTTAGTAAATCTCTGAACTCTATTTTTTTTCCTTTTGGCAACATCATTCCTATGTTTAACCCTTTAACGGGCGGTGGTCACAAAAAAGGACACCCAATTTTAATTCTAAAACTGACAAACGGCACCAAGAATATTTAATTAAAATTTTCCTTTCATTAAGAACCAGAAAATAAGCAAGTTTCTTTTTACTAATGGATTCGTTTGTAAATTCCGGTGTCAGTCTATTATTTCATCATTTTGCAAACAAATTTACACCGCGCCGGAAAGGGTTCAAGAATACATTTTTGGTCTTTCCCCTGACATTACCCTGACAACGCCATCTATCGGCACAATTTGGAACTATTTTTTTCCCTCGCCAAACAAAATTC
Source organism: Maratus michaelseni (assembly GCA_963931845.1). Classification (NCBI taxonomy): domain Eukaryota; kingdom Metazoa; phylum Arthropoda; class Arachnida; order Araneae; family Salticidae; genus Maratus; species Maratus michaelseni. Next base: position 160,617,145 of record OZ007598.1, read on the forward strand.
CATTGCCTCACGATTGTTCTACTAAAACATCAAGTCATTCTGACCAGTAGTTTTAAAATTATCGATTTTTGAAATCGTAACTTTAATTATAATCACCCGGTATAATTTAACCCCTTCAGGGGCAAAGTACTCTTGGAGCAAAAATATTGAAATGATTGATTGACACCAAGATTCGCGAACGAATTTATTTTAAAATAAGTAAAAACTTTCCATCAGGAACCTTATAAATTCAAAATTTGATTATAAAATTCTGGTGTAACTGTGCCATTTTGGGATTAAAATTAAGTGGTATATATAATATGCCGGCACCCTTCAAAGGGTTAAGGCTATTGTTCATTGATTTTAATGAAATTACCCTTGAGCCTCCCCCCTGTCGCCCCTTCTGAGCCATCCTTCAGCCACTCTGATGGTGAAAACTTGAAAATTGGAAACCATACTGTTTAAAAAGTCCACAGCCTTTTTTTTTTTTCTTTTTTTTTTTTTTTTCAGAAACAAATTGGCTTATTGTGAAGAAAATGTTTTTTTTCCTTGACCATATAATTGCATTTTTTGAGAAATGATTTATTAAAATATAATAAACTGCCTTTTTTCTTGCTTTTATTTTGTCTTTAGAACATACATAATATGATAAATTTATTACATATTTTAGCCATTACATACAATCCAGTCTGCAATTGCAAAGATTACTTCAATTTATAAATTATTCAGTTTCAGTTCCCATTGGATTAGATGTTGTTCCTTCCGGATGCTCATGTCCTGGTGCATTATGTTCACCGGCATGGCCCTGTTCACATGGTTTTTCAGCTGTTTCAGCTGCTTCTCCTTCCTCATTAGCATACGTCTTCGTGCTCAGTTCAAATACAAGGACGCACAGAACAAGACAGAAAACCTATACGAAAGAGACCAATAATATATATATATATAAATATTCGTTCACAAAGATTGATAAATTACGAGTGATAAATCTTCTTTTATTTCACAAGAGTTTCGTGTTTAAAAGGGATTTTGACCACTACGGATATATAAATTATAACAAAGATTCATATTCCAAACCTCTAAACTAGCGTTTAGCATTCTAATAATTAGATAAAACGGCGTACCAAAGACATGCGAGGGATGAAAATAAAGGACTGCAGTATAAATAAAGCAGAGATTAATTAAAACGTTGGCGGACACTTGCGTCTATAGCCGTCAAAGCGAAGTTCACTATGTGGCATGACGGCAATAGCCGTCGAAAACGAAACGGTCGTTTTTAGACACTACAGCTATAGCAGCACAAATGTGCATTTACCGGCGTACAAGTAGAAGCCCAGTGTCATGTTTTGGAAACAATTTTTTAGGTTGAAGTTCGTTTTCCACCTCTTACACGAGTTGCAGCTTCAGTATGCACGTGCAGGGTGGCTTTCGGTCAGTGGAAAATACGGTAAAAAAATGATAATTACCAGTATATTCTAATAGAAAAATTTAAATTGATTATTTGATCGAATAATCAACATAAATTTTTCTATAAGAATATACTGGTGTTTATCACTTTTTTGACTGTATTTTTCCCAGACCATTAGCTACCCTGACGTGGTTGTGAAGGGAGTAGTGCAACCTAATTAAAAGTGCTGAATTAATCTAAATTAAGTTTATTTAAGCAAAAAGAGTAAAACTATACTTCTAATATTCTAAAAATTACAAAAACATATAGTGTCAATTTTCGAATTTCACTTGTTCCTACTGTCCGTCAATGTGTTAATAAAAAGTATCAGATGCAACAACGTGGTCAATTTAAAAAAGAAAATTCTCGTTACAAACAAGTTTATATTAAAACAAATTATTATTACAGATAGTTTTTTCTACAGTAGTTCTAAACATCATAAATAAAACCGTTACAACTTTGACATTATTTTAGATATGTTTATCATAATAGACAATATCGTTCTAACATGACGAAAATGTAGTGAAAATTACATTAATCATGTCATTTCCATTTCCATCGTGTAATTTTAAAACATTTTAATAACATTTTAAGATACGTTTTCTTACTTAGGGGTGCAATTCACCGAAATGAAAGCGGTACTTAGTACTTTTGCCTACCAGCCATTTCACATGACATTATTTTACTGGGTTAAGCCTAAGCATTTACATCATTTCCCTCTAATGAATTGTCACTAGACCATCATATTAGAACGCTTTAAAGTATTTGAGCATATTCCATACTTAGCTTTTCTAGTTTCGTGGAAATGTTTCATCAGTAACCCGAATGCCGCAACATCGAGATAACATGTGTGCAACGTCCCACAATTCTTGTGCCAACTTTACACTAGCAATAGGATTCTATATTTGTATTGTGTCTTGAACTTGTTTTTATACAATTTAATTTTGAACTCTGTATCACGATCGCATTTGAGTTCTCATATCAAAATCATTTCTTGATGTTTGTAACAGTACATACATCCCATGCTCATGAAAGTTCATAACAAATCTAGGACTTTCATCTTTGCAAACTATTTTACATCTTGCAAAAGGCATTCAGTGTCGTTTCAACTTAAAGTTGTTTCTTTAAGTATAAAGATTCTAAAGTATCTTTCTCGAATATTTGTTCTATAAGATTACTTTTCAGCTCTCCTGACGAGACATAAATATTGATTTCTCTAAATGATTGAACTCTAGCTTCATGTATAGTGCAGTCTTAAGATGTTTCATGAATTTACATATACTCTTAGAATTTTTTTAAATCAAGATTTTTTTTATTATCAATAACACAAAGAGTACGCATACTTTTCAGCTAGCGTATGCAATAATAATGATATAAAGTTCCAAATATTTTCTTTTGTTAAAAAAATATCAAAAGGAAATTAAAACTTGATTCACGACAATGTAGAGTACTTATTTGCATCACAATACACACGGATATATTTTTTAGAAGTGAAACATCTGAACTTACACGCAATGTGGGCACCGCTGCAAACTTTCGCAAAAAAATTCCGTTTTATTAAATATTCACTCTCAGAAATAAAACACTCAATTTTGACGATTCCGCAATCCTTAGACCTCATTTCGTTATTTTTGACAATCATTTCGTCACAGGGTCACGTGGTTTTTGACGAAACGTGAATCCTCAAATATCTGTCGAAACTGATTCCTCGCTGTCAAAAACAAAAACTCTCACTTTTGACGATTCCGCAATTCTTGAGCTATATTCTAACATTTTTGACAATCATTTCGTCTTCTCAAAATTAAGTGATTTTTAATGAAATGAAAAATCTCAAATATTTGACAAAAATGTTTCCCCATTCTCGGCCAGATTATTTTTGTTGTTACAAAATCGTTCAAAAAAAATTACACAAAAGTACTAAATTTACGATATATTAATGAAAACAGAAACAAAAATATTTCATCCTTGGGGGCCGCTATAACACGAAAGTACCAAATTTCTACTTTATTTTTCATATCTGATAATTTGCGTCTATCCTTTTTGTAACGATTTTATGCATTTCTATTGCCTATTCAAAGACAAATTTTTCTAAAGTTACAGAATTTCGTTAAAAGAGGTTAAAATAGTAAAATGCGAACATCATTTGGTCATTTTCGACCGAAAGCAACAACATTTTCCCAATGGTTAAAAAGAAAAAAAATCTAAATTTTAGGAGCTTTTCTTTATTTAAGAAATATATTCATATAACAATCAAACTTAAAATATGTATAACTGACCCTTTCCCCTCTATAAACAGTAATCTTATCCGCTAAAATTGATGAACTCGCCTCCAAAATATGCACTTCAAAATTAATTATTTCTGATCAACAAATTAACAAGACCATATTTAAATCATTCATTGAACAAAGGAAATTTCTCTAATAAATTATATTAATCAAGCCATATTCTAATTATTTATTAACCATAGAAAAACCATAATAATAATCTAGCCTTATTAATTAAAACATGCAGAAATTATAACAGCACCGATAAAAATACAATCTTCTTTCTAAAAATATAAACACACATCAACATCCCGAAATACATTTAAAATCAAATAATTTCGATGTCCCACTGGCTAAGTGGTAAGAGCGCTTGGCTGCCAAGCTAAAAGTCGCGCGTTCGAATCCCATTGAAGACTTGTGAAAAATGATCTTATTTTTCCCCTCATCAATTAAAGATGCTTCTAAAAACTCCGATAGATGGCAGCACCAACCTTTTTTTGGAACTTTCAAAGAAACAATTTGACGAAACTAATTTCTTCGTAATTTTGAGGATGAAAATTTACTCGATTTGACGAAATATTTACTCGGAGCATTTCCCAGGAAACCGTTTCGTCAAAAACGAAAAAAAATTTCTTGAAATCTGAGTATTCATTTTTGAGAGTGTTGTAGGACTCGGTGAACTAGTTTCAATTGACAATTTTTTAAAACCTAAACAATCGACTATAAATAAGTTATACTCTTTTTTTTATGGAGTCCTTTTAACACTTTCTAGGCGAAAGACATTTTTAGTATTTTTGAACGTGTACGAAGTACGAAAGCGTTTTTTCATTGGAAAAATGTCATTAAGCACTGGGTAATTTCTGTCAACATCTGAAAGTTCATGATCACCACAAGAATAATCTGGTTACTTATCAGCAGTGTTACCAAATGTGGCGTATTTTATATTCAGAAATTCCGAATTCTCACCAGAAAGTTAGAATAGTCATATTTGCTTTATATAATGATAAAAAAAGTAAACAGTTGATACTTTAAAAGGAATTCCCAGTTGCACAGCAACCTGTATATGGGTAGATTTGTAACACATCATAGAGAAGCCATGAAAAATAGTCTAACTGTAACACAATATATGTACTTACAATAAAACAAGTTGGAAATTGTACGTTAAACGTGACAAATGAGGTGCATTCGTTTCGTGCTATAACTAGTTTTACAACATAAAAAAAATCATCCTTGTTATTTTCAGTGAAATAAATTATATCGTCTGCTATGAACGAAATGAGGATGCCTTTTTTTGTATTATTATTACGTATGCCATGTTTACAGATGGGTTTTTTTTTTCGACACCAGACAGCGCTGTAAATTCACCAAGGAGATCATGCTTTGCGAATGATTATCTCCATGGTTAATATTTCTATGACTCACGATGAATACATCTTTTGTTTATTTACTTTAATGGATTGAGATATTCGGCTGTTAACCTAATTTTCATGAAGTTATCTCAGAATCTATACATTTTTTAATGTAACGCATCTCTCAAGCAAACAAATTTTTTGAACGATCTTTCTAAAAATGTAACTTTTATGCAATTTTATTCGAAAAAATAATTTTGAATAAAAATGGCCGCTTGGCATATGGAAAAAGATGTGGTCATCCCGTATTTGTTTTCCTCAGTCAGCGGCGTAGCCAGGTAGGGGGTCCAAATGCTCTGAATACTAGTAACATTGTAAAGTTTCCCTCTCCATGAACATCGCAGAAAATTCTCCGATTATATAAGGCAAAGAAAACTTTAGTGGTATCCACAGCATCTGGACCCCCATCCTGGCTACGCCACTGTCGTCAGTCACATGACTTGCGCTTTTATTATATAGATTACGTATGATAGGATTTAATAGAATAAAATAAACTTTTATGAATATCTTTTTAAGTTTCGATTCGATTTTCATAAAATTTGAAATGACTCGACAAAATTCTGCACCGATTATATACAGGGTGTAACAGAAATGCTTCAACAAACTTTGAGGGATGATAGTACTCATGAAGACGAACAAAAAATGCAATGGAACATGGGGTCGCAAATGACGTTTAACCCCTTCAGGGGTAATGGTATGTTTATGAAAGCGCTTAATTTTAATTCCAAAACGCCATAATGGCACCAGAATTTTGCTAAAATATTTTCCATTTAATATGTATGTGAAATATAGCCTTTTTCTTATTTACAAACAAAGTTTTTTATAAATTCCGGTGCCAGTCATTTATTTCAACATTTTAGTACTAAAAGTAGTTTGCCCCTAAAAGGCTTAAAGGATAAAAATAGAGAAAATGCGTCTGAAAATGGACTGGCACCGGAATTTACAAAAAAAATTGTTTGTAAATAAGAAAAAGGCTATATTTCACATAAATATTAAATGGAAAAGATTTTAGCAAAATTCTGGTGCCATTGTGGCGTTTTGGAATTAAAATTAAGTGGTTTTTTAGACATACCACTGTCCCTGTAAGGGTTAAATGTCATTTGCGACCCCGTGTACTATTGCATTTTTTGTTCATCTTCATGAGTACTATCATCCCTCAAAGTTTGTTGAAGCATTTCAGTTACACCCTGTATATTAAATTTCAAACCATTCGGTTGGGTAGTTTTTGCGCTGTTATATGCGGACAGACGGACGGACGGACAGACAGACGGACGGCCCAGACGACGACTATAGGTGCTACGTATTTATATAATTACGAACCTATACCTAACTATAGAGATTAAAATAGTAGGAAAGGTTTTGAGCGCACAGAGACAGAAGACGAAATGAAAAACAGAAGAGAAAAAGTATATTTAAGCAACTGGGTAGAAACGAACGACCAAACAAATTGTAGAAAAGGCTAGGAAGGCGAAAACAAATTACTATTCAAAACTTTCTGTGTGACTTCTGTGTAATAATCACATGACTGAAATACAGTCTCCCGTCTGCAATAAAAGCCCTAAAATTTAAGTTTGGAAAAACATAAAAAAATGAAGAAATAAAAGGCAAACATACTCATTTTGAAAGACTCTTAAAATGACTTGCTGTTTTGTTTCTGATTTAAAACTTATGCAAACATAAAGGTCATGTGTTCAACTATAAATAAATAACTTTAAATTACTTTAAGGAGATATTTTTTTTTATGAAACCAATGGGCGGAAATGTACGGCTTAACTACCGCTGTCCTTTGGAATTATTACGTTATTTTGTTAGGAAACTACAATCGACGCTCAATATAATAACCCCTACGTTCTCCAAACATTTGTTATAATGGAAAGTCGCTATAATGGATATTTTCAAAATGATTGTATTTGTATTAATTGCGTCAAAAAGAAAAAAAAAATTACATAATTGGATGTAGATCTTGAGATAAAAATATTGTTTAATTCTAATAAAAAAAAAAATAACCAGCATATTCAACCCAGGTTAACAATGCCTGATATACGAACTGAATTTACAGAATGTAAGTGAAAATGATTTTTAATTGATTTAACATTGAACATTCAAGTAAATCATTATTAATTATTTTATTTCATTTCATTGATAAATTATTCCCATTAGCTTTTTTACATTTCGCATATTTTCTTAAGTTTCTCATCAACTACACCAAAAAACATATTTTGTGCTTTTGTATTAGCCATAGGCGGCTCGTGGCTGGTTTTATTTGGGGCACTAAATGCATGCATGGGAAATTTATTCTTCAAAGTACCACTATATATTAAAAGAAATCTTTGTGTTAATTATTGGCAAAAAGTTCTGCCATTAAATCAACAATGAATTTCTTTAAAACAAATAGTGGTACGAGAAGATAGCAAAAAGTTTTTAATCTTTCAAGTATGTACAGTAATCCCTTAACATTCGCGAGGGTTAGGTTCATGGAAATCTCCGCGAATGTCAAAATCGCGAATGTTGAGACTATCCTCACGTGCATAAAAGAGGGTTAGGTTTTACGATTTTTTTTAATGGAAAAAACAATTGAAATGTAAATAGTATATTTATTAAATATTAAAAATACATACTCTAAATAAGTTTGAACAATTATAAATATATTGTAAAAAGATTATGTGCTGGTTGATGGCTGAATAAAAGTAGTAATATGCGATTGCTTGGCAGAAGACATCTTTTGTTTATGGATTTCCTTGTAAGGAAAAGTTGCAGCCCCAATTTCTCCTTTAAATTTAAGACTCCTCACTAGCGAGGGATTACATTCTATCGCTTTATCAACAAGTTGTTGCTGTAATTTTAAAATTTCCGCGACATTTTTTGCAGAAAATAGTTCACCTGCAATAAAAAATTTAAATTTTAGAAAATTTAGTAAACAACAACAACAAAAAAAAAAACCTAAAAAAGACGCTTACATCCAGTTTAATTCCTGCTCTTATCGTCTGTGTCATTGTCTGGTTCTGTAATTTTTTCTTCAAGGATTTCTATAAGTTCTTCTTCAGTAAGTCCATCATCATGGAATATTATCAGATCTTCCACATCTTCTCTCCTCATGTCGTCGAAACCATCACCTCCGACCTGATGAGCCAGTTCCACAATTTTTTCAAGAGGTTTGGAAATTGAAGGCATTTGAATTTCTTTTTGTACCACTTGGGGCCAAATATTCCGCAACAAGAATTGATTGAACTTTCATTAAATTCCATCCATGCTGCGTCAATTTCGGCAATGCAATCTGCTGTGTTGAAATTTTTCCAACTCGATGTGACCGTGGCTTCTGAATTTACGTCAATCTATTCAAAAATTCCTTTGAAAGATCTTCTTGTGTAGTAAGCTTTGAACGCAGCTATGATTCCTTGGTCTAACGGTTGGATCAGTGAAGTCGTATTAGGGGGTAAAAAAACCACTTCGACGTTGGGATGGGCATCTTTTAAACTAAGTGGATGTCCAGGAGCATTGTCAATGAGGAGTAGAACTTTAGATGACAGATTTTTAGATGAAAGGTTTTTTTTCACCTCATTAATAAAATAATCATTAAACCAATCCAGAAACAAAACGCTGATTACCCATGCTTTGGTATTTGCTCGCCAGAAGACAGTCAACTTGCTTTTATCTTTACCTTTGAGAGCAGGATGATTTTGCGATTTATAAATTAATATCGGCTTTACTTTAAAAGTCGCCACTAGTATTGGTATACAACAGAAGAGATACCATATATTTTGCTGCCTTAAAACCTGGAGTTGTGCTTTCTGTTTTGGCAAGAAAAGTTCTCTTCAGCATTTTCTTCCAGAACAAGCCTGTCTCGTCGGCATTAAACACTTATTCTGGAAAATATCCTCCGTTTTCAATAATTTTTGTAAGTTCTTCAGGAAATTTTTGAGCACTTACATGATCCGCAGAAGCCGTTTCGCCAACTAACTTTATGTTGTGTAAACTATGCCTATGTTTGAAATTTTCAATCCACCCTTTACTTGCCCGGAAATCAAATAAAGTCTCATCCTTTACTTTTATCGCGTCAAATATTTTTTTAACCTTGGCTCGTATTAAAGCTGAACTTAGCGGCACTTGCTCCTGATTCATATCTTCTATCTAAATACTTAAGGCATTTTTAGTTTCTTCCAATGACTTGTTACGTACTTGCAATACGGTTTTTGCGCTAGTCGGTGCACTTGCTGAGACGCTGTCTCTTATAGCCTTTTCATTTTTTTTAATTGATCGAACCGTAAATCCATTAATATTAAAATAACGACCGATCGCGCACACTCTTTCTCCCATTCGCAACTTATTTAAAATTTTAACTCTTTCGGAAAGGTTCTTTTTTTCACTCTTTTAGCTGTAGACGACATGATGAAGTTATTCTTTTTTAGGTTTGCTAAACATTGAGAAGAAAAAATAGACAGGCGAATAGAAAGAACAAATGTATTCTACGGGGACTTACGTAATTCAAACGATAAACAAAACTTAGAAGGTGCATGCGCATTACATACTTCAAACAGAAAGTTTGCGTTTTGTTCTTTCAATATAAATTGGAGAAATGCCAAGCTCGAACAAACAAAGGGGGATAATCTATTTTTTGCATAAAATCATGTTTCGCGTAAAACAAAGGAAGTTTACTTAAAATAAAATATATTCTTTATAAAACGAATTTCCGCGAATAACCAAGTTAAGTATTCGCGAATGTTAAAATGTTTTCCATTTTATATTTCGCGAATAATCAAAACTCGCGAATGTTAAATCCGCGAATGTTAAGGGATTACTGTATTTAGTGCCCCAAAAATATTCAGTCACGAGCTGCCACTGATTAGCCACAAGCCAGCGGTTAATCGCAAACGATTTCTATATTTATACTTGAGAACTATTTTAAAAACCACAACAAAGTACTAAATTGAGATACAGCTCATAAGCAAATTGTATTTTAAAGTGCTTTTTAACACTTTCCAATTGAATTAATTAGCATTGAATTAATTACGTATCATAGGATTTAATAGAATGAAGAAATCTTTTATAAATATCTTTTTAAGTTTTGATTCGATTTTCATAAAATTTGAAATGACTCGACAAAATTCTTCAACGATTATATATATGAAATTTCAAGCCATTCTGTTCGGTAGTTTTTTCGCTGATATATGCGGACTGACGGACGGATTAGACGACGACTATAGGTGCTTCGTATTTATGTAATTACGAACGCACCTAAAAAGGTACAATTGGATAAAACAAAAAAAAAAGAAAAGAAAAGAAAAGAAAGAAAGAAAAACAAACACCTCATATATTTTCACCTCCAAACTGTCATAGTAAAAAAAAAAAGGAAGTAGCCATTCGACTAGAAATTATGTTTAGACAATTGAGCTTGGTCACATGTTCGAGAAAATTTTATTAGTGGGACATTTTGGTCATGGGTCATGATATTTAAACTCAAAGCTAATTTTGACTCAAAGCTAATTTCAAATGCTCTGGAAACCAGCAATATTATAAAGTTTTCTTCACCTTCATTATCGCAGAAAATTCTCCGATTAGAGAAGGCAAAAATATTTTTATAAAATTAGTGGTATCCAAACCATCTGGACCTCGACCCTGCCTACGCCACTGCTACAAGATGTCGCTGCGATCGACCCGTTATCTTTTCAGCATCGTTCTACATTTATCGGATTCAATTTTTTAGTACTATTTTGAAGCCGTTTTTCACACTATGTATTCTAGGCGCTGTAACTGAGGTAGACTGCAACATACTTTCTACAGAGTATAGAGTAAGTATCAATTATAATTTGTTTACAAAGACACTCAAAATATTCTGTTACATTACAGTCAATCGGGAAAAATCGTTTGCAGTACATTTTAATGATGCTACACTTTTTCAAACATCTGTTACATTACGGTCAATCGGGAAAAATCGTTTGCAGTACATTTTAATGATGCTACACTTTTTCAAACAACTGTTACATTACGGTCAATCCGGAAAAATCGTTTGCAGTACATTTTAATGATGCTACACTTTTTCAAACATCTGTCACATTACGGTCAATCGGGAAAAATCGTTTGCAGCACATTTTAATGATGCTACACTTTTTCAAACATCTGTTACATTACGGTTAATCGGGAAAAATCGTTTGCAGTACATTTTAATGATGCTACACTTTTTCAAACATATGGAAATGTACATGCGTCATTCAGGTAGCTGGCAACGTGATTTATATAGAGTGTAGAGTAAGTAGCAATTATAGTTCGTTTACAGGAACGCACAAATGTATTCCATTGCATTAAAAATCTATGGGAAAAAATCGTTTACAGTGTATTTTAATGAAATTGATATACATTACTGAGATGCATTAGAGCATGTTTTCTGTAGATTTATTGAGTGCGTAGAATATTTCGTTTATTTACAGAGACACTCAAAAGACTTTTTTTACAGGACTGACTATGAGCCATAACTGCTGGATTTAAGTTTTAAGCTGTGATATGCATTTAAAATTTTTATTATTATATAGTATTATGAGATGTATATTTCATATACAGGATTGTACGATATAGAATTCGCACACATTACTGGCTATGGACAGCAATTCGTGAAAAGGAATTTTGTACTGCGTTGTGATTATTTTTTAAAGTTTATTGAGATATATGATTTCATTGTATGAACAACAAGTAATAAAAAAAAATTAAGTCAATTCCTACTTAGGGCAACAAAGAAAATTTTTAATTTAGTTACTTTTTATTCAATAATTAATATATAATATTATTATTTATTAAAAAATTAATATAAATATTCATGTACATATGACTGAATCACAATATTAAGTGGCAAAATAGAAAGCGAATTTAATTGCAATTTTCCATTTTAATAAATAATATAAGAATGGCCCGGATAATATATAAGTACCGAAAATAATATAAAACAGCATAGAAAATAACATTAAAACATAATCACGAATCAACAGTTACCATGCCAACAGTTTCATGTAGTAGCGACTCTTTCGAAGAGTGGAACCTAATGGAGTGTTTCTGTTCACTTATCTTCGAGTTTTGAATGCTAATAGTTTGGTTATTTAATTTAATTAATGAATTAATGTTTGAAAAAAAACTGTATTAACATCAAATGTCATCCACTACAAGTTTAAAAAAATGTATTTGAACCTGAGTGGATGAATAAAAAGTATTTTATTAACGATTGAAAATTTGAACAAGATATATAAATATATAGAGAGTGTGAGCTAATAGTAGGAATTGAAAAATGACATTTCTTAACAATATTCCAATAGTGTTGGAAAGTGTTTCATAATCTATGCCATGGTGCATGATTTTTCTTTCTTGTTTACATAGCATGAATGTATATATAAAATTTTGTGGCTTTTTCAATAGGTCGTAATAATGAGAGAATCGGTATAATGGACAGCTGTTATATTCAGCATCTACTGCATTGAGACCTAAAAGCACGAACGTGCGAACGGCTGGTTGGTTGATTTTAAGACGCCCGCTTTTCTACACGAGGAATATAGGCCCTAGGGGAGTGCCCTCTGTGAGGGTCTTTCTAAGAGATCCTAACCCGTATTTACGACAAGGTTAGAAGAAAACCACGAAAAAATCCGAACGGTTAGGTCGACGAGCGCGACAGGAGTTTGAACCCAGCACCTCCCGTCTACCAGCTTTGAGAGCAGGATCGTGCGAATGGAAATATATAATCTAACAAGGTGAGGGTCAAGCTTGGTAATTACAGATTTTGATTATTTTTATATATGTTGTAGGGTAGAAGCCCATTAGTCTCAGGCTCAACGGATATTATACAACGCTCCTTAGTTCTCGAGAAATAGGGGGTCTAATATTATAACACAACCTAAATACTTACTTTGTATCGAAATTACTGCGTTGGTCGTAGCTCAGTTGTTATGGCGTCTGCTCGTTGATTCGCGGGTTCGACACCGGAACGCGCTACGTTTTTTTTTTCCTTTTTTTTTTACAAATATACTTGTAATTATAATTTAATAATCCCAATTAAAAATTTTAATATCGTACACTAATTATAATGTTAACATATTTAAATATTATTTTTTAAGCCATTATTAAACATTTCTGATCATTTAAAGAGAATTTTTTTAGTGGATTCATTATTGACTAGTAAAAATTCCAAAATCGTTACAAAATCATACCTTATTTTATTAATTATAAATTAACTCAAAGCGCAAGGATTAAATACGTGTCACAAATTTGAAAATATTTAATATTAAAAAAAAGTGTGTTGTAATTTAATTCTTATTCTAATTTTTAATATAATTATGCTTCTAACTAAAAAACAGAGCAGTATTATAATCGCATTGACTTCCCTTGTTAAGGCAATATATAAATGTTGTTTCTTTAAAGTCACGAAATAACACAATTGTTAAATATTATTGCGTCGATAAAGCATGTATGAAATACATTTTAAAAGTGATTAAAAAAAACTTAACTGTTTAATAATGTTTCATACAACGATTTATTTACAAAAAAAAAAAAAAAAAAAAAAAAAAATCAACATTATAATTAATGCACAATATTAAATTTTTTAATTAGGATTATTAAATAATAATTACAAGTACTTTATAAAACGAAAAATGAGAAAAACAAACGTATTGCATTCCGGTCTCGAACCGGTGCCCGTGGATCAAAGAGCAGACGCCATAACAACTGAGCTAAGACCAACGCAGTAATTTCGTTACAAAGTAAGTATTTAAGTTTTTTTTAAAATATTAGACACCCCCCCCCCCCTATTTCTCGAGAACTAATGACCGTTGTATAAAATCCGTTGAACCTGAGAAGGGTTGTCCTGTTGTAGGACAACCCTTTGGTTGATTGTTGTTGGTCCTGTTGTAGGGCTTCTACCCTACAACATATATAAAAATAATCAAAATCTATGATTACCTAGCTTGCCTTCTCCTTGTAAGACAAAACATGAAGAAATTTGATCTCGAGTGTATCCGAGGCCTCTTTCACCTAAAACTAAAAATCGAGCACGAAATGTTTATTAAACCGTTTGCGTGCCGTATATTCCTTAATTTGAACACCAATATTTCAGAACAGATTTTTTTTTCCTTATTTAATCGCAACATTTCAGAAAATAATAAGGCAAAAATTACCATATGAAAGTAGTAGTGCGCAAAAAAAAAAAAATGATAGATACTTGACGCTTGTCTCAAAGGGGTTAAGTTTAAAATCATGTGCAACATTTTGCATTAACATTATTATAGGTTAAAATATGAAAATAGCAGAAAAATATACTTACCAGCATCTTCATTTTGCCAAGAGAATTTGAGAGATATCAGACAGATATTGGATTTTACAAATGCTCTTGATTTTCAATTCAATATATCACTAGTCCTGTCGTCTTGCTCCATATATACTGCAATGACCAGGAAAAGTTTAAAAAATAAAATTCTTTAAAATTTGTCAAAATAAAAAATAAATAAAATGAAAATTTCCCTAAACTTTTGTCCTTTAATGTAATATTAACGATCAGAATAAGTACAACAAGCACGCTAAATACTAATCGGGGTTACTAAGTGGGGTGACTGTTAAAATATTTAATAGATGTCCTTGAAAATTTGAATAGAAATGCGAATAAAGCCTATTTTGCATGCATGTTTGTATGAGATACAACACCAGTGAATTATATACTGATATAGTATAATAGATGATCATTCAACAAAGCCCTCATTGATAAAAAAAAATGTAAAAAAATATGGTGACCACACATTCGTCAGGGTTTTAAAGATATCATGGTAAAACATATACATTATAGTTAACCTTTCAACATTAAACAAGTGTAGTATAATATACAGGTGCTCCCATTGGTCTCTCTTTTGAATACAGTTAACTTCATACAATGATCTTCGTGGTAGATTTCTATTGCAAATAATGTAGCAAACTTCAATGAATATTATTGTTTAATATAAGAAATTTAAATAGAAACATTTTTCGAATCTGAAAGTGTTTTCAGAAAAAAAAATAACTGCAACGAAATTCGAAACAGTACGAATGTACCCGGTTAGACATCGACCTCAAATATCCTATGCAATTAAAAGAGAAAAAAATAAAATATGAAATATGATAAAAATAAAAAAATAAAATATGAAAATACAAACGAGAAATTTGAAAAGAACGTGTCATTGCTTTAACATTAGCATGCGAGTGTCTTCGCATTACTATAAATGAGATTATGTTCGGGAAATCATCAAAAAAAGATTATATTCTGAAATTAGGTCTCCCACTAGTTCATTTTCAGAACAACAGTAAATCCGAAAAAAAAAATTTCGTAGCAATTTTTTACAACATTTGCAAAAGAAATTACTTTCGAAGTAGGATTCTACAAAAATTGCAGGAGAAATCTAAAGAGAAGATTTTTGTTTATAATGTAGTGGTGTTCTCAAAAAAGAGACCGAGTTACCTGGGAAATTAAAAAAAAACCCTCTAAAATCGGTTTGTTTAAAAAAGTAGGCCTAACGCGTTCGGCGATGCGTTACGATAATAAATATGGTACTTGCGAAGACTTGGTTTCTTGACATAATTAGAAATGTTAGTTGAACATGCCCAACAAAATTAACCGTTTTCCGTAGACCGTAAATACTGACTTAGAATTCCAAATTTAGACTTCGAAAATTCCAAATAATTATAAACTCTAAAGTTGGTTTAAATGAAAATCTTAAAGATGTTATAAATTTTAAAAGAATGCATAAATGAGTAATTTATTAACGTTTTTTTTCCCTTAAATGCATTTTTTATTACCTGATATATAGCTGCGAACTTTTACGCTTTTTTGTTTTGTTACAACTAAAATTTAATTAAAACTAATTTTTTTTTTAATTTTATATAATTTTTAATTAATTTTGTTACAACTAAAATTAGAAAATGTTACCTTATTAAACCGTCGGAATCGGCCATTAAATAATTCAGAAATGTTTATTAAATTTTTATGGTAACAAAAAAGCATAAAAGTTGGCAGCTATGCTAATATAGGTTTTGTAATTTGGCGATCCGGATAAATGGAGTACGGTTGATTAGAGATTGATCACGGTCTTTCCTGGACTTAGCATTCTTCGATACGATTACTAATGATTGTCTCGCAGATTTTTATTGTATGTACTTTTATATACATTGTTTTAACAGTGCCAATTATAAAGATACATTAACAACTCTCATCATATCTTAAACGTATTACACAAATTTTTCACATAATTATCACAGTAATTGATAAAAAAAAATATTTTTTTGAAATGTTCGTCCAACGATAGTGTATGTTATAGGATGCCTAGAGAAACTATTATGTCCACATCACTAATCATTAGGGCTGGATTATTTATCAATATATCGATCAAATATTGATATTTCTTAATTATTGCAATAACAATATGTAAGATCGATACTGGCGATATATCCCAATAATGATAGCTCAGCTCTGACTCTGGCAATGTATAACAATATCTAAATTAAGCTCTGATTGTTGACTCTACCGATATATCCAAAAAAACATTTTTTTTTATCGGCTTCAAACCATAAGAAAAGAGCCGAATATTCCGTATAATATCCTCTTCAACCCATTCCTGTCGTCCGATCCATGCATTTATAGTCACTTCTCTACTTTATTCCAATCAAAATTTCCCCTCCAACGATTAACCTTTAATTATCTCGCTTTCGTTAATATCCCCAAATAAAGAATATCACAACTAGAGATGGGCAACATCGTTCCTTTTAGGGAATCGTTCCAGCCGGAATCGTTCATCGAAAGGAACGAGTACTTTGGAGTCGTTCCTTTTGGAATCGTTCCGAAAAAAGGAACGATTCCGAAATAAAAGGAACGATTCCGAGAAAAAGGAACGATTCCGAGGAAAAGGAACGATTCCGACAAAAAAAAAGGTTTTCGAGAAAAAGAAACGCTTTTGAGATAAAAATAACAATTTCAAGATAAAAGGGATAATTTTGATAAAAAAGGAACGAATCCGGAAGTATTAGAACGAACATAAAATCCATAATAGTAATAATACTAATTTATTTTCTAACGTATTCATCCATTTTCTTACGCATTCATTCGCCTTATTTTAAAATTTTTTGGACAGATGATTTCGTTTTCAAGAGTTCATTTCATTGATGAGTGTGGGCAATTAATTAGCAATTTTTTCTAATTACCATAATACAAGTATACTCCCTGATTTTATGGTTTGTGGCATTAAACTCAATTCCTCTTGAAAATTTACCTCATGATGACCTTTCATTTACCGTATAGTTTATCAAATAAATTTTATTGTAGCTGTTTGTTTTGACCACCAGGGTGGCGAACCATTCCATTTAGTAGTGTAATCGGGTTTCCTCTTGAAAATATATCGTTGAATAACCCTCCATTTATACTATTAATTATTTTATGCAGGAATCTTTATTCTAGTTCTGATGCTTGGCACCAGGGTCTACGCAATTTTAAGCCTTATAATTAGATCCCTGTTCAAAATCCACCCCAAGATAACCAACCATTCATTTACATGTCAATCCTCGGAACCGGCCGTTTTCAGAATCACTCCATTTCGGTACGATTATTTGGAAATCGGTCATTTTCTCAGTCTGCCCATTTCGAAACAATTCCCAGGACTATCTCCTTTTAGTATTAAGTTCATACGTGAATAGAATCTTTTATAAAATCAAATTCGGATACCTGTCGATTTGGGAAAACATAATTCATTAAACGAAGTATATTTGAGAGTCTTAATATATAACAATGTCCTTTCTGACTGCATTATCAATACACAGCCGAAACCGAAATGCCTGCACCTGAAATCGTAAAATTTTAGTTGTTACTTCCTGTTATGACATAAAAATCCATTAAAAAGGTGTTTTCTGAAATTCAACTGTTAGGTGATTGAAATTTTTAGAAAAGGTATACCAGTATATTTAAATTTAGAAATTGCACATAATTAGAATTGTAGATATTGAGATAAGAAACAAAATCATAACTTATAGTTCAATACGTTTCATTAACTTAACTAACTTTCATCAACTTTAATACAAATAATAGTTTAATACAAATACGATTTCAAATACACAAAATAAATAAGAAAATACAAAATACGATACTCTTAAAAAATATTTTATTTCAAAAATAGGAATATATAAAATTTGGTGATTTGGTGAAATCCTAAAATAATCCGCAACAAAAGAGCAGGCTAAAATGTTAGTACAACAAACAATTCAACAACAGTTTCATGATAGTAAAGAAAATTAACATCAATAATAAAAAACAACCAGGAATGGTAATTTGTTTCTAAAATTTTTCATTCATTCGTATAAACAATTTTTTTTAAATCGATTTTATTTTCTAATAATTTTTGTTTAATAAGAATTACTGCTATATAATTCCAAAACTCTGTTAAACTTTCAATGTATGGAAAAAACTCACGATAAAGTCTGAAATACAGAATCAATTCGAACCTATTTGGGACGGTAAATTGATCTGCCAGTATCTTCGATGTGTTCGTTAATCAAATATGTAGCTGTTATAGCTCATTTACAGAAACACACAAAAGTAAAAAAACATTCAAAGCTTGTCATCGCGATAACATCCGAAATATACCGAGCATATTTAAACCGAATTAAGACAGTATATTGTTCTTGCAAGTATCTTGGAAGAATTCGTTAATCAAGTATACTGTTTTGTTTCCCCTATGTGATCACCTAATGATAAAAACCAGCCCTGTTGAAAGCAAAGATACTAAAATGAACGAATATGTTTTTATTTTAGGTTGCCTGATTACAAGTCTTTTTTGTTTTTTGTTACCGAAAGAAAATTAAACTCCTATTTTGGCTATTATGTTTTTTTTTTTTTAATTTTTTTTCTATATACTTTTTTACTATATACATATATTATAAAACTAGTTTAATGTAATCTTAACATAAATCTATTAAACGGAAAAAGCATAAAATACGCAGCTTTACATATATGTCACAATGCAGGGAAATGTCTGATAATCTATATGTAGCACGTAATTTTTCTTTCCCGTTCATACTCAAAACGGCCATAAGGGTAGCGAAAAGTGTTTAAATTATTTGAATCCCACCCACTACTGCTACTGTTATATTATTATTATTAGACATTTTTTTTTTGTTTTTTTTTTTTTTAATCTTTATTATAGGAATTTTAAGAAAGAATTGAAAAATTTCTGCAAAAATTCCTTGTTCAAATAGGTTTTCTTTTATGTATCCCTATCCACTGTAAGTTTTTCAAAACTATTTACGGGAGTTCCGAGATCTTTTGAATCATCTTTTTCAGGAGAGAAAAATAAGACCCCAAACTGAGGAAACAAAATGGTACTTGAGTGCTCGTAAATGCTCTTATTAGGTAGATTTCGTAAGAAATTCTACCTATTACATTCTCCCCTAAGTTGGAATTTTTGAAAAATTTTTGTAGATCTACGCCGATCATGACTCCCAGAACCCAAAACCACCCCTAGTTCAAAACTTTATCTATCTATCTATCTATCTATGTCACTTTTTTATGGACACGATAACTTCAATAATTCTGCACAAATCTCTTCCAAACTGATGCATAAAATCTCGGTCAAGTTCGTTAATGGGCAAAATCGAACCAGGGGGGGGAGGCTTTTTTGTGAAAACAGAAAAAAACCCATAACTTCTTAATTATGATGCGTATCGAATCCATTTAAAGTTATTATTAATTCTAGGTAAAGGGCCGAAAATTTATGTATGACAGATTTTTGATGTCATTAAAAATGGCCCCAAAGGGGGAAAAAGGGGAGGGGCAGAAGAAAAAAATTCATAACTTCGTCTATTCACAAGATATCAAATCCGCTTAAAGTTATTATATATCCTCTTAATATTATCTAAAACTTTTACATTGACAAGTTTTTTTATATCACCAACCCTTATAGCAAAAAATAAATAAAAAATAATAAAAATTCTTTCCGGCTCCGCCTGCAGACAAGTTAAATTTCGAAGTGAGCGGTCCCAACTGCAGCATCATGGCAAAAAGGTCATTTCTTCTGCAATTCCCAACAAACAGGCGCCCTACGGTCTGAGTCTTCGAAATCTACCTGTGTCTGCTGGCCGAGCCGTCAGGGATTTTTTTTTATTTTTCTTTTGGTAGTGAGGATCCTCAAATTAAAATTATGCTTGAAACATATGAAACAGTGAAATATACACAAAAGGGCGTAACCATGCAATTATTAAAATTGATCGACAATCAGTTCTTTCAGATAAAAAAATCAGTTATTATTAACTGATTAAAATGGAATTGTTCTGGGCATAGCGATGTATTTCTTATATTATTCAAAACTGTTTCTAATCAGATTTAATATATATATATACTTCTCACTATTATTTAAACAAACATTTACTTTAGATTATTTTTTTTTCTTAAGTTTTTTTCTTTCTGACCAATTTAGCACAAAAAGTTTCAATAGCAATGTAATTAAGTCGCAGGTGATAAGTACATAGCTAAATAATAGACAATATTTTAACTGAAGTACAATAATAAACTTCTATTTATCTTAAGATAAATTTAAGAGAAAGTAATAAAGTAATACACAGTTGTAGTTTATTAATCAATCGCCCCTCCCCCCCCCCCCCTCATTTCTCTCTCTCTCTCTCTCTCTTTTATTATTTTTCTTTTATTACGTACACATTAGAAGGATTTTTTGGCCAGAAACTCTGCTTTAATAGAATCAAAATCTGCTATTTTAAAATAAAATAGCGTATTTTAATTTATTAAAACTGGCCAGTCTACAAGAACAAGGACCGATTCCGAGGAATCGTTCCTTTTCGGAATCGCTACATTTTGGACTAATTCTGAGGAATCGATTCCGAGGAATCGGTCCTTTTTGGATTCAATATATTTTGGACCGAATCCGAGGAATTGTTCCAAAAAGGAACGAATACGAAGAATCGTTCATTTTCGGAATCGTTCCAAAAAGGAGCGATTCCTTTTTAAAGACTGGAATCGTTCCTTCAATTTCACTGCCGGAATCGTTCCTTGACAAATGACACATCTCTAATCACAACATATCCCAATACGAATACATTCTCTTATTATGTCTAAGTTCGTTACTATCCTCTCAAACCGCAAATTAAACTCTTTGTTCTTAACTGAATAATACAGCTATCGTCCAGACTTATTCGTCTCGATGCTGCGCTGCTGCTATTCGTCCAGACTTCGTTGCAATAGGTCGAGGTATTGATATGTGATGGCCAATAAAATACCAGCTAGCGTATCTGTTAGTTATTCTCGAGTCGATAGCATTGCACTACTTCAGTACTCATTGAGATCACTTTATCGGCCAATATTATCGGTAGCGCCTTGATATTAAAATGAATGTATGGTGTCGTGTAGTGCGTGTGTGTGATTTTGTTTGTTTGTTTGTTTGTTTTTATTTAATTTTGTTAGCCAATAACTTATTTTTATCATTTGCAATTTATTTTCTTTTGAATTCAATGGCACTTTGAAATAAAAAAAAAAAAAAAAAAAAACAGATTTAAATATCAAACCTAGTATTCTGCATAATAAAGCAAAATTATATGGTACATTTTAGCTCACAGGCTATCAAAGCCTAAGAGCTAATGTGCCCGCCGGTTCTGTATGTACGTATGTATGCATGTTTGTACGTAACGCGATAACTCTTGATAGAAATAACCGTTTTGCTTCAAATTTTGTTTATAGGCTCATTGTGATAAGGTGTTTCCCTGATTAGTTTTGGGAGCTCATTGGTTAAGTATAAAGGGGTAAAGTGGGCTAATCGCCCCCCCCCCCTTTAATTTAGATAAATAGGTTTTTCATGCAGATTTATGCGATTTTCTTCAAATTCTGTATATAGGCTCATTGTGATAAGGCGCTTTCCTGGTTAGTTTTGGGGGTTCATTGGTTAAGTATAAAGGGGGGGCTAACCCCCTTAATTTAGATAAATGGGTTTTTCATGCAGAATTATCTGATTTTATTCAAATTCTGTATATAGGCTGATTGTGGTAAGGTGCTTCCCTGATTAGTTTTGGGAGTTCATTGGTTAAGTATAAAGGGGGAAATGGGGGCTAACCCCTCTTAATTTAGATAAATGGGTTTTTCATGCAGAATTATCCGATTTTCTTCAAATTTTGTATATAGGTTCATTGTGATAAGGCGCTTTCCTGATTAGTTTTGGATGTTCTTTGGTTAAGTATAAAGGGGGTAAAGTGGAGGGGGCTAATCCTATCCCCCTTAATTTAGATAAATGAGATTTTCATGCAGAATTATTAGATTTTATTCAAATTTTGTATGTAGGCTCATTGTGGTAAGGAGCTTCCCTGATTAGTTTTGGGTGTTCATTGGTTAAATATAAAGGAGGATACGGGGGACTAATCCTCCCTTAATTTATATAAATGGGTTTTTTCATACAGAATTATCGGATTTGCTTCAAATTTTGTATATGTGTTCATTGTAATTAGAGGCTTCGCTGATTAGTTTTAGGGGTTTATTGGTTAATTATTAAAAGGAGGGGGGACGAGGGTGATGAATCCCCTTATTATATTGTCGATTTCTTTATTTTTCGAGAGGCTTATTTCAAACTCTTTGAAATAAGAGTATAATATACAATTAAAGTGAATAGCCTGTGGGCTCAATGCCCTCAGTTTAACTGGGCAGTTTTCTTTTTATTTCTTCTTCTTTTGTTAGTTTCTTTGCTTTTCTCTTATATACATATATATATATATATGATTCGCTGCTTTCTACATCTGTTGGTATTTAAATTGCTCGTACATTTGTCTTTCGAAATTAACAATATTTCTATCCCCACACATATTAAGGTAGTTATCGCGATATATCACCAATATCGATATTAACTCGATGATATATCGCGATATAAAATTTTTGATATCGTCCAGCCCTACTAATCATAATAATGCACTCATATTATTATTTTTTTGTGTGTGCGTGTGTGTAGGGTAATGCAGAATAATTTGGGGCTCAATTTGTTTAAACAAAATTAAAAAATATATATATAGGTCTTTAAAAAGATTGAAATGTACAAGGCAAAACATACCTTTATCAGGGACAAATTCATAAATGAAAGAAGGAATTTTAGTCAGTATTGAGTAAGTTAGAGCTATTTTTTAAAGAAAAAATAGGAAACACCAAATTACCCCTTGAGGGGTAATTTGGTAGGGGTAGACAATAAATAGGAAACACCAAATTACCCCTTGAGGGGTAATTTGGTGTTTCCAATTTATTTACCTCCAGACATAGAATGCAGTGTTGAATTCCCTCCAAGAGAAAGGGGCATTTTCGAGTCTGAGGATGAAATTTCTCTTTCAGGCTATTAACACAATAACAATTCGAAATCTTCCAGTAAAAGACATTTTGATCTTCCCTCTATACGTTCATCACTGACAACAGGTTCCATTTTTGATATGGCATATGAGTAACGCAATCATCAGAACATACACCAAATGAATTCAATTAAATTACAAAATCCTTCAGGAATCTCAGCGTTTCAAAAAGGCGTGAACAAGATGGTATTTTTAGAATGAAGTATTCTCTTTTCTTCCCATCAGAGTTTAAGATTCATATTCATGTTTTTAAGTATTATAAATATTTAAAGAAAAAACGTCTTTAACTAATAAACAAATAAAAGGAAAAGAAGTTTAGGTATTCTAAAATAACAAAATGGGCTTTAACCAGGGGTGATTGTGTTCCGGGATTTTGTACACCACTAAATTTATATAGCAATCTTTTTCGTCTTTAATCAATAAATTTGGTAATGATTTACTAGGAATATTGCTATATAAATTTAGTGGTGTTTAAAGTACCGGAACACAATCACCCCTGCTTTAACTTACAGCTGATTGTGTAGACAATGTTATAGATTCATATATAATTTGTTAACACATAAAATTTATATGAAAAAATGGCTTACTAGCATATTTATTTTAGCAAAAGCTCTTAACCAGCCCAATGAAACTCCCCTTATTTCAGATTCAGTATCCAGGAATGAGCTGTAATTTTGGATTTGCATATATATTTGCATATATATTTTAAGTTTCTAGAAATCAATTTCTGTTAAAAGACTCACAAGGTTTCAATTAATATGGTCTCTAAAATGCATATTTTTTAATTAATTTTCAATATATATATATATTTAATTAATTTATAAAAACTATATAAACCTATGAATTTTTTAACAGAAATGAATATCTAGAAGCTTCAGATATGCAAATTGAAAATTCCAACCCATTCCGTCAAGTAGTTCTTGACAGGAGTTCTGCTTAAAAAACTGCCTGCAGTCTATTTTGCAGCAAATACGAATGAATTTAACATTAGGAGTTCCAAACTTTTAACTTTCATTATTCCTAAACTACATTGATTCGCGCAACACTTTTTGCTGTCATAAGTTTACGTTGTGACACCCGAAAATAGGATCAATTTTGACACCTCGTGTAATAGAGCCGTTATTTTTGTTGCTATGCGCATTTGATTGGTTCTGAGTTATTTATTACACTCTATGAATAATAGACTTTCTATACATAGACTTTCCATTAAAGTCTAATTAATGCTTAAAGTGATAAAAACATAACACAAAATGTTTAAAAATACCTTTTAATACAGATTACATATGTTTCATTCACTCTACCGGCGACATCTTCAAATCTAAATGATAAATAAAATATTCTCGCATAGTTTTTTGAAACTGGTAAGCATAAACTACAAGATCACATCTCCAAGGCAAGCAGATTCTTAAATTGGTCAAACTGGAAAACGTGAAAATTATTATTTATTTTTATTTTTATTGCTTTTTCAATCTGTAAATCATCGCGTGCCAAATTTTAGGTAATTCAAAAGAAGCGGCTTCATTGCAAATGTTATCTTTTCGCAAATATATATCTATTGATTCACAGATAATGGATGGGAAATAAGCTCTTGATTGAAAAATTATTTTACTCTTCTTGAAATCAACGGTTCCATTCTATATTGTCTAGCTGAGGCAGTAGTTCTTCTGTCATATTTGATATCTGCCATATGTTCTTTTATTCTTGTTTTAAATTTTCTGTTTGTCATTCTTATATAGTATTGCACTGTTCCATCTGCCTTGGTGAATGGGATTTCATGAAATCCCATTTACAAGAGACGTACGGTAAATATTATTTAGGCTGAATTTTTTGAATGCATTAATTTTATTTACAAAGCTTTAAAAAAATAGTCCTCCTGCTTAGAAAGTTCCATGAAGGGTTAAAGAAATTTTAATGTATTCTGAAGCTGAACAAATGAAAAATGCTAATTTAATGCATATTTTTGCAGTGTTAGAAGCCCTAGACCCTTGTGTCCAGGATGTTTCTCATTTCCATGTTCATGAGCTTACGACGTTATTCTATTTTGTGTGTCCTGGCTATTTTTAAACAACGATGCTACCTAAAGAGACAAAAGGAAGAACTATTATTTAGGTTGAATTTTTTTGAATGCATCAATTTTATTTACAAAGCTTTTAAAAAAAAAAGTCCTCCTGCTTAGAAATTTCCATAAAGGGTTAACCCTTTCAGGCGCGGATTATTTCTGTTCGTAAAATGGTTAAATGATTGATTGACACCAGAATTTATAAACGCATTTCTTAGAAACTGAATACTTGCTTTCCTTCAAGTTCGTTTTAAAAGCAAAATTTTATTAAAATATTCTGGGTGTCGTTTGACAGTTTGTAATTAAAATTAAGTGGTCACGTTTGTGACCACCGCCCGTGAAAGGGTTAAAGGAATTCTAATGTATTCTGAAGCTAAACAAACGAAAGATTCTAATTTAATGCATATTTTTTGCAGTGTTAGAAACCCTAGACCCTTGTGTCCAGGATGTCCCTCATTTCCATGTTCACGAGCTTATGACGTTATTCTATTTTGTGTGTTCTGGCTATTTTTAAACAGCGATGCTACCTAAAGAGACAAATGGAAGAAATATTATTTAGGTTGAATTTTTTGAATGCATCAATTTTATTTACGAAGCTTTAGAAAAAAAAATAGACATCCTGCTTAGAAATTTCCATAAAGGGTTAAAAGAATTTTAATGTATTCTGGAGCTAAACAAACGAAAGATGCTGATTTAATGCATATTTCTGCAGTGTTAGAACCCCTAGTTCCTTGTGTCCTGGATGTCCCTCATTCCCATGATCATGAGCTTATGACGTTATTCTATTTTGTGTGTTTTGGCTATTTTTAAACAGCGATACTACCTAAAGAAACAAATGGAAGAAATCTTATTTAGGTTGAATTTTTTGAATGTATCAATTTTATATACAAAGCTTTAGAAAAATAAATACTCCTCCTGCTTAGAAATTTCTATAAAGGGTTAAAGAATTTTTAATGTAATCAGAAGCTGAACAAACGAAAGATGTTAACACCTTCGGGACCGGTAGCTTTTACACAAATTTTATTCGGTTGGCACCACTTTTTTTAAAAAAGCTACCTTTACTTAAAATATAACGAAAATGTTCTAGTTAAAGAAAACAAATATTACTTTTATTTTTTACTGGTGCCATAAACAAATTCTGTATGCTCTTTTTGAGGTTGCATATATGCACCCATGGTCCCGAATGGGTTAATTTAATGCATATTTTTGCAGTGTTAGAAATGTTACATAACCTATGGTAGCCTACGTATGATATTTTATGATGCAGTTTAGATGAACACATACATATTTAATGCTATAATTTTATTTCATTTCATTGGAAAATATAAAAGTGCTACATAATATTTTTTTTTCAATGAATTTTCTTGAAATACCTAAGATCATCATTTTAAAAGGCGGTTCATTTTCAAATAATACTTTTCCATTGGAGAAAAATGACTCTCCTTCAGACGTGTCCTAAACGAATGATTATCGACGTTCGGCAGCTTCCTCATCACCTTTATGTTCTTCATGACCTTCATGCCCTTCATGACCTTCATGTCCTTCATGACCTTCATGACCACCATGACCTTCATGTTCATGTTGTTCTTCACCTTCTTCATGGTCCTTATGTCCAAAAGATCCGTGATGACCGTCACCTTCTTCATGACCCATGTGTCCAGGATGTCCCATTTTTCCATGTTCATGAGCTTCATGATCATGTTCCTCATTATGTTCCTCATGATGTTCCTCATGATGTTCGTCTTCCTCTGAAGCGTACGTTTTGCTGGTCAGCTCAAATACTAAGACACATAATGTCACAAAAAGAACCTTTAAAACAAAAATCAATGAATTAACATGCTGTTATGAAAAGTAAGTTATGAAAAATAAGGAAATTAATATTTAAACTGAATAGTAACCAGGAAAACAAACAAACAATTTAATTTAAAATGGTCAAAAAACCCCAATAACTGAAAACGCACTAAATATGTCTTATTAATTTTGATGAAGATGGAGTTTTCCTTTCTCCCCAATTAAACTTATTTTTTTTTGTCTTTTGTCTTTGTATATATATTTAAAAAATACTATCTTTAATCTGCCTATTGGCTTTTTATTAATATTTTTTATTATTTTGTAACTTTTAAACTAAATGTATGGTCTCCATAAAGAGGCTTTTTTTTTCGTTTTCTGAGATGGGTTCGACCCTCGGTAGGTTTCATCTGTCATCTTCTTGGATCTAATAGAATTTTTTTCTTTACTTTTTTACCTTTTATTGTTAAATTTCTATTTCATTATTATATTTTTTATTTAATTTTGAACTTTTTAAATTTCTCACGGCTCCCTATTTGCCTCGCAAGTCGATTACCTATAACCTGGAAGTTCAGTTGGTACGCAAGTAGGTATTCCATCCTGCTAACTACACTGTACAATTGTTCTATTTATTTGCGTTCATCCCCTTAAAGAATAAATTCCTCCTATTATCTGCTAACACGTTGACGGATACTTGCGGCTATAGCCGTCAAAGCGAAGTTCACAATATGGCATGACGGCTATTGCCGCCCAAAACGAAACGGTCGTTTTTAGACACTACGGCTATAGCAGCACAAATGTGCATTTACCGGCGTACAAGTAGAAGCCCAGTGTCATGTTTTGGAAACAATTTTTTAGGTTGAAGTTCGTTTTCCACCTGTTATACGAGTTTCAGCTTCAGTATGCACGTGCAGGGTGGCTAGTGGACAGGGAAAAATACAGTAAAAAATGATAATTACCAGTATATTCTTATAGAAAAAATCAAATTGATTATTTGATCGAATAATCAACATAAATTTTTCTATAAGAATATACTGGTTTTTATCACTTTTTATGACTGTATTTTTCCCTGACCACTAGCCACCCTGACGTGGTTGTGAAGGGAGTAGTGCAACCTAATTAAAGGTGCTGAATTAATCAAAATTAAGTTTATTTAAGCAGAAAGAGTAAAACTATACTTCTAATATTCTAAAAATTACAAAAACATACGGTGTCAAATTTCGAACTTCACTTGTTCCTACTGTCCGTCAACGTGTTAAAAACAATGAAAGTACTGATATGGACTAAAATAATGATAACGAAGGCATGCGATATCTCTGGTGGCTTCTAAAACCAACTGCACCGACGATTAGAAAAAGATGTCAGCTTTAACAGCACACGTTTTGTTTATCGATATCTCTAAAATTGCACTCTGGGGGAGCGTTATCGTAAAGGGAGAAATGTTTACCACAAAAACGACCTTTTTGACATATTTTTTTCAAAGGATTAACAACAATATTTTTTCGAACTGACCGCGTTGTTTGACACGTAAAAGCACGAATTTAAAAACTATATTTTCCATTTATTCGTATTCCAAACGGTTTGGCCAATGGAGGTTGAAACAAAACAAAAAAAAATGGCATTTGGTAAATACATATGAACGAAAACACATACCAACTGCGTTCTGTGACTGCATTGCTGTATTCACACTATAACCTAACCTAATTTATGCAAGTTAACATAGGCACGTTGAAAATATCAGTCAGTTCTGCTAGTCATTCGAATGTACATGTTGGTGAGTAGGGAAATCTAGGGTCGACGTAAGGTAAAATCTAATTACTAAACCACGCAGTACAAAGAATTTAAAATTTAAAAATATAACTTATTCTGAACAGCATTTTGGGCCCTCGTTCCAAGTAGGCCCTATTCAGGTGCACCTGTTGCACCTGCCTAATTACGACACTAACTACAATAATAGTCTGATAACTTATTAGCAGTAATGCCAAATCTAACGGATTTTTTAGTCAGAAATTACAAATTCTCACTAGAGTGCTTGAATAATTTTTTTGTTTAGTAAACCATGAATAAATTAAAAACAAATTATTGTTAAAACTTTTCTGATATGAATTCGGAATAACAATCCCGTAATTCCGATTATAGTCTCCCGCTATTTTGTAATTAGGGGGTTGCTGTATTCCACAATTTCAATATTTCGGATGGTGTTTGGTAACTCTAAAGTAGCTTTTACATAACAATCCTTAGAAAGGTGATCACCACCACATTCTACACAATTAGGATTTATGTGACAGTTAATGCCAATGTGACAGACCTGTTGGCAACGATAACATTGTGGGGTGTTTTTTTAGCCGGTGTGAATTTTTCAACCTCTACACAGAGTTTGAAATTAAATCTTACTTCATAAATTCCACAGCACGTTTCTCTTTGGACAGAACATACCCACAACAGAGACCGGTCAGGCTTGGCTCAGGGCTTCGATATCAAGAGCGGAAATGCAGTCTGGGTGGTGGCTGACACATATGCTAGCGTTCATTCGCAAAAGTCTATCATTATGTAAAGCAAAAGCAATCATTTTACCTTTCTGGTGAGAGTTCGGAATTTATGAAAAAAAAACCTGCCTGATTTGGTAAATTATACCATGTTAACCGCAGGGTGCGTACAGTTTTATCACAATTTTTAATATTTTCACCTTATCAAACTGCAGAAAAATGCTACAAATTCGGCGAATAAACGCGGTGATTAAGAATTTTTCAATTTAAATATAAAATAGATTTTTTTAATCTTAAATAGCGGTGGCAGAAACCTTGGAAATTCCAAGGACAATCCGCATCTTGAGTTAACCCTTTAACGTTCATTGGTTTCCCCAAAACCACATAACTTTAATTACGAAACTCAACAATGACAGCGAATTTTAATGGAAATGTCTTTCATTTATTATATGCGTGAAAAATCGCTTTTTTATTATATGAAAATAAATTTGTTCATAATTTCCGGTGTCAATCATTTATTTCAACATCTTAACAGTTGAAGTGCTTTATCCGTTAAAGGGTTAATCGTCTTATGATGAATTATTTTTAAATGGATGAAGAACCTATTTTTGCACTTAAAATAGATTTACCATTTTTCGTCACCGGTAATTTCGTAGATAAATTTTCGATTTCCTACGAAATTCGCAGCTATTTATTCGCAGATTTCTGCCAATAAATAAGACGGAATTTTCTCTTAGTTACTCGTGCTCCAAAATCACAGCTGTTGGCAGGTATGGAATTATTAATCCTTCGACTACTGATCGAAGCATATACGGCCAGCTGGACTATTTTTTCATTCTAATAGGGAAATGAACAAATACAAAACTTTTTTTTTATCTTACATTTAGTATAAAATTAACCTCATATGAGTTTTATAAGCTTTCAAAATTAATGTTAAAAGTTATTAAATAGTTTTTGCGATAGTTTAAATTTTGTATACATATTAACACAAATGAGTTATAGTTTTCCAACTGGGCGAAAAAGTCCGGGCCACGATTCGAACCTGGGACCTTTTGGCTGAAGCTGCCAATGCTCTAAAAACTGAGCCATCTCGGTCGAATCTGGAGGAGCTAATTCATCCGGTTAACCTTATTGATCATAGCATCTGGTCTGATATCTGAATCAGCTCAACAGAATAAATCGCAGGTAATTTGGAACTCCAGTAAACGTGATTATACTAGATCTAGTGTATTAACACAAAGTAGAAAGTAGAAAAAATGCTCATGGTCTTGTTCAGATCCAAGAGTAAAAATTCTTTGAGAGAATCTCCTCTCGTTCAAAACAATAATAAAAAAAGGGTTAAAAGATAATTTTCGAACTGATTATTTGAAAAGAAAATGGCTCTGCCATCTATTGCTGTATTTCACAATCATTCTTGAACTTAATCTGATGATAGTATGTTATACAAGAAAAAAATGCAAAATGCATTGATTATTGGGGGTAGTGATGGGCATAACGATTAATTTTAATTATTCGAATGAATCATGCGGGCATGCGCAGAAGCATATCAGTCAAATTTTAATTTTTTTAATTAATTTTATTCAACTACCACCAGAAATTTAAAAAAAAAGGGTACTTTTCGGTTAGCCGGGCGCCAGTGAAATTTATATATCTATGTATACATATATATACATATATCTATACATACACACATTTATATATGCATGTATATATATATATATATATACATACATATATGTATATATAGATAGATACATATCAGTGGCGCCCGGCTAACCGAAAAGTACCAAAAAAAGTTTTGGAATTCAATTAGAGTAAAAAGGCCAGTTAAAAATAAAAATGTGTTTCTCTTCACAAAATTACTGGGGGAAATTGATTAAATAAATACAAATTTTGACAAATATGGATTGTTTTCTATAGAACCTCGTATGAGGTTTCCATGTATGAAGAGATTAATTTGATAAACATATTAATAAAACGGACTTACCAGCTTATTCATTTTTGCAAATGATATTAGACGACAGTTACCAGATTTGAAAAATAGTGCCTGATTTCAGATTCAGTGTATCCATAGATGTGATGGGATGTTCTATATATACTCTAGAAACAGGAAGATATTTTATAAATATAATCGTTCAATTTTAAAGCTTTAGCGAAAAAAAAATTATAAATTACACTTTTCCCCCAATTTTATGTTCCCTTACTGCATTACACAATGGTAGGGCAAGTGTCACGCTAAAAAGTAATCTTATTTTACAATGTAAAACGATTGTTTAAGTATTCAAAAGAAGTCTTTGAAAACTATGATAAAATGTGGACTATTTTATATGTTATGTGTTATAACAGATGTTCTTAATTACCCTACTAAAATGTAAAACAGGATACTGTAAATCCTACCTAAATGGAATAACAAAGGAACGGAAAAAATAACGTTTTAGACATATTTCCATCTTAGCAGGTAGACAAATTTGTTGTAATTGTATTGCATTGTTTTTACTCTGTTACAATTTCTATCAATCACTTATGAGACATAGTCGTCAGAATTACTACTGAATTTGTTTAGTGTTTTTTTTTTTCTGTTTTCTTTTTTGTGCATGCCCAAGACAGTGGTACCAATCTCTCACTGATCTTCCGTAATATGTGTGAATTTAACCCAGATTTAATGCGTTTTGCACTAGAAATTTTTTTAAGAAATGAAATTAAATATATTCCATGTAGAAATCTGAAATTTATTAAATAAAGATTCGTCAAATAATTTTTCTGGTTTGAAATGTTGTTAAACTGGGTCAAATTAATCCATACGTTACGAAAGATTAGTGAGAGCACTTCAGCCAGGATTTCATTAAAAGAAAAATCTATATCCTATATCATGCAAAACATTGTTAGATAATTACACTTCCAAGTTCAAGAAAAGTCACATAAAATTAGAGTTTTTAGTAAAATAAAAACTTATATCCTAAACTATATAAAACGTTTGTATAGAAGTTACACTTCCAAGTTCAGAAAAAGTCATATAGATTAAAGTTTTTATTAAAATAAAACCTACATCTTAAACTATACAAGATATTGTTATAAAAATTATACTTCCGAGTTCAGGGAAAATCACATAGAATTAAAATTTTTAATTAAAAATGGATTTTTATAGTCATTAAAATAAATCTATAATAAATCTGATAAGTGTGTAAAATCCTTTAAAAAAAAAGTGAGAGAACTTTGAACAGTCAAGCATAACATAGAAATGATGAAAATTTTCCAATGTTGTTTAAATATTAAATCAGGTTATTAAACAAATTAAGCTTATTAAAAAGTATTCTTTCGTTCTGAAGATTGTGGATGTATTTGAACCGCGCATTATATGCCGGAAATTCTTTTTTCGGTCATTCTTTTGTTTGACCCGGCAAATGAATAATAAATGCTTTGCAGCCGATATCCTACAAAAGCATATTTTAATGCGCTTCACAGGGCTGCCACTGGAAACTATTTTTTAATTCTATCTCTCACCAATTTCTCAGAACAAAATTTTTTCACATACACTTTAACATGTGCAAAAGAAACATACTACAAAAGAATTCTTTTTTAAATAGTGGTGCGAATGGAATATAAAATAATTGCCAGTGGCAGCCCTGGCTTCATAATTATATATCAATTTCATCATGTTTCAAATGGCGTATTAGCATCAAAATGCACTTGAAACGATTATTTCCCAATGACTGTAATGTAAGGGAATACTTTTGACTGTCCTGTAATAAAAGTGTAAGTGCTACACACTTCATTTGCAATAGGGAACATGCTGTGGTAAATGACAATAACATACAAAAATTTCAGGGCAATCCGGGTAGATTTACGCGAGTTAGAGCACGGACAGACGGCCAGACGGCAGACAAACCGAAGTCATAAACACTTTTCAACTAGGTTGGAAAGTGTTAAAAACGTATTTTTGCTTTATTTTGTTGGTAAAAATTGAAAAAAATATTTTATAAAGTAAATTATTTATGTACATATCTTTTTAATTATTCCGAAGCATCGTTAAATTGTCAAATTATTATTTAAAAAAATCCCTTATGGCTTGGCTTACAGGCACAGGTAGATTTTGAAGACGCAGACCGTGGGGCGATTATTTATTGGAGATTGCAGAAGAAATTACCTTTGTGCCATGATGCGGCAGTTGCAACTGCCCACTTCGAAATCTACCTGTATCTGTAGGCGTAGTCAGCTGGGATTTTTTTTTAATTGCTATAAGGGTTGGTCCTATAAACAACTTGTCAATATAAAAGTTGTAAATAATATTAAGAGGATTTACAATAAATTTAAGCGGATTTGATATTTTGTGAATTGACAAAGTTATGATATTTTTTTATCTTCTTAAACTCTATTTTTCGTTCCGTTGAGACCATTTTTAATGGTATTGCAAATCTTCCATACTTAAATTGTCCTCCCTTTTCCTAGAAGTAATAATAACTTTAAGCGGATTCTATACGTATTATAATTAAGAAGTTATGGTGTTTTTACTGTTTTCACAAAAAGCGCCCCCCATTCCCCCCCTTCTATTCCCCCTTGGTTCGATTTTGCCCACTAACAAAAGATTATGTCCCTTGATTTTATGTATCAGTTTGGAAGAGATTTGTGCTGAATTATTGAAGTTATCGTGTCCATAAAAAAGTGATATAGATAGATAGATAGATAGATAGATAGATAGATAAAGTTTTGAACTGGGGGTGGTTTTGGGTTCTGGTAGTCATGATCGGCATAGATCTGCAAAGATTTTTCAGAAATTCCAACATAGGGGAGAATGTAACAGGTAGTGTTTCTTACGAAATCTATCTAATATTTCTTACAAAATCTACCCAAAAAATACGTTTTTTTCCTTCGTCTCCAAACTAATGTAATTATTTCATAAATAAAAACTAAATATTAAATAAACTTAGTTATAAATAATATAACGGTCAAAAAAAATTAATTAAAAATCATTGAAGATAATAATTACTAAAATAATATTTATAATTATACAAAATATATTAAATAACTTTCAGCAGATCACCTATTATGCTATAAAAAAAACGTGTTTTTGCTTTATTTTGTTTCCCCAAAACAGTACAAAGTCACCAAAATTGGTAGGACTACTTGCTGGTAACTGAACGAGCAACAACCAATCAGATTGCGAGCTACCGTTCCGATCGACGAACATGCTTGTAACAAAAATTGGACGAAAAAACACCGACTACGACAGCCGCCATTTTTCTGTCAGCGAGTAGTCCTTGCATTCAGAGCTCAAAGGGCGGTGGGTCATCCATTAATTACGCCACTTTTCAAGAGCAAGGGGGTAGGGGTCCAGAAAGTATGACACAATGTGAAACGGTGAGGGTTCGTGTAAACACACATATATAAAATGTGAAAAATATTAAATAGGTATTGTTTGTAAACGGTATAAATTAAATTCCTAAAAAAATATATATTTTTACACAGGAAAAGTATTAGATATATTTTTTCTTTGAATTGCAGCAATTTAAAGTAAAACACACAGTATTTTCATGGTTTTGTAGCATTTATTTCAATAGATAATTTATAAAATATACAAAATACAAATGCAATGTAGTTTTAATCATAATTAGCTCCAAATAGCTGGTGAAAAAAGAGTGACATCACCAGTGGCGTAGCCAGGATTTCCTTTCGGGAGGGGTCCAAAATTTTTCTTCAGCTTATATATATAGTAAGACCTGCCAAGATAAGATTGCAAAGAGTGGTAAAAAATTCCATCTTAGCAGGTGTATGGCATTCTTTTCTATTTGACGAATGAATATTTCCGTTTAAGTCAGCATTCCGTTATAGGCACATTTCGTTTCCACAGAATTTGCTGTATATATAAAAATATAACTTATGTATGTAAAATGTATAATAAATACTGTCTATAGCAGATTCCTGTCTTAAACGGAAGCATTACATGGCCTTGATATGGATAACTATACAATTAAGTCTGCTGAAAACCTGCCTGAAACGGGATTTTTCACCGTTCTTCTGTGATTCTGATTTCGTCTTGTCAGTTTTTATCCTACTTATAAATACAGTAAAGCCTGTGAAATGGGAACTTTCTATAACGGAATCCTATCTCAAACTTAAAAGTTTTGGGATCCCGTAGAAACGAACAATGCGTCTGATTGAAATATAGTGTGACAGGATTGACTGTGTGTGTATATATGCAATAGAAATATTTCGAGTAACTTTAAGAATTTAGATATTTCCTTATCAATTTCTTAATTTAAAAAAAAATAGCATGTTTAAAATAAAGTAAGATCAATCTCTATAATTGTGGCTAATAATGCAATGGAATTACATTAATATTTACCAAATAAAAAGATTTTACAAACACTATGATATAAAAAACTGAGCACGCACTGAAGAATGCATTTAAATCAAGTTTCATATAATATAAACATTTGATTACGTTAAAGTTATGATCATAGGGCTAAGTTTATAACAGCATTTGGTTGAATTTTTTTTTTCAATTTTCATGCTTAATTTCCTGTCATTGAATTAAGAACTTGTGCTTTAATATGTATAATGAATAATGAGTTGATACAATTGCTAATGCCGTCAGCCGTTGATTCACCACGGTGTTTTTGAGATAAGTTTTTAATTTTTAAGAAAAAAATCTTGT
This sequence comes from Maratus michaelseni, assembly GCA_963931845.1. Lineage (NCBI taxonomy): Eukaryota > Metazoa > Arthropoda > Arachnida > Araneae > Salticidae > Maratus > Maratus michaelseni. The sequence continues at coordinate 160,653,580 of OZ007598.1, forward strand.
AATTTCGGCTACAGAAACTAGTAATGTAACAAACACTCGCAACAAATATAGTTGATGTCGGGAAAAATAATTTTGTTACAATTCTCTAAAACAGCCATAATTCTTTTTCAAGTTTCACCGCTTTTGATACTAATGTAAATATTCGACCTGAATAGTTGTTTCCGATATCTGATCGACTTAAAATATGTTAAATTAAAAAAAAAATTTATTACGATGAATTAGCACATCTTGGGAAGTATTAGATTGTGTAAAAAATAATGGTAGTTTCTGCTATTTTACTTTTCAACCAATTTATTTTAAGCGGTTGGAAATAATTTTAGAACGTACTCCAAGTTCAGCAGAAATCTTTCAGACTTTTGGTACGTAGATTAGCTTCAACCTTTGCTTTCAATTTCTCATTGTTAATAACCGAATGCCACCTACGACCTTCATATTCAAACTCTCATTGCCATCATGAAATTTCTGAAAACAATGTTAAACTGTGAGTTCACATTTCACAAGTCGTACTTCGGTCAAATGTAATGTTGAATTCAGACATTTTTTCTGCAGGGGGTATTTCTGCGGAGGGTACCATTTTTCTCCTGAATCTCCTGTACACTGTGGAGTTCAGGGAAGGAGAACGATTGCACTCCTAGACTATTAATAAGCATAAAATCTCAGATCTTTTGAGGGGTCATTTCGATGCTCCGGAGTGTATGCCCCACCCCTACATTCAACGCTGCATTCAACTCTCCTACATTCAACGCTGTAGTGTGGTTGATATACAAGCCGTTTCCGCTGATTATCGTACCATTTTGAATTAGTAAATCAATTGTACGAAATTTCCCAAAGTTCTACAACTGCCTTAAATATCCCTGTACAATAGCGAAAAACAAAATTATAATACTAAATAAGTAGGTAAATACCTGTCCTTTAAAATAATATACAACAACGTAATATTTCATTAAGAGCTTATTAAAAATAGCTCAGGTCAAAAAGTTTAATAACAAGAATTACCATTATTTTTTACAAACCCAGAAGAACGTCAAACTCTTTCAATATTCCTCTGTTCTTTTCTTTAATGATTAATGAATAACGAGATCAGAAATAAAAGTATCAAAAGGAGGAAAAAATTGATCTCCCGAAATATTCTTCAGGTTTGACATCGAACCAGATCTATCTGATGGTCAACTTGACAAGGAATATGTGTGACTAAAGAAAATTGTGTCAGACTTTTCTTTAGCAAAGGACTGTGTTCTCTTGAACAGGTCAGAAAACTTTTAAACATCAGTCTCCTCTTCCTTGCTTACTGATTAATGTAAAGTTACATAAAGTTGAAAAGGACGTCTTCAGCATGGTTTACAGCAGAAGACAAATCACATTCAGATGCAGGTATTTTGAAAGTGGCAGTGTAATGTTGAATAAGAATTCACAAATATCTAGTCGCAGAATAAAGTTAATTTTTTTAAAATTCCAGCAAGCAGATTTAAAGTAAATGATAACATTGCTCGATATAAAATTATAAAATGAACAAAGATAAGGGTCGCAAAACTCTGATTAATTCGCTGTTATTGCATTCGTCTAATCTAAACTCGTCTTTTCCGTAAGTGTTGGCAACAGTTGGTCCCATCGAAATCTCTGTTGAAGACGTTTTGCGTTTAATCTAGTTACATTAAAATCTATGAAAACGGAATCGTCAGGTATCCTTAAAAAAATCCGTTATAGACAGATTTCCGTCATATCAGGTATACTTGTATAGTTATCCTTCCGTCATCGAGACCATGAAATGTTTTCGTTTACGAGAGGATTCCGTATTCACAGAAAACCTGTCAACAAGGAATCACAACCAGAAAAGGTTCCACTTTAGATATCTTTCAAATCTTAACAAGTATAAATATGTTGCGTTGTTTTCGTTGAACTTTGAACTTTTGCTGTTTAAGATAGCTCTCATCTTCACACGTTTTATTATAATACATCTATGCTTTTCAGAAGTATACTATAGAGTGGATACGTTTTAACAGTTTTGGAGAATACCTGACAAAATGGGACGTGTTTGTGACAAAAACCTGTCTTAAACGGAAAAATTTCATAGCCCCGGCGAAAGACATACCTTTTCTAAGAAAAACACCTGTCTAAAACGAAATTTTTCATTGGTTCTTTGAGATTCCGTTTTATCAGTTTTTAATATTGTTATATCTATGATTCAGTAAACCAGTTCTTCGTTCGAGGTTCGGGGGGGGTCCGGACCCCCTGGACCCCCCCCTTGGCTACGCCACTGGACATCACAAGAGATCAGGGCACCGCTCGCTGAATACTAGGCTTACCCGCTGACGCAAAAATGGCGGTTGTCGTAGGCAAATTTTTCGTGAGTTTGTACGGTCCTTGAATTTAAATACCAGTATTTTATTAAAGTATTCTTCTCCTTCTTTTTATTAAATTAAATAAGGCGAAAAAATACTTTTAGAAAATACTGGTATTGAAATTCAAGGGACGGTACAAACGCTGAAAGAAATCCTCCTACGACATCCACCATTTTTATATCAGCGCGTAGGCTTAGTATTCAGGGAGTGGTGGATAGGTGGTATCACGCGAGGGTGACACGAACTATCACGTAGCAGGAGGAAGAAGTTAAACAACCGCGAAATTTGCGGGACGTAATTAATGTATGAACCCTTTGCACCTTTTCAGAATTATCACTCCATAAAAAGGAACCGAACATAATAATCTATTTATGTGAGCAAATAGAGATGCTCTTCTACGTCAAACACAAATAACGAACATCTTACTAAAAGGTGGGTCAAAGATCCCAATTCTCTCCTACATTATGTAAAAACAAAATTTGGTATAATGGACAAGATTGTTTTGTTTAAAATAGAGTCGCAGCGTCTCATGTGCACTACTATAATGTATTTTAGTTACATCTTTATGGAGGTATTATAGAAAATATATTAAGGGTAAATACACAAATTTAAAAAACAAGATTCAATAAAAATTTGCGGATTCACAAGAGTAAAATTGTAAAGGTAATTAATATACAAAATAATCAAAAGAAAGATATTGTGCCTTAAATTATTTTTATAAAATTTTCACATAAATTTTCTGGTAAGTGTCTTCGAATTTCTTATGTGTGATTGATGGATTGTAGAATTTTGCCCCTGTAAACTTTCGAAAAGTAAAACTTTGCTACAAACGATTGGAATGAATTGTAAACTCACACACATGTTTTTTACTATACCATTATGTTTATGTAAAAATTGATGTAAGTAGGTCATAATTCCTATTTTTTATGAATTTATTAATAATTTTTTATAAATAAAATGATGCTCTTGAGTAAAAAAAAAATGCCTAGAATAAGTTTGGGTCCAGTCAATAGATCTCGCTAAAAACAAAAATTTTAAATCTGTGTCTTTTTTGAGAAGATATAAATTAAAGTTTGTCGGGTGAATTTAACACCTTTGCGATGAGCATGAGGTATACGTATCGCATAAAATTCTCAGAATACTTGATTATCTGTACCAGTAATTTTTAATTGAAAATTCTGGTTTATTTAATCAAAGCATTTGTGCAATTCAATTCAGTAAAAATTTCTATTTTTAAAAACCGATGATAAAAGAAAACAATGCTCGTTGCGAAGGAGTTAACATTAGAATCCTTAAACATTGACCTCGTTTAACTTCATGAAGCATTAACCCCTTGAAGGGCACCGGTATATTATATATACCACTTAATTTTAATCCCAAAATGCCATAACGACACCAAAATTTTATAATTAAATTTTGAATTTATAAGATACATGAGGAAATGCTTTTACTTATTTTAAAATAAATTCGTTCTTGAATCCTGGTGTCAATCAATCATTTCAATATTTTAGCTACAATAGTACTTTGCCCCTGAAGGGGTTAACAAAAATAAATAAACTATTTACTTTTCGAGCCTGATTTAATCCAAGGAATACAAAAAAGTTTCAAAAGTGCCTGTTGCTAGTTGAAAATTTTAAGTTTGTGCAATTTTTAATATGTGACGACCCCTATTTAAAAAATTTCATTTATATTCTAAAAAAGGACAATATTTTGAGTCTATGCACCTTGGTGTGACTGTATCGTAAACGGAAGGCAGGTGTGTCTCTTTAGGGTTTCGTTCATCTGGCGAAATCCTATTCGTCTCACTCCTCTGTCTGTCACAGAGTTTGTTCTCGGAAACTGTATCAGTTAGACTAGAAATTTTGCTTACTTGTAACTGAATACCTCCTTTCACACGACTAATCATAAAATTTTGAAAAAGTATTATATTATTTCAATTAAATTAATTAATTTAATGACATCCAACTATTTCTGCAATTTAGATTTTAAAACAGAACCTTAATTTAAGTCTTTTTACGCGTAGGCTAAGTGGTTCAGTGGTAGCGTGTTTCCCTTCTAACCCGAAATTTCGGGGTTCTATTCTCGACGACGGAAGTTGCATATTTTTATTTTTCCCTTGGACTACATATCATTGTCCTATGGATTTAATTAAAAGAATTTTCGCATTCTTTTTTGCCATTTTAAAGGGATTTTTTTCCTTAAGCTCTAATCAAATTATGTAATTAAATATGATTTCAGATATACAAACATTTGCTGTTATAATTGTCTGAAAAGCAGTTCTTGAATATTTTAATTTTATTAAAAAAATACTTCATCTTATTATCATTTTATTATTCAATTTAATGGTGCTATCATCTATGTTTTTATTGCTAAAGTGGATTGATAAATGATAAGTGTTTATAATTATAAATTAATGGTTTGGACTTATTAATCAAAGGATAAAGTGTTTGAAAGGGATATTAAACGAAACCATTTGTGCGATCTTCGATCACACTTACCCACTTGTTTTTTTATATATTGACTGTACTGCTGCTTCCATGTTAAAACAATCTGTCGTGAAAAAATCTGCCACTTAATTATAGTTTGGAAATAGTGGTAGAGAAAAACTATATAGTGCGATCTCTAAAATGGGATAAATTTACAGGAGTAGTATGATAGCCACAATCTTTAACCAGACAACACTACTATAATATATCGATATTCTTGTCGATACATCGAAATTCTGATAAGGAAAATGCTTCTTAATTCATTTTTAATGCAAGAATTTTCTTTCTGGATAAATATGATATTATCTTCATTGTTTGTAACAAGATTTGTATGATGTTGCAGATTGTTCGTTTGAACAGCAAACATAGAAAAGAGGAAAATATTGCTGGTTGCAATAATTTCAATAGAAGCCTTATATTCGTGCGATAATTCGTGCAGAATAGTCAAATATATTTTGCACTAATGCACGCATCGCAGTACATAGGTTTACTTTCAGCTTTTGTGTATTGTGTTCTAATATTTGTAACGAGTTTAAATTTAAAGAATTTTTTTTTTCACAGCTGTTGCTATGCTGTAGTTTTTGAAATTGTGCAAAACAGATTATAGGAAAATAAAACATTTTGAGCTAAAATACTTTTACTTCCGTCGTTTAATTTTCTGAAATTATTTCAATGTTTTCAGCACTCCTCTCATCTAAAGTAGGATTAGTGAAGTGTTGACAATACTTATATTCGAGTGATAATGCGATTTTACAATTGAAGACACGCGTGGAAGAAGGTTTCTTTTTTTTTTTCTTTTTTTTTATGAATGAAGATGTTGTGAAGTAAAGCTAAAGTATTAAGGTTTTAAATATTTCTGAAGATATGAGGTATCATGTTTAACTAGAGTTGCAAAAATCCTACGGATTTTGAGGGCCGGAAATAAAACCGGAAATTTTGAGAAGTAAAAAAAGAATTTTGAGGAATATTGGAAATTTTGAAGGCAAACAAAACTAGTCATTTATTAATTTAAAATTTTTATTTCTAAGAAATTTGAGATACTGTTCTGTAAGTTTAAGATAAATTTTTATTTGTGAATTCACAAAACTTGTGATTTTGCGCTCTAAGTTTTTATTATTTATTAAAACTCATTAGCTTTAAAGCAATGATGGTTGTGAGTTGGTGGGGATTTCAATGTTTCGTTAAAAATTAAAATTGTGTAATTTCTGTTAGCTGGCATATCTACTGTTCATGCATATTCTATATTAATTCTCTATTTTATTGCATTAGTTTTTGCATTAGTTTTTTTAATTTTATTTTTTGTTTGCATGGACTGATTCAGAGAACAGACGTGATGTTTACATTTATGTTATGTCATATCTAATTTAAAAACTAAGCGTGCAATCAACTTTCATTTAAATTAGATAATAAATTAATAATTAACACTTTTAAATTAGCTGTAAGGTTACAGCAAAATATATTATAATTATAATATAAATACGACACAACGTATCAAGATAAATCATGCTTTTGTATTTTAGCTCGCTCAAAAACAGGACACAGAGTAAACAAGAGAGCCTGGTTAAGTTACTCTTGCAGTTACAGTTAAGAAGACAAAAATCATTAAAAATAATAGAAAATAATAAATTAAAAATTTCCATGCCTAAAGCTTTCTGAAAACTCCCGTAAATTTTAATTGAACTTAAAATTTTCCCTTGTAAAAACACCGGTTTATTACCGGGAATAAAACGCTTTTTTTTCACACTTTACAACTCTATGTTTAACACTTTCCAAAATAAGTGTTAGTGTTTATGATTCAAAAGTATTTATGACTTCGGTTTGTCTAGCCGTGATTTAACTCGCGTAAACATATTCGACTTGTCATGTAATTGATATATGTTATTGACCTTTACCATTAAATGTCCTCTATTGAAAATGGAGTATGTAGAATTTATAGTTCGATTACAGGGACACTCAAAAGAATTCCGTCATATTATGACGTATGAAGGAAAATCGTGTGCCATGTATTTTAATGATGATACACACAAATTTAAATTGATATAAGTCAATGAGGTGCATTATAAGAGGCGTACTGTATAATATTGTTATGAATTTTGTATATATCTGTAAATATTCCATTTGTTTAAATTTATTTTATTTTATTATTGTGAAAATTGCAGTATTATTAATGTATTTCCTATTGAGCATCATGTAACTCAATGCTAAAGGCCTCAGATGCTTTGCAAGAAAAACAACCTTACACCCTCATCTTTATATTGGAAGTCTATGGAAAAATCGCCAAGGAATGGGTTTATCGCAAAGTTGGCGATGGTTTTGGCGACTTCTTTTTGTCGCCAAATTTGGCGATATATCGCCAAATGTCGCCAAGTTGGCGACGGATTTGGCGACTTCTTGTGCAATCCCCCCTTATACCTGTACATTGGGATCCTTTCTCGCTTAGGTTCTCTATCGAAAGTTAAAGCACTTTCTGGTAATTTCTAGCATCTGAAGGCTCTGGAAAATTCTACAGTTATCTTTAAAGCCTATATAAGGGACCTCCACCAGTCCAGTTCAGTTAGTTGTCTGTCAACTGTGATTGAGTTCATACGACAGGCTTTGCATTGAGAACTGTGTTTCTCGGATCGATTTTGTCGTTGATACGTCGTATTGAACGCATTGTTTCTGTGTGAAATTTTGCTGTGCTTTTATTGGATTTGAAGATTACTGAATATCTTGTAATTTTCAGAAGATATTTGTGATCGTATTGCACTGTTTATAGTGAATAAAGCCTTTTTATTGTTCTTATATATTGGCATCAGTCCTTTCGAACCCCGAGCTCACAACATTTGGTGTCAGAAGTGAGATTGAATGCCGATTACCAGAGCAATGGAGGCGCAACTGACAAAACTATTGGAGAAATTAGGAGAGATGGATGAGAAAATGACTGCGAACCAGGCTGAAATGAAGAAGGAAATGTCAGCGATGGATGAGAAAATGACTGCAAACCAGGCTGAAATGAAGGAAATGTCGGAAGAAATGATGAAGGAAATGTCGGAAGAAATGAAGAAGGAAATGTCAGCGATAGATGAGAAAATGACCGCAAACCAGGCTGAAATGAAAGAGATGTCGGAAGAAATGAAGAAGGAAATGTCAGCGATAGATGAGAAAATGACCGCAAACCAGGCTGAAATGAAAGAGATGTCGGAAGAAATGAAGAAGGATATGTCAACCAACCTTGGTGAGTTGAAAGAATTAATAGATAATAAAATAACATCTTTAAATGAAAGAATTGACAGCGTGGAAAACAAATTTGAAGGAAGATTTCTGGAAATAGAGGAAAAAGTTCAAAAGACAGCCAATACCGTAGAAGAAAGGATAGAGAGTATAGAAAAGGAGTTGGAAAATGTGAAGAAACAAAAGATAACTGCCGAAAACTATCCCGAAGATGTCAAGTATCAAGCTATGCTTCCCCGGGCCTCTATTAAACTCTCGACCTATGACGGAAAATCCTCATGGCCAGTTTTTAAGACACAATTTGGGATCGTAGCGGACGCCAATGGATGGGATTCCCAGACAAAGGCTTGCCAGTTAGCTGCTTCTCTACGAGCTGATGCTGCCGATGTCCTACAGGCTTTGCCTGATGACTTTGCAAATGAACCGCTGGATTTTGAAACGCTCGTCAGTGCCTTAGAATTACGCTTTGGCGAGAAATGCATGAAGGAATATAGCAGACTCCAGCTTAAATCTCGACAGCAGAAATCCACTGAATCCCTGCAAGAGCTTGCTACGGATGTCGAGAGACTTTCACATCTTGCTTATCCTGACTGTCCGACTGAAATTAGAGAAATCTTGGCTCTGCAGCATTTTATTGATGGTGTGCGTGACTCTGAGATCCAGAAAGCACTCCGGATTACAGATCTCAGCGATTTAAAAGGGGCTTTGGTTTACGCTCTGAAATTCGAGACAGCCCAGCAAGCTACTAGGAAAGATCGACACTTTGTGCGAGCAGCCAACCTGCCTGAGACGTCGGATAGAGCTGCGGAGTGCTTACAGCAGCAGATGAATGACATAATGAGAAAGATGAACTCCTTAATGGCCAACAAACCTTACAGGAAGATCAAGTGCTGGAAATGCGGTGGAGAAGGCCATATCCAAATCGACTGCCCAAGACGACCCAGCACCGAAGGTAATAGCTCACCCGCTATCGGAGGAGCAAGAAAACTGATTATTGACCATCTTGCGGGGCGGAGGTTTCCAGATCTTAAGAAGCCTCATTTTCAAGTATGTGAAATTTCTGCAAGAAGTTGCGGCGAGAACGGAGTTTTTCTAGTCGGGAGTGTGAATGATTTGCCCTGTAATATGATCATCGATACAGGAGCCAATGTGACCATTATTCGGAAAGATCTAGCTCAGCGGCTGCAAGAAAAACTCTCCTGGACCCCGCCACGTGTAATCCTTCAAAAGGAGATAAGATCGATATATTTGGAAGAATGACACTGGAAATAAAGTTTGGGAACGCCGCTTATCGCCATACAGTCTACGTGGCCGATATTTCTGACCCTTTCATACTCGGACTGGACTTTTTAAAAGAGCATGGATTTACACTGGACTTTAAGAATAATGAGTTACGCTCTGCTCAAGAAGATGTCACTATTTTCAAACTTGGAAATGAGTCCGGGTCTATTCAACGGATCACAGCCAAGGCAGATGTTATCATCCCTCCTCGGACCGAAATGATGATACCTGGATTAACTGGAAACGAAAGAATTTTCCAGTATGGCTTGACTGGATATCCTGAGAAGAGCCCAAAGGGAGTGCTAATAGCATCAGCGCTGGTAGATCTGTCGAGAGATGTGGTACCTGTGAGGATTGCGAACGTAAGTGAAAAGTCTAGAATTATCCAGAAAGGTGAAGTGCTTGCAACCTGTGCTCCAGTCACCTGTGTTTGCAAAGACCCGAGCTTGACGTTATCGGAGCCGCCTACAAGTTTAACACCTGTAATTGGACGAAATGAAAATTTATCTCCTGAACAGAAACATGCCGCAGAAAGACTGTTCCAGGAATTTAAGGATGTGTTTTCACAAAACGAGAGTGATATAGGGCGCACTTCACTGACACGTCATAGAATTGATACTGACAACCATCCACCGATTAAACAGCATCCAAGACGCTTGCCGTTCGCAAAACAAGAAGAGGTTTCTAAGCTCTTACGAGAGATGCAGGATAGTGACATCATCGAACCGTCATCAAGTCCGTGGGCCCCTCCCATCGTGTTGGTCCGAAAGAAAGATGGCTCCACAAGATTTTGTGTGGATTATCGTAAACTTAACGATATCACGAAGAAGGACAGCTATCCTCTACCAAGAATAGACGACACGCTAGATACTCTTTCAGGACATAAATGGTTTTCCACGCTGGATTTGAAGAGTGGATATTGGCAAGTAGAGATCCATCCTGATGACAAAGAGAAGACCGCATTTACTACTGGACAAGGACTTTGGCAATTCAAAGTTATGCCGTTCGGGCTCTGCAATGCTCCAGCAACGTTCGAGCGCCTCATGGAGACAGTGTTAAAAGGCCTGACTTTTGAAGCTTGTCTCATCTACCTAGATGACGTCATCATTGGTGGCCGCACGTTTGAAGAACATCTTGGAAATATTCGAAAAGTGTTAACGAAGCTAAGAGCGGCGAATTTAATGCTGAACCCTCTGAAATGCAAGTTCTTCCAACGCGAAGTAAATTATTTAGGACACATCATCTCAGCTGAAGGTGTTCGAACAGATCCTGAAAAAGTGTCTGCAGTAAAGAACTGGAAGCGTCCGGAAAACGTCCATCAGTTGCGAAGCTTTCTGGGACTATGCACTTATTACAGAAAGTTTGTACAGGGGTTCTCCAACATCGCAAGACCCTTGCATAGGCTCACTGAAAGCAAGCAGAAGTTTCTATGGACACAAGAATGCGAGAATTCCTTCCAGCAGCTGAAAGAAGCTCTCACATCCTCTCCAGTCCTAACCTATCCACACCCCGACAAACAATTCATTGTGGACACGGATGCTAGTCATGAAAGTGTCGGTGCTGTACTTTCCCAAGAAATAGATGGCCAAGAACGAGTCGTAGCATACTGGAGCAAATGTTTGTCGAAACCAGAGCGGAATTATTGCGTCACTCGTAAGGAGTTATTAGCTATAGTAAAAGCCATAGAACACTTCCATCACTATCTCTATGGCAGGAAATTTCTCCTTCGTACTGATCACGCATCCCTAACATGGCTGATGAATTTTAAGAACCCAGAGGGCCAAGTAGCCAGATGGATACAACGACTCCAGGAATACGACTTTGACATCAGGCTGTAATGACGTTTCTCATTACATATCCTCTTATTCTTTAAAATTAATCCTCCCCCTTTGTTGTTTCAAAATTATTTAATTTATTTAGCTTTTCCTATTTTTTTTATTAACAGTAAAATAACTTTATTGTACCCTTCTCCATTTTTGCTTATTAATTTTTAATATCCGTTTTATTCAGTTCGGTTTCACTTAATTTATATTACGCATTTTTCTTGTCATGTCAGTTTCATTTCTCAGCCTGTAGAATTAAAAGAAATATGTATTCACACCCATACTGCATTTTTTCTCTTCCTTTTCACACCAGCCGGCATTTGCGAACATAAATAAAAAAAGAAAGATAAAGTAACTGCTTTCTTTGTACTTCCTCCTACGCCGTCATTTTCCTAACGAATTTTCAGTTCTCATATGCAACCAACATCTAAATTTAGCACTTAGTATTGTCTAAATTCTAACGTTCATGAATTCCATTTTAATCATACAGGCCCGGTCAGCATCTCAGTAATTACAAAAATTTGTACAACCCTCTCTTCCCACGAATGCTGCGCCGGTCTGTAATTTTCAAATTTACTCCCTTAACTCTCCAAAATACTTTGTTCCTTTGCATGAATATCGCCAAATTCATTGTATATGTTGGCGACAGATAACAAAAACCGCACGCCAAAATAAAAAGTGCAAATTATGTTTGAAACAATTTGTATCACTCTCTTACCTCGACTGTCTCAGTATTAACTTAATTTGTACGCCTCCTCTTCAGTGATTATTGCCTGTTTAACGAACCCTGTCACCGAGTCAACTGCTATAATAAATGACTGTGCTTTGAAAATTGTTGTACTTGAATTTCTACCTTTTGCCATACCTTCGTTGCATTCCGGCGTTCGTTATGCCTTCTTATATATACTTCCATCCTGTGACGCTACAGCTATGCATCCGTTTACCCATTATCTGGATTCCACAGTATACAGGCATCGTAAAGGCTCATCGCATGGAAATGCTGATGCCTTATCAAGAAGACCGTGTCCCGAAAGTTGTCGCTATTGTTCCAGAGCGGAGAACAAGTATAATCCCGAACATGTCATACGCCAGACGAAGACTTCACTATCAACGCCACCAGATCCCTGGAGTGATGAGAAGATTCGAGAAGATCAAATGGCAGACTCTGAGATCAAACCAATCTTGGAGTTATTAGAATCTTCTAGCACGAAGCCCAGTTGGAAAGACATCTCGACTTACAGTCCTACGACGAAGCAATATTGGGCTCTTTGGAACTCTCTCCACGTCAGGAATGGTGTCCTGTTCCGAAAATTCGAATCGGAAGATGGGAAGACATCTCGGTGGCAGTTGGTACTTCCTCGATCCCGAATACCAGAGGTCCTCAAGGAATTACATGGCAGTCCCACTGGTGGCCATTTTGGAGTCATGAAAACATTACATAGAGTCCGAGAGCGCTTCTTCTGGGGAAAAGCGAGAGCTGACGTCGAACGATGGTGCAAATCTTGCGATGCATGTGCAGCTCAAAAAGGACCAAAGAAACGTAGCCGAGGAAGACTACATCTCTACAATGTAGGAGCACCTTTCGAACGCATAGCCCTTGACATCCTAGGCCCTCTGCCAAGAAGTGCTGATGGCAACAAATACCTCCTTGTTGTCATGGACTACTTCACGAAATGGCCTGAAGTTTATGCCATCCCTGATCAAGAAGCTTCTACGGTTGCGGATGCCTTGGTACACCAGTGGATATCAAGGTATGGAGTCCCCCTTCAAATGCATTCTGACCAGGGGAGAAATTTCATCTCTGCTGTGATTGAGGGTCTCTGTCAACTTCTCGGAATGGACAAAACTAGGACGACGCCTTTACATCCATAATCGGATGGCATGGTTGAGAGATTTAATCGTACCATCCTCAACAATCTCTCACTGCTAGTCTCAAGAAACCAACAAGACTGGGACCAAAAACTTCCCTTGTTTCTTCTCGCCTGTCGCAGCGCCGTCCATGAAACAACCGGCTATTCCCCGTCTCAGATGCTTTTCGGTCGTGATCTTCGTCTACCTTGTGATCTGATTTTTGGTCGCCCTCCAGATGCGCCTTCATCACCAGAGGGATACGTGCAGAATCTCCGGGCACGATTTGAAGACGTCCACAACTTGGCTCGAGAGCGGATCAATATACAGACGGAGAAGATGAAGACCAGGTACGACACGAAAGCCACGGGACATCAATTCAAAGAAGGTGACAAGGTTTGGTTTTATAATCCGACTCGACGTAAAGGACTTTCTCCCAAACTGCAATCGCACTGGGACGGTCCTTATACAGTCCTAAACAGATTGAACGATGTCGTAATTCGGATCCGAAAGTCACCAAGTTCGAAGCCTAGAGTCGTTCATTACGACAGGCTGGCTCCATACTATGGCCATAGTACTTACTTCATTGATTTTAAATAGTGTAATGTAAATAATGTAAATTAGTATGACCATGGTCTTGTATATAAGTTAATGTAATAATTTCTTTTGCTTAGCATTATCATTATTAATGTTATTATTTAAATACTTGTATGTAATGATGCATTATGAATGTGTTTAATTGTTATTTTCCATGTTTTCTTTAAGTGTTTTGAGTAGTATAGCATTTGTTGGTAACGGGTTGGCTTTCCGATCAAAGGTTGAACTGCCCGGGACGTGCAGTCCTCGAGAGGGGGGCAATGTTATGAATTTTGTATATATCTGTAAATATTCCATTTGTTTAAATTTATTTTATTTTATTATTGTGAAAATTGCAGTATTATTAATGTATTTCCTATTGAGCATCATGTAACTCAATGCTAAAGGCCTCAGATGCTTTGCAAGAAAAACAACCTTACACCCTCATCTTTATATTGGAAGTCTATTGAAAAATCGCCAAGGAATGGGTTTATCGCAAAGTTGGCGATGGTTTTGGCGACTTATTTTTGTCGCCAAATTTGGCGTTATACGCCAAATGTCGCCAAGTTGGCGACGGATTTGGCGACTTTTTGTGCAATCCCCCCTTATACCTGTACATTGGGATCCTTTCTCGCTTAGGTTCTCTATCGAAAGTTAAAGCACTTTCTGGTAATTTCTAGCATCTGAAGGCTCTGGAAAATTCTACAGTTATCTTTAAAGCCTATATAAGGGACCTCCACCAGTCCAGTTCAGTTAGTTGTCTGTCAACTGCGATTGAATTCATACGAGAGGCTTTGCATTGAGAATCGTGTTTCTCGGATCGATTTTGTCGTTGATACGTCGTATTGAACGCATTGTTTCTGTGTGAAATTTTGCTGTGCTTTTATTGGATTTGAAGATTACTGAATATCTTGTAATTTTCAGAAGATATTTGTGATCGTATTGCACTGTTTATAGTGAATAAAGCCTTTTTATTGTTCTTATATATTGGCATCAGTCCTTTCGAACCCCGAGCTCACAACAATATGGTGTGCATAGTTTTTGTCTTTCTTTTACAGGGACACATGAAAAGAATCTGTTACAGTACGGTCTATGGGCGATAATTGCGGAAGTACGTTTACAGTTGTAATATGCGTTTTTAAATTTAACTAATGATTGTTTGGTGTGTATAAATTATCTAAACCAAATAAGGGGCAACACAAAGTAATTCAGTTACAGCAGTACTGTCTATGAGCGATAATTGTTGGAAGTGCGTTTTCAATTGTTGTATGCGTTTTTTAAATTTAACTAATATTTTCTGTATCACTTAGTGTGTTTAAATTCTATTGATCATACACAGAGCTGTACAAAAGAATTCGAGTACATTCCGTTAATTGACAGAGATTGCTGAAAGAGAATTTTCAACTGTGTTATGCATTTCCGTTAATTGACGGAGATTGCTGAAGGGGAAATTTCAACTGTGTTATGCGATTCCTAACTGAAATAAATTTTAGCATACTATGTTAGTAACAAAAGTAAATAAACAGAACAAATCTATTGATCATAGAAAATGTTTCAGAAAAAAATTCCAATTTTTAACAACTATAGATGATAATTGAGGAAATTGGGTTTTCAAATCTGTTAAGCGTTTTCCAAATTATTTATTCAGATACCATTTTTCACATTAAATGGTGAAGTTATAATGTTCATAATGAGATTAAAAGTGTTTCATAATCTATGCTTGACGAATGATTTTAATTTTCCTTCTTAATTATTATATATTTTTTATATTTAACAATTTAAATAATAATATTGGTTTTTAATATTTAATAACTAAATAACAGTAAGTTTTCTGAGAGAATTCACTACCACTTGTTACCATTTTAAACATACTCATACCAAGAAGAAAAGAAAATAAATCAAAAATATTTGTAACAAAAGCCATCATTTCGATTGTCTGGAAACTTCAATTATCTTACACACCTTCTTCTACTCGTATGTTCAATTCTTTTCTATTGAATTTGAATCATAAAGGTTGGCAGAAAAACTTAACATATTGGTGACTGTGTTGCACCTAATTTTCTCAAGACCTTATTTTTTTAATGTGGTAAGTATACAAGGTGTCCCAAAAGCACTTGACACATTTTAAAATTCAATAAAAGATCAAGCATTTGACGTACGAGAGTGCGGTTTGGACGAAAATTCTTTTTATGATCTGAAATTTTGTTTAAACAAATACAAAAATTAGTTTAAAAAATTCTCATTGATGGCGCTGCTTCTGGAAAGTTATCGAATAGGTAGAATGCCTTTATGCATATCAATGGCGAAAGCCTCATGATGCGTATGCACAATTTTTGTCCAAACTATGTCAATCCACATTCCAGAGCTTAACACTTATCATCACCAAACTAATGTTTGTTGACTTGCATCACTCGTCTAATCTAACTCAGAAGGACTCAGAAGGAATCGAACTCAGTATTGTTAAGTTCTGGAATGTAGGTTTCCATATTTTGGACAAAAACTGTGGATACACATTGAGCGTCTTTCGCCATTGTTATGAATAAATGCATTCTACCTATTCGATGCTTTTCCAGAAGCAGCGCCATCTATGAGAAATTTTTGAACTATTTTTTTTATTTATTTAAACAAAATTTCAGATCATAAGAAACATTTTCGTCCAAACCGCACTCTCGTACGCTAATTGCTTGAAGTTTTATAGAATTTAAAAATGTGCCAAGGTCTTTTGGGACACGCTGTATTATTCTTTCAATAATATTTTTTTTCTCTAAAAATTTCCTTTATACGAAAGTTCCATTTTATTCTGATTATTTTTCTTTAAATTATGTCTGAATTACTTTTACAAGACTTTCGTGTAATCCTCGGTCACAATAATATTAAGTGCAAGTAGTTCCAAATTATAGTAGCATTTGTCATCTAATTAAAGTATTCAGAGGCCGCTTTTTAGGTGCGTTCGTAATTATATAAATACGTAGCACCTACAGTCGCAGTCTGGTCCGTCCGTCCACATATAACAACGCGAAAACTACCCAACCGAATGGTTTGAAATTTAATATATATAATTGTTGCAAAATTTTATCGAGTCATTTCAAATTTTATGAACATCGAATCAAAATTTTAAAAGATAATAATACAAATATTTATATTAAGTAATTTGATTTTTTTTAATCGGTACATCTTTGTTGTACCAGCTTCCGAGGATTAATCGTCAAGCGTCAAGTTATCTGACATGTATGACGTTTTAGTCATATGTGACGTATATGACATTTTATAACCTCGACGACCAAGTTATAGTCATATTCTTCATTCTATTAAATCCTATCATACGTAATTAATTCAATGATATCCCACGACAGGTAATGATGCTATGTTACCATGGTGATTACGTCGTATTTAAGATGGAGTCCTATTATTTCCGTTTTACTGAATTTAAAAACCGAATTTGTATACTGAAATTGTTTAATTACAGCAATCCTATAATCTTACCGACAGATTTTTGGATAGATATTTCCGGAGAAATAGATATTAAATGGAAAAAGAGTCTAAATAGGGTTTTTCAAGTTATGAAATTTTCAAAGCTAGAGGTAAGTTTCCCATTGGAATTTTCAGTAAATGTCAACAAAAAAGTAAAATGTTGCGAACTTAAAATGTACTTATTTTATCATGAAAATTAATCACATCATAATAACAGACGATATAATTCATTTCACTGAAATAGTTTACATTGTCTTGTATTGGATATTTGCGCATAGTATAATTTTAATGTAACAGAACTGTAATTAATTGTTTGTAAAAGTGTATTGAAACTTTATTTCATAAAATAAAATGAATAACTATAGTATGAAAAGCTACCACATAAAATAAATTTTGTATTCATGCATTTTTGCGTAAGAGTGCAAAAGCTATTGCACCGAGATCTGAATATTTATAAAACTAGTTATAGTACGAAAGCACCTCATTTGTCACATTTGATGTACAATTTCAAACTTGTTAATTTCAGTTACTAAGCCGTGGATGTGTAACACTGTTGTTTGTCATTAATTTTGAAGCATTCTCACTGAACTAGAAATGGTCGCGTCCTTTTTTGTATTTTCCTTTCTTGATTTAAGAGGTAAGTATCATTTATTTAATAGAAATAAGTTTTTAATTCATGCATGCTAAGCTTTTTTGGCGATATTTAGTTCAAGTTTTATATCCTACACCAGAGATGGTGAACCTTTTAACTTCTGCGTGCCAAATGTTTTCAAAAAAAGATTTTACGTGACCATGACGTGCCAATAATAATAATACAGTAGAACCTCTATCATCCGACCCTCGTTTAACCGGAACTCTCTGTAAACTGACGTCGATTTCCTGACAATTTTTTCAGCGTTTTTAACACTTTCCAACGTAGTTGAAAAGTATTTATGACACCGGTTTGTCTGGCCGTCTGGCCGTGCAAAAACTCCCGTAAATATGCTCGGATTGCCCTGCAATTTTTATATGTTATTGTCGTTATCTATAGCATGTTCTCTATTTCAACTGAAGTGTGTAGCACGTATAGTTACTTTACAGGGACACTCAAAAGAATTCCGTTACATTACGGTCTATGGGGAAAAATCATTTGCATTTTATTTTAATGATGTTACACAATTTCAAACACATTGTAATTGATATATATCACTAAGGTACATTACAAGAGGCTTACTACAGAATATTGTGTGTATAGCAGTCATCATTCATTTACAGGGACACACAAAAGAATTCTCTACTGTCTGTTAACAATAATTCCTGGAAGTGCGTGTTTAGTTGCTGAACATGGTTTTAAATTTAACTCACTTTTTGTCTATTACTTGGTGTGTATAAATTCTGTAGATCCTATACAGGGCAGCACAAAAGTTCGCGAACACATTTCCGTTTACTAACAGAAACTTCAGAAGGAGAATTTTAAACTGTGCTACGCGTTTTCTAACTAAACTAAAATTTAGCATCCTACGTTGTATATATACAAATCTATAGATCCTATACAGGGCTGAATAAAAGTTTTCGGATATTTTTCCGAATATTGTATATGTTGGAAATTCCTGCAATTATGTTTTTAAATATGTTATGCGTTTTCCAAATTGTTTACTTAGGTGTTATCTTTCAGCTTATTAAACGGTAATGATTTGTAAAATTACTTTGGAAGCGTTGGAAAGTGTTACATAATATATGCTTGACGCATAATTTTTCGTTCTTAATTTTTTTTTTTTTTTTTTTTACGGTTTTTGTGTATGCAAGCGGTCCTTTCCGAACTACAACTACAGGTAAATATTTTGGTTCCATTTCTTAGAAATCCTTTGAAATTAGCTCGAGTTTCCGCAAGAGATCTCGGTGTAAGTGTATTCATTCCCCACTCCCACGCCCTGGTATACGTCCCTGTTCTAATCAAAAACATACTCCATTTCGAAATTTGTAAGGAAGCACTGCCGAGTGCCACAATATTCGAATGTTATTGCACCCTGTGATTGTAAGCAAGTGCAGGGAACAAAACCCTTTTTTGTCATCTTTACACGAAAAGTAATTTTCACAACTGCAGAATTTCAAAAGGGGAAGGAGAAATCAATGTCATATTTTCGCTAAGCACTCGCTTACTGTTCGTTTACGATTGGCACGCCTACCAAATAAAATAGTTTACTTCAAAATAAATTTATTTTTCTGTATAATTTGAATTTAGGTATTTATTTAACAGTTTAAATAGTCATAATAGCAGTTCGATGACGATGCTACACATTAAACTAGATGATTATTGATAAATTCTCGATTATCCGGAAAGTTCGATTATCCGATGTAGGTTCAGTCCCAATTACGTCGGATAATCGAGGTTCTACTTAATAACAACAATAACAATAATAATATTATTAACAATAATAAAGTAACGGATCAAAATTAACGATAAAAAATAACTTCAGTTTTTTCTTATACAGATTTAAAAATATAGCGATAACAAACATACAGGTTTTACACCGTAATAATTATAGTAACAATTATATACCGGTGGACCCGTTCGAAGATTTCGCACAGCAGTCTAATAATTTTTAGCAATATCTAATATTTTTTTAGATGCACGTTTAACTTCTAAAGAAAAGGATAAAAATATCTGCACAGCACATTAGTCAAATCAGAATATCGTGTCATTTATTCCATCAAAGTTACAGTAAAAACTGATGGAAGATAGCAAAATTCACGCGCGGGAAAAAAGTTACAATCGTATTTTAACTGCATTAGAAGATGGCGTCACCTGCTTCTTGAAAAACATAAAACAAATAAAAATAAATTGAATGCATTTAAATAAACCTAATATAATAAAGCATATCTTTCATTCTACGCGTGAAATACCACTGCTTCGATCGATCGATGGTGTCTTTTTCTTCTTAACATTTCACTTTCAATTTTGCTTTTTAACCATAAATATAAAATAAACCCGTGCGGAAAAATTATAATTTATCTTTGTTGTACTATTTATTTTTTTAGAATCATTGTTGAGCATCCTATAATGCGGTATTTTATTTTTCTGGCAACACTCATTTGAGGAAAACTTTTCATTTCATGTACGAAAACAATGCCGATTTAATTTTTAATTAAGAGTAATTTTTAATCAAAAAACATGTTTTAACGAAATGTGAATATACTATGTTAGAAGCCGGTTTAAAAACCTTTCGAGTGATACTTCATTCGTTGTTGTGCGTTTTGTAAATCCATAGAAAAAGGAATGTTGACAACAGAAATAATATACAGGGTGTCCGAAAAGTCTGGAAACGGTCAAATAACTCGAGAAATATACATCGGATTGAAAAACGGCAAAATGCATGTTCAATATTTTTGAAAAATCTATTTAGGGATATGAAAGTTGCCCCCCCAAATTTGCCCCCCGGGGGGGAAAGGGGGGAAACTTTGAAATCTTAAATGATGACCCCCATTCTTTATTGCAGATTCGGATTCTACGGGAAAAAATACGTAACTTTTGTATTGAACATTTTCTTCGAAACATTCTAGATGGCGCTGTAATCCAGTGCAATGCTGTGAGAATCGTTACCATTACAATGTCTGGAAACGCTCGAATAACTCGAAAAATATGCATCGTATTGAAAAACGGAAAAATGCATGCTCAATAGTTTTGAAAATTCTATTTAGGGATATCAAAGTTGTCATTTTTATAAAATATTAAACACGTATATTTCCGTTTTTCAATCTGATGTATATTTCTCGAGTTATTCGAGCGTTTCCAGACATTGCAATGGTAACGATTCTCATAGCATTGCACTCGATTACAGCGCCATCTACAATGTTCCGAAGAAAATGTTCAATATAAAAGTTACGTATTTTTTCCCGTAGAATCCGAATCTGCAATAAAAAATGGGGGTCATCCTTTAAGATTTCAAAGTTGCCACCCTTTCCCCCCCAGGGGGATAAGTTGATAAGTTGGGGGGCGGGCAACTTTCATATCCCTAAATAGATTTTTCAAAGATATTGAACATGCATTTTGGCGTTTTTCAATCCGATGTATATTTCTCGAGTTATTTGACCGTTTCCAGACTTTTCGGACATCCTGTATATGATTAGAAAGTATTTTTTTTTTAATTGCTTGATTGCCAAATTATTAATATCGAGTCCATGCCCAGTTACTTTAAAAGGAATGCAATGCCAATTGCAGTCATCTAACAAGTAGTTTCCATTTGACTTTTTTATGTCATTTATTTCTGAAAATAACGATTCGCAAACATAGGTAGAGAGGAAAATTTCCAAAATGGCAGATTTGACGCTAAGTCGTTTAATTTCATCATTGGCACTTTTGCTTATAATGCCTGATGATCCTTCTTATCGAAATCACCCAAATCATCTTTTAATTTGATAAATTTTTCTTATTATTGTTATTTATTTGAGCCCCTATTGAAATAGATTCAATAGGTTGCAATTCAGTTTCTTCAATTAAAAAAAAAATTAAAAAAGTTAGAAAAGGTCAGTTTGTTTAAATTCGTGTATTTTGTTTTGGAACTTTATAATCAACGTCGTGATGAAAATATTTTATCGCGTGTCACTTATGGCACCCGTGTCATATGTTCGCTGTCCCTGTTCTAAATATCACGCTAAATAGCCTGGTATTATAAAACAAAACATGTTTATTTGTACCCTCCTTTATTAAGGTTATTAATCCCTTCGCGACATGTTGCGCGTATACGTGCCCTTTAGAATACACGAAATTCTTGAAATTTACACCAGTAAATTTAAACAGTATTTGTGATATTTAATCGCAGATTTTCATAGATTTAATAAGGGGGGAAATCTATTCATAAAAATTGGTGCCTAAAGATTAAAAGAAGTGTAAAGGACACTTGTCGTGAAGTTTTGAGGAAAGCACCCCATAATTCAGAAACGGTGAACATATAGCACGAGAACCACTTTTGGCACGCGAAAGAATAATTTTGGCATGACGTTACTCGTGGCTTTAAATCAAGAAACCGTTAGATTACACGAAATACGTGAATTTAGATGAGATGATTTTGTCTAAATCTGATTAACTGGAAATTGGAGAATTTTAATTGCGAATTACTAAATTTCAATCTAATTAAATAGGGTCTCAAAAATGCATCCAATAAAGATCATTTTTAAAAACTATCGAAAAGAAAAGATTATTAGACATTAGTAAAAATACCTGTCGTAAAATTATGGCAACTTGGAAAATAATTTTAGGGCTATTTAAAGAAACTGGCGTTTGCCATTTTAACAATATCTATGTCAACACAATAACAACAATAATAACGAAATTTAACACATTAACAACAATTAGCAATATCTATAGTCTATCTATGTCTGCGAGTCATTATTTTCGCAAATGAGTAATATAAAAACTCAAATGAAAAGAAATTGACAGATAACTACAGGTCAGTTTGCATTCTGTTAAAATTAAATGTGCTTGATCCTGATATTAATTATTTTTCATCCAAGATGCAAGAACATAAATCTCATTTAATCGCATGAACAATTTTTTAGGGTTTCGTTCATCTCACGAAACCCTATTACTCCCGCTTCCTTGTCTGTCCGTCACAGAGCCGGTTCTCAGAAATTATGTAACTTATAGTCATGAAATTTTGTGTACTTATAGCTAAACACCTATTATGAAGCTCAAAATCATAAAATTTGAAAAAAATCGTATTATTTTAATATAGAGAGATAAAAACCGAAAATCTAATAGCCTTTTCCTTTTAAATTTAAACATTTTTCGTTATAGCAGTTGCCAACAATTAAAAATCCACAATAAAATTCTTTCAACAATTAATTTTCTATTGAAAAATTTCCACGTGAAAAATGAAAATGAAATAAAATGTTTCACCAATTGAAAAAAAAAAAGATTAATATGACGTCATATTGGTAATAAATTTTCAAACATTTCTCAATAATACATGGAGTATGAGTATGTGTAAATACAGAAAACAGCTTAATATGACGTCATTAGAGAATTAAAAAGAAAATTAATCTGGCGTCTAACATTTTGAAGGTTACAACATGCAACAATTAATACAACATGTTTAATTTTGAAATTGATTTTTTTTTCAATATCGCATTTAGTCCACATGACAGATATTATTATGACAGAGTATAATAGCGGGCTTCGTCCGCTATCGTACCGGTTCAAATTTTCGAAAAAATGAGTAAAATAGACCGGTAAATTTTTACTTTATAAAAACATTTTTTTTTTTTTAATGAAATTTATTTGGCTTTATTAAAGGAAGGATAAAGTGTTTTGAAAGGAATATTAATCGAAACCCTTTGTGCGATCTTCGATCACACTTACCCACTTGTTATTAATTTACAGTTAAAACTACAGCTCAGTTTGCATTCTGTTAAAATTAAATGTGTATGATCCCGATATTAATTATTTTTCATCCAAGATGCAAGAACACAAATTTCATTTTAATCGTATAATTAATTTTTTATTAATTTACAGTTCAAACTACAGTTCAGTTTGCATTCTGCTAAAAGAAATGTGTATGATCCTGATATTAATTATTTTTCACCCAAGATGCAAGAATATAAATCTCATTTAATCGCATGAATATTTTTTTATTAATTTCTATAATATATTTGTTTCTATAAATATTACATGTACAAAAATTAAATGTGTTTATGAATTTGGTTTGTCTGGCCATCTTTCTAGTCATCTGTAAGGTTGTGCTCTAATTCGCTGAAATACAGTCGGATTGCCATGTAATTGATATATGTTATTGAAGTTATTGAAAAGGAAGGATGTAGCATTTATAGTTTATTTACAGGCACCCCCCCCCCCCAAAGACAAGTATTGATTAAAATGTATGAAGTGTGTTTTTTTATCTTTTTTTTTCCTTGGTCGGCTGTATTTTGCCTTAAACACTGTACTTTACTTTAGCTCAATACTTTACCTTAATCAAAATTGTGTTTAAGGGGACAGTGGACTTTCAAATTCACGAAATTTGACTAAAAATTGATTTTTTTTTTTTTTTTTTTTTTTTTTTTTTTTTGCTTTGGTGAAATATGAATCTAAATGCTTAAATTTATCTTATACAAAAAGTGTTTTTCAATTCTGACGCTTCTTCGCAGAAATATAGGCTTTTATATTTGTAGACAAACTATATATTTAAATTGTTGTTTATATTTAAAATGTTGTTTTCTCAAAATTGAAAGTTTCACACATTTCTATATTTTGAAACATTCCATGCTCATCCTCTTTAATAAAAAGGTATGTGTTGCTGACGACTGGGATCGTTGCCACAGATTAATCTCAGAAAATGAAACATTTGAAGTTACTGAAAAAATTAATTGCTCGAAAAGTATTTGTCAGAAAATTGTTAGACAAACTGCGTTAGAAAGGTAAAAAAATTGTATTTTTCTTGATATAAATTTCAAATACACTGATTATGCCCTTTTTCAAATATTGAATTTCAAAAATGACCAAATTTGACAATGCATTACCATAGCGAAAACTTCACGCGTAAAAAAATAATAATAACAGCAATATGTCAGCACGAGTCACAAAATATAGTAACCGTATTATTCTGTTAAAATATAAAAGTGAATAATGATGTCACGAGTGCATTATTTTTATTTAATTCTCGACAAATACTAAATGCGCCATTTCTATTTAGTTGTGAATAATATAGGTTTATTTCCGTTATTAAAAAATGTAGCTGTAAAACATATAAATCAATGGAAAACGGTAGGTAATAAATTGTAAACGTAATAATAAACCGTATTAAAAAAACATAACTCAGTGAAATAAGTATCCGTTTTTATGTTATTATAGGATATCTAGGTAAAGGTACAGATTACTTTAAAATACAAGGTTAAATTCGCCGATATATTTCGTTTGATTCAAGGTTCTTTTGGAGAAACCGACCAGCGCAGCGGGCGTAGTCTGCTAGTTTCAAATAATCAGATTCTTTTGAAATTTACAATGTACAATCATAAACAGGGCTTGACAAATGCGGTCGCCAGGTCGCCGCTGGCGACCGTGATTTTTTATCTGGCGACCAAGTTGTTTAATCCGGCGGTGTTTTTTTTTGTTTTGTTTTGTTTAGTATAAAAATTGACCTAAGAAAAGAACACAAACGGCATTTTGTTTTCCTCTCCACTCAATATTAATAAACTTAGAAACTATATTTATTTTTTTTTTTTATTTTTTTATTTTATTTTATTTTTTTTTTTTAATTTGGCTAAAGTAAGTTCATCAACTGCTAATTTTAAAATAATAAATTCAGAATAAGTGGATTGACGTGGACAAGAAAATAGGTAAAAAAAAAGTTTTACTGTTTCATCATTTTTCTTTATTGTTTCACTATTTTATCAATGGTCCCCTCATCAGATATAAAATTTGTAGCTCTCAACTATCCGGATATTTGAAACATTTTGCAATCAGTATCTTCCGAACATACCTTTAAATTCGGATTTTACAGTATTTCTTTTTTGCCAGAGATATTATAATATTGAAAAGTTTCATCAGAAAACTCAGATATTATCTTTCTAAATTGTGTACCATTCTAAACTCTATAACTAACAATTCTAAAATAAGTGTGTTATTATTTTTTTCTCAATTAATTACTAATAAACATTTTGTTTTTTGAAAATCAATGACGGGGAAGGGGTATCTTTACTGGCGACTAGAATACTTTGCTAGCTTACCACATTTTTATCAAATTTGTAAAGCCCTGATCATAAATATGAGTTGCAAGTCAGGAGTATTTTAGTGTTGAAATTTATGTGTATATAGAAATATATAGTTACTTTTTTAGAAAAAACAAAGCATAATTAGAAAAATATTTTTTCTCTGATAGATTCAGTGAACCTTCACAATTCACGCCAACTTCCATTGTAATATATGAAAAGTACCACATAAATAAATATTGTCATATTTAATGTAAAAGAAATGCGGCAACTTTTTTAGAAAAAACAAAGCATAATTATAAAAATTATATTTTTTTTCTTATAGATTCAGTGAACTTTAGCAATTCATACCAACTTCGATTGTAATCTATGAAAAATATCACACAAGTAAATATTATCATATTTAATGTAAAAGAAATGCAGCTACTTTTTTAGAAAAAACAAACCATAATTATAAAAGTAATATTTTTTTCCTTATAGATTCAGTGAACTTTTGCAATTCATGCCAACTTCCATTGTAATATATGAAAAGTATCACATAAATAAATATTGTCATATTTAATGTAAAAGAAATGCAGCTACTTTTTTACAAAAAACATAGCATAATTATAAAAATAATATATTTTTTTATAGATTCAGTGAACTTTTACAATTCATGCCAACTTCCATTGTAATATATGAAAAGTATCACATAAATAAATATTGTCATATTTAATGTAAAAGAAATGCAGCTACCTTTTTAGAAAAAAAACAAAGCGTAATTATAAAAATAACAATTTTTTTTCTTATAGATTCAGTGAACTTTCACAATTCATGCCAACTTCCATTTTAATATATGAAAAGTATCACCTAAATAAATATTGTCATATTTAATGTAAAAGAAATGCAGCTACTTTTTTAGAAGAAACAAAGCATAATTATAAAAATAATATTTTTTTTTTCTTATTCAGTGAACTTTTGCAATTCATGCCAACTTCCATTGTAATATATGACAAGTTGGAAATTGCACGTTAAACGTGACAAATGGGTGCGTTCGTTTCGTGCTATAACTAGTTTTACAATGTAAAAAATCATCGTTATTATTTCAGTGAAATAAATTAGACCGTCTGCTATGAACGAAATGAAGATGCCGTTTTTTTTCTTAAGTATGCCATGTTTACAGATGCTTTTGTTTTCGACTCCAGACAACTCTGTAAATTTACCATGGAGATCTTGCTTTGCGAATGATTACCTCCATGGTTAATATTTCTATGACTCACGATGAATGAATATTTTGTTTATTTACTTTAACGGATTGAGATATCCGGCTGTTAACCTAATTTTCACTGAAGTTATCTCAGAATCTATACATTTTTTAATGTAACTCATCTCTCAAGCAAACAATTTTTTTGAACGATCTATCTAAAAATGTAACTTTTACGCAATTTTATTCGAAAAATTAATTTTGAATAAAAATGAACACTTGGCATATGGAAAAAGATGTGGTTAGCCCGTATTTGTTTTCCTCAGTCACATGACATCCGCTTATATTATATAGATTACGTATGGTAGGATTTAAAAGAATAAAGAAAACTTTTATTAATGTCTTTTTAAGTTTTGATTCGATTTTCATAAAATTTGAAATGACTCGACAAAATTCTGCAACAGTTATATATATTAAATTTCAAACCATTCGGTTGGGAAGTTTTTGTGCTGTTATATGCAGACAGACAGACAGACAGACAGACGAACGGACCAAACGACGACTATAGATGCTGCGTATTTATATAATTACGAACGAACCTAAAAGGTATCACATAAGTAAATATTGTCATATTTAATGTAAAAGAAATGCGTGTGAAGCATTTTGAAATATGTCATCTTTTTTGTCTTTTTAAAATATTTAAAATGCAATAACTAAAAATATTTTTAATATTTTAATTTCAAAGTTTGTGTATAAGTGTTTTAGCCTGTTCTTAACAATTCTGCCGAATTTCAAAAGATTCCATTAAAAATTTAAAAATTTAGTTTTCAAAGTCTGTCGTCTTATTGAAACACCAGCAGGAATATATAAAAGTATATATATAAAAGGAATATAAAAAAACAAGGGGGGTTAAAAAAAAAAAAAAAAAAAAATCTAAAAAAATTCAAAAAAAAATCCTGTATAATATATAACATTACTACTTTTTTTCCAATATTTTCATTATATGTGTATGTATTAGTTACGTATTATCTTTGTATTAGATAGTAAGTTTGTATAAGTTTCTGTACTGTAATATTTGACAACGAAAAAGTACAGCTCACAGAAAACGCAATTCATTTCCTGTAACAACGTATAATGCAGAGGACAGATACGAGAGTAAGACTGTTTTCATATGTCCCATTTTTAGGTGCGTTCGTAATTATATAAACACGTAGCACCTATTGTCGTCGTCTGGTCCGTCCGTCTGTCTGGTCCGTCCCTCCGCATATAACAACCCAAAAACTACCCAACCGAATGGTTTGAAATTTAAGATATATTATCTTTACAGAATTTTGTCGAGTCATTTCAAATTTTATGAAAATCGATTCCAAACTTTAGGAGATATTAATAAAAATATTTATTAAGAAATTTGTTTTTTTTTAATTGTTTCTTTCTTGTTATAGGAGCTTCGGAGGTTTAATCGTCAAGTGACCGAGATACTTATTTTATTACAGAAATTAATCTGCAGACGATATAATTCATTTCACAGAATTAAAAATCAGCAAGATCTGAATATTTATAGAACTAGCTATATAGTACGAACGCACCTCATTTGTCACGTTTGACGTACAATTTCCAACTTGTTTAAATAGCGAACGTACTGTGTGATTGGTCTTGACACCGTTAATACCTTTCAACATATTAGTTCAGCCCACAAACCACGAGACCATTTCTGCTTGTACATGCTACAGTCGCCCAGCAGTAGCAGCACGTCAGGCGGTTCACAATCACTTTACTACCAGTAATTTCGTAAACTAAATTTCTCCTTGTTTAATCGTAGTTTATCGTATCGTTATTTAAATTTAAATATTTTATTTTTTTTTAAATCGTTTTTTATCTCATGATTAAATTATGTCAAATTTAATATACGAAAATTCTGGAATTAAAATAATTATGAACCCCCTGACGAGCCTCTACTGATTCCCACAGTACATGGGCACAATCTTCCTACAAATAGAAACAAAATACATTTCTCCTTCTTAAAGAGAAAAAAATCTGCTCCTCCTGTCGCCATTGAAAAACACTCGCTGTATGAAAACAGTGTTTCTAACTTGCCTTCTCCTTTGCATTATCCAATGGTATATGAAACACCTACAGAATACTAAATTTGCTTTGATCTGTCGAGCAGAGTTGCCAAGTCACCGGATTTTTGAGAGAAAATGTTGTTCTCTTAAATCGCAAAATGCTCTGATTAAATAAAACAGCATTTTCTGTACTAAATTACTGGTATTCAAAAAGCCGGAGACTTGGCAGGTCTGGTCGAGTAGTACATAGGGAAACTTACTTACTTCACTTATCTAATATTTAATACCGTTGAGGTCTTATTTTGGTAAACGCAGTGAAAAAAAAAATTAATTCATTTCTAAGTATTATCTAGCCCGCCACATTTGGACTTGCCAGGTTTTCATTTAGATTTGAAATATGAATTCACGCTACGGCATATTATTAATACATATAACTGACAGAATTTATAAGATATCCATTTAAGTTTTAAATAGTATGAATTAAAAAATGAAACTTCCAAAGAAAACATTTATTTATTCATTGCAATAATTGTGAAAACATTTGTTCTGTAGCTACATCTTTTCACTCGCAATTTTTATTAATAGTTTCCTTTCTTTTTTCATTGTATATCATAATCAACACTTTATTCATTCTTTTTAGCCGGTTTTATGCAGCATTACTTTCTTTTTTCATCAAAATCGTTATCGTCTGCTTCGATTCCTGATTCATCACCATCTTCTCCAACTTCAGTATCACCGCCATCAGCGCCTTCACTGCCTTCACCTTCAACTCCTTCACCTTCACCGCCTTCACCTTCACAATCTTGAGGAGCTGGTTTTGAGAAAGTCAGTGTTACCAACAATATGGTCAACAAAGCTACCTGTAATTAAAAAATAAATACGCGAAATTTTAAAATATTTTAACAAAAATTCATTAAAATTCAGTTTTGTAAAAATCAGTTCTTAAAAAGCAAATTTAAAAATATGATTTAAAAACATAATTTGATGTTGTGCAGGGGCCGACAACGGCGGTCCACTCCTTACCACTACTTTCGTACAGTAATCTTCGTCTTATTTAATCACAGCAATCGCCAAGCCACTTGTTACCAATATATCTGAATAGTAATTGGTTAATTTAAAACAAAAAATTACTATACGGAAATTCTGGTAACAAGCAGTCCGCCCACCGGTTGCGGACCCTTGATATACTAACTTTTAATTAAATCATTTTTCCCTTTCCTTAGGAGAAACTAAGGGAAATTAGATACACACCAAACATGTTCACGTTCAGCATTACCAGCCTTTCTCTCAAATTTTTAAATTGATACTTGCGTATTATTCCGTCGTGAAGAAAATTTGGCGTATATCTTGGCAAATATGGGCCAAACGTTTCACCAATGGTCCCAAGTAGCACAGTTTGTTGGCGCATCGTTGGCAGTTTGTGGGAAGCCGTTGGGAAATGGTTGGATTGGAAATGGTAGGGTTAGCAAACGGTTGGGAAATAATTGGTGCATGGATCCCTCTAATTTGGAGCGTATTGGAGCAGAATTCTGAGCAGCAAACGGTTGGACCACTGTTGGACCTTTCTTGGCAAATGGTTAGTTGGCTAATAGTACTGCAAGGCGGACATTTCTAATTGTGTGTCAACGTAAAACGACAATTTGCGGACAATTAGCTAACGTTGGTCCAACCATTTTGTGCTACTAGGGGTGCCAAACAGAAATGTTTAGATGTAGGAAACTTACTTTTCAATTCATTTCAAGTAAAGTTTAAATTAAACAATATTTTTTTCACGAGAATTGACTGACATTCATCCTGTGAAAAAAGAGAGATGTTTCTTAATCCAGGAAATATAATATAACCACGAACGGAAATATCCAATAATCTTGTACAAGTTTCCCATGTTACGAAAAGTGTTCTTTATCTGTATATATCTCAGAAACCAGTATATTTTCGATATTTAAAGAAGCATTTATAAAAGCAATGTTTTATTTTTATTTTTTTATTTTTATTTTTTTTTATTTTTTTATTTATTTTTTTATTTTTTTTTTTTTTATTTTTTTTTTTTTTGGTGCTATTGGTTTGCGGAAACGTTTCCGAAATTTTTTTATAGTGTATTAAACAATTTTCTAGCCTCGAAATATGTGTTTTCGGATGCTATCAATTCTCAATTAAACATTTTCATGTTCAAGAAACATGTTTTACAGACATACGTGAAAAATTATCAGCATTAACATTAAAATTTAAATTAATATGATTTTGCTACTCTTGCATGTATAAATTCAATTGAGCAGTTGAAAATTTTTCATTCAGAATTCATAGCATCTTAAAGACCGATATTCCAATTCGAGAAAACGGATTAATGCACTATGAAACTACTCGGCAATGTTTTTGAAACTCGATGGCAGCAAAAGAAACTTTGTTTTTATAAATACTTCTTTAAATCTCGAAATTATTTTGGTTTCTGAGTTTTCTAATGATGAATAATGCTTTTCGGAATGATGTGTATCTCAGAAGAGGTTATTGTATATTTTCATTCGTGGTTATATTATATTTTTCTGGATTAAAAAACATTTGCTCTTTTTTACAGTGTAGAAGTAAATGTATGTCTATAAACTAGCTTTCTTAAAACGTCGAAAACGGCTAGTTTCGAGATCAATAATGATACGGTTTTCTTCTTATAATGTATATCAAGTGCATTTCAGGCAATATTCTTTATGTATATTCTGTACTTTGTGCTGCGCTTTCATGTTTTGGAAAACACGTGAATAAATTGCCTGATAAACAGTGCAAAGAACTTATGACCCATGATGATATTTTTTGCTTCTCTAGTGGTTATAGGCCACTGGACTACATTATAAAACAAGACAGATGTTTCTTATTCCACAAAAATGTTATATAAACACAAATGAAGATACAGGGTGTCCGAACAAGGTTGGACTGATTTGATAGAATCATATTTCTAAAAATAATTGAGTAAATGCAATTATTGTTATTTCAAAGTGCTCGTCAAATATCTAAGAATCGTTAGATGTAGCTGTTTTAAAATCATGATATTCAAACGATGCGCAGAATCGATGATATGTAAATGCAAATCGCACCACACATTCCAATTTTAACTTTTTGCTTAGGTTATTTGTGTACATAGTGGATCCTTTCCTACTAAATCGAAGATGCTGAAAAACTTTCTAATTGACATTTTCCCCATAACTCCAATAGTTTTAGACTTATACGCTTTCCACTCCGGAATCATCGAAGAAATTGCGAATGTGTGGTGCGATTTGCATTTACATATCATCGATTCTGCATTGTCTGAATGTTATGACTTTAAAACCTCTACATCTAACAAATCTTGGATATTTGACAAGTACTTTGAAAAGAAAATAATTGCATTTACTCAATTATTTTTAGAGCTATGTTTCTTTCAAATCAGTTCAACCTTTTTCGGACACCCGGTATAATAATAACTTCTTCGAGTTATCCACGATTCCGAAAAGCATCATTTTATCTTTAGAAACCTCAGAAACCATGAGATTTTCGAGATTTAAAGAAGCATTTATAGAAACGAAGTTTTAGTTGTTGTTGTTGTTGCCCGTAATTTTCGAAAAAATTTTCGAGTACACTCTAAAAACGACATTTTCAAAACTGAGCAAACAATACTCAAATCTGAGTATGTCGCATAGTCAAAATGGCTCCCAATCAAAATTACTCACATTTGAAACATGTATACACTCATTTCTGAAAACATGCACACACTCAAGAATAAAACATCATGTGCTCATATTTGAGTATGTACCTGTTTCAAAAATGAGTTTGAACTGACTTCTATGTGCTCATTTTTGAGTATTTCCATGTTTCAAAAATGAGTTTGAACCGATTCTAATCATTTTTTTAATATGCCCACGTTTCAAAAATGAGTATGAACTGACCTCTATGTGCTTAATTTTGAGTATGTCCATGTTTCAATATTCTGAGTGTTTCTGATGTTTCAGAATTGAAAGCATTGAGTCGTCATATATGAAACAAAAAATTTCATAACAAAGTGAAAACATCGATTTACTCAGATTTGAAAGTGTCATTTTTCTCAATGTAGTTTCTAAAGTGTGTTAATCCGTTTTTTCAACAAGGAATATAGTTTTTATTATTATTATTATTCTATCCATTCTCAAATAAACATTTTCATGTTCCACAAATATGTTTAAAAGTAAAACATGCTAAATTAACAGCATTAACATTAACATTAAATTAATATAATATTGTTACTCTTGCGTGTATAAATTCAGTTGAACAGCTAAAAATGTTTATTTGAATGTGAAAAACCGATATTCTGGGTTAAGAAAACTGATTAATACAGTGTAAAAACTACGCTGAACGTTTCCGAAATTTACAGGTAGCAAAAAGAAACTTTGTTTTTATAAATGCTTCCAAGTTTGGAAAATCTGTTAGTTTCTGAGTTTTCTGAAGATGAAAGAAAGCTTTTCGAAGTATATTATAGCAGTTATAGTAGTTATATCATATTTTCATAGATTAAGAAATATTTGTCACTTTTTACAGTGTACTGAACAAAAGGTGAAGAGTTCGAATCCCGACTCAGATCTAGGTGTTTGTAATGGGTCCAATTACACCTTAAACGGAGATCCCGCTCGTTTAATTCTCGTGTGCCAAAAGTGATAGCAGTGTCCCCACCAAACCAAACCATTATGATATTTTAAGTGATGTACAAAACCAAATTAAAAACAACATTGTTTATCAAAAACTTAATTAAGTGCTGGTGACGTAAAAACGTTAACACTCAATGTACGGCTCGATTTTTACACTTTCTGGTCCTGAAACACGGAACGATTTTTCTTTTATTTTGTCTACCACTATTTCAAAACTCTTTTTTCCCTCTAGTTTTCTAGCGTGCGAGAGATTAGGAAGAAAGATTGAAGGATATACGGAAAAGCGATGTGTAACTAAAATTGAAAATGTAAAAAGAAATATGTTAACTGTTCGGAACAACAACGACTGCAAATGTATTTTGAGTTGGTAAAGTGACTGTAAAAAAAGGCAGTTTTCATTGCCATACATTTATAAAAATAAGAAAAAATAAGAAGTTTAGCTGTATTTAAAAAATACGTAATATATGTTTTTTTTTTTTTTTTTAATGTATTAAAAGAAATGCATAGTTTTTTTTTTTTTTTAAAGACAAAAAAAGGAAAAGGAAAAAGTATTAGCACCAAGTCTATTCTTCAAGTATAGCAGAGAAACGGGTTTTTTTCCATTAATAGGTTCGCGAATGTCGTAATCAGGTAAATCATAAATAATTATGTTGGGGACTTTATACAAATTACCGTAGAATTTACGGGAGAGAAATTTGATGCGTTTAACGTATGAAATAGTTAGTTTTAAGATCACTACGGATTGTAGAGTTACGGAGATATCTGGAACCATTACGAATCAGTCGTGTTATTTGGATTAATATTTCAAAATTTATCTTTGTGATTTTTCTGGTTTAATCCTTTCATCTTCTAGCATGTAAAGAACTATCTACCGTAAGACAGAGCTATTTTCAATTTGGAAAATTTCTTCACCTCTGCAGGCTTAATGTGTAATGGCTTTGGTAGCAACCTATAACAGTGGTTATTGTTTTGAAATACTGGTAGACAAAATAATTTAAGAAAGTCACTTGTGGCAATCCCTATCTGCCGATTTCTACGTGACCCATAGTAGAGTATGAACTTGATAATCCGCGGCCATCACGGGAGTCTTGCGCAGGAAATTTAATCCTCTGAAAGTCTGCAGTTCCCAACCTTTGCTCCGTGGGGACCTAATAGTTAAGCGGCCTGTCCGGGAAAATATATAAACAAGAAAGAAACTCATGCATCAAGCATAGATTACGAAACACTTTCCATAACACTGTAAAGAAATTTCATCGTTCAATAAAGTGAAAAATGATATCTAAGTAAACAATATAGAAAATGCATAGCACTTTTGTAAATTCAATTTCAGCAATTCCAGTCCATAGTGTGGAAGGGTTTTTTGTACAACTCTGTATAGGATCTAAAGAATCGTATATATAGTACATAGTATTCTAAAATTTAGCTCATTTAGGAAACATGTAACACAGTGGAAAATTAACCTTCAGCAATTTCCGACAATAAACGGAAATGTACAAGAATTCTTTTGTGCAACCCTGTATATGAACTATAAAATATATACGCACTAAGTAATAAGTAATATGCAAAAAATTAGTTAAATTTAAAAACGCACACCACAGTTGAAACTATGTTTGTTTAAATCCCTCTTACTTACAAGATTTTGAATAGCTGCCAACTTGTACGGTGTTTTCTTACCACTAAAATTTAATAGTAAATTTTGCTTAATTTGATCGTTGATATCTGACGATTTTTAACGATTAAGTAAGACAAAAATTTCTGTTAAATTTTAGTGGTAACTACAAACCGCACAAATTAGCAGCTATGACTTTGTTGCCGGTAATTCACATTAAAGCCTTTAACCCCTTCAGGGGCAAAGTACTTACGTAGCTAAAATATTGAAATGATTGGTTGACACCAGGATTCACGAACGAATTTATTTTTAAATAAGTAAAAGCTTTTCCTCATGAACCTTATAAATCCAAAATTTGATTATAAAATTCTGGTGTCATTGTGGGATTTTGGGATTAAAATTAAGTGGTATATATAATATACGGTGCCCTTCAAGGGGTTAAAAGTTTAGTTTTTTCTTAGTCCTAAAATTTTTAATTAGTTCCAAAGTTATGTTTTTATTTAGAAAATTTAATGTTCAATCACAAAAATCTAGCAATCTTGTGTTCTGTAGGAAACACCCTTTGCACCAAAAACAGCATAGGCAGATTTTAGGGTTGCGGATTTCGTTGTATACGAACAATTCTCGAAACGCATCTCGCCTGCAACGTTCTATTGTCTTTTAGAGAATGAAATTGCGTTTAAAGCTGATTTTTTTTTAACCTAGTATTACACATATTATGTTAATAGCATTAATGACTTTCTCCAGGGATGTAGTGGAGAATATACGGTGCTATATGCCGTGTATCTTCTGAATTTTTTTATGAACATCCGTGTACCGTCTGTTCCTAATATAGAGCTATTGAGTATACTCTCTGGCATGTACCATCTGCCTATAGCGTATACCACTGACTTTCGCTATATTACATTAATCTACTGAACTTAATAGGCTACCTTACTTACGCGAAAACACCCGCTCACTAATGTTAATCCTATGGAAGAAATTTAAAAAATATATCGGTTGCAATTTAATATATATTTTTTTTAGGGTGGGGCGAGGATAGCTGAGGTCGATCTGTACCAAGACCGTTTTTTACTTTTTCGATTTTGCTTACTGTTATTTTTTATAAGGATACTTTCACTTTCGGAACCGGTTTGGAAAGTGAAAGTATCCTTAAAAAAAATAACAAATTAATTAAAAAAAACCTGCAAATAAAACCAAAATGGTAAAAAACGGTTTTTGTACAGGTCGACCTCAGCTATTGAATGCAAAAAATATATATTTTTAAAAATATTGAAATGCAAATGAGATATCTTACTCCCATAGGATTAACATTAGCGAGCGGATGTTTTCGCATGAGTGAAGTAAGCCCTTAACGCTGACACAAAACACGGGGCTTTGAATGGTCCGATTTATGAATACCAGTATTTCGGAAGAAAAAATTTCCTGGTTTGCTTTTACAACATTTTCAATTGAATATAACTTTCAGGGTAGGTTTTTGCAAAATTTGCAAGAGGAATCTAAAAAGAAAACTTGTCTGAAAATGGTGGTATTTTAAAAACGGACAGAGTGATAGCAATATTAGTTTAACCCCTTCAGGGGCACCGGTTTATAATATATACCACTTTTTAATATATATCTTTGCCACCAGTATTATTAAATAAAAATATTTAGTATTGTTTTTTGCAGATTAAGAAGGTAAAAATTCATTATTTAAATTTACTGGTGTCTAATCTAAAATATAGCATTTTTAGACAACGTGCTTGCCCTCCGAGGGGTTAAAGCACCTTCTCGAAACTTGGCGGTAATACATAAATAAATTTGGAATGGCGAAAATGAAAGTAAATGCTGAGAATTTTAAATTTCATGAGCCGATTAATTATTCAGCAATTAACCCCTTCGCGACGAGCGTCTTTTACAGAATTTTTAATCTTTTACCACCGGTTTTTCAAAACAGAAATTTTCGCCTAATTGAATCGCAGAAATGCTAAGATAAATAAAGTAAAATTTACTATTATAGTATTACTATTATTATATATTAGTATTATATAAGGCAAAGCTTACGATAAAAAATAACTGGTGGGAATAATCGAGGATTCTGAGCATCTTATGCGTCACGTATGCGTGTCGCTCGTCCCCAAGGGATTAAATATTACTTTTTTATAGTAAAACGTTTATGAATTTAGAAAAACAGCTGAAACAGAAAGGAAAAATAGGAATTAAAACGAAAATGATTTTGATGATAGTAATAAATGATCTCTGTCATTAAAGTTTTGCCTTAAATAATTAAAATTTCCTTGGATAAAAATATATTTCAACCCACTAAAATGACATTTCAAGTTATAAATCAATCCTTAGCATCATAAAAATATTAAAATTTTCCGCACTTTTTTTTTTCACTGTCACTAATCTTAAGAACATCTGACATCTACACAAGCATGCAAATTAATAAAAATTCTATGCTATTCCTTTGCATTAATAGAAATAATGACTGTTTATTCATTTATTTATTTAGAAAATGAAATGTATATCTCAAAATGAAAATTATTATTTAATGTACCATACCCACTTTCAGAATTGCATAAATATACGTTTTGCATAAACAGAAACTTTAAAACTGACGCCGTAAATTTTACAAAATATATTTATATATAAATATATTACGTACCGGCTCTGTGTAGAAGAGAAGCAAAAAAAAAGCAATTAAAAGACAATTTTCGGCCAGATATAAATGAGGTACAAATGTAAATTATATTAAAATAATGTTCGATTAATAAAAGTGTAAAAAAAAAGCCTACAAAATATTTACAAGTAAAAAAAATCAGAAGGAAAAATGTTATTATAAATAATATATATATTGTTTATAGCATTTTTCCTTTCGATTTTTTTTAACTGTAAATATTTTGTAGGCTTATTTTACACTTTTTATTTTTTTTAATGAAATATTTATCTATCAATAATTTAATGTAATTTAAATTTGTACTTCATTTATTTCTGGCCGAAAATGGTCTTTTTGTTTTTTATCCTTCTCTTTGCTCTTCTAGGGCCTATTTAATTCTTTCTAGTGTAATTGTTGTTCTGGAGTTCGGCTACAGTCATAAATCTAAGATCCACATTGCTCTTACTAGAGATACGGAGACCAGGGCTCCAGGGATTCTGATTAATGAACTCGTTCCATGTATGTAGGGTTGAACTATTTGAAGTAATCTCGATAAACAGCAGTCGCGGTGCACGCAAAGCTGTTTCCATAAATAAAGTCAGCTGTTATACCCTGTTCACATCAGACATTTAAGATATCTTACACCGCCATTTTTGAGTTGTACCGTCCCGGAATTGCATACCTGTCCACGCCGCAAAACTCATCTAAGATAACTCACTAAACATCACTGTGTCCGAGATCTGAACAAACATAGAATGTGCGCATGCGCATATGTTAAAGGCAACCTCAACAGCCAATCGTCCTCCAGAGCCAATCAGAATGAGTGGTACTGGCTGTGTCTAGCAATAGGGAGTTCGAACTCACTAAGTGAGTTTCTGGAACTCCCTCAGTGAGTTCGGTGGTCTAAGATATCTTAACTATTCGATCTGAACGTATTATTTGACTTCTATGGATGGGCCTTGGGGATAAAGCGGTCTCAAATTTTATTCCTGTCTTCAGACTCGGGCTCAAAGTAAAAATATTATTATGCACAAATTGAAAAAAAAAAAAGAAAAAAAATTGCTAATTGTGAAAGTAATATAAGTGTCTTAGAGTATTTTACATTTTTTTTTAATTGATTTGAAAGGGAATTGTTATTGAGGAGGATATAACAGGGTTCGTACGGCTCCTGGAATTTTGCGACCAGGAAATTCTTCGGTATCAGTATTTTCTTAAAGAAAATCTCTCCTTAAAAGAAGGTAAAGTTTCGCGAGTTTAACCAGATTTCTTTTTCTATAAAAAAAAAAAAAAAATACTGGTAACACTCCTGGAAAATTCCCTGATCCGTACGAACCCTGATATAAGGAGCAATATTCTTGTTGAACGATTCATCACTTATCTAATTATTCAGTAGCATTATTTCACAAAATGTTAAAAATCCATCGTTGCTTGTTTTCTGCATTGTTTTGGAACTTGGCAGCAAAATTTTTATTTTTTTTGGCAATGTGTCTTTTTTACAATAAAACGTTTAGGAATTTGGAAAAAAAATCTGAAACAGAAAGAAAACATAGGAATTAACACTGAAATGTTTTTTATCATAATAATAAATGATCTCTGTCATTAAAGTTTTGCCTTAAATAATTAAAATTTCTTTGGATGAAAATATATTTCAACATACTAAAATGACATTTCAAGTTTTAAATCAAAGAAATAACATAACAATAACGAAAAACCATGCGTCGAGCATAGATTATGAAACACTTTCCATCACAGCCAGAAAACTGTAACGAAACTTCACCGTTAAATAAGGTGAAAGAAGATTATGTAAGTAAACAGTTTAGAAAACATGTAACACATTGAAAAATACAGTTTTCGAAATTACCTTCCAGTGTCAAAAAAGTAGTCGAATTATTTTGTGCAGCCCTGTATATGATCAATAGATGTGGATATATAGTATTATAAAATTTAGTTCAGTTAGAATATTCACATTTAGCAAATTTCGCCAATCGATGGAAATACACTCGAAATCTTTTGTACAGTCCTGTATATTATCTGAAGACTTTTGTACACACCACATATTAAGCTAAAAGGCAACTTAAAACTCACTCGCAGCAATTACCAACCGTAAACGACAATGTGTCTCTTTTTTTGCGTAGCCCTGTATATGAATTTATTTATATTCCACAAACTTCTATTAGTCTACTAAATATAGCTCAGCAAGAAAATTCATAACATAATTAAAAACTACCCTTAAGCAATTCCCTCCCATAGTCTGTACTACTTACGAATTACCTTGTGTAGCCCTGTATATGATTAACCGAGTTTATAAACACACACATTCTATGAAAAAATTCAGTTAAACTTAAAAACATAAACCAAAGTTGAAAACTCACTTATCACACATAGAGTATAAATATCGCCATGTACTCTAACCAGTATATTTTGTGTGTCCCTGTAAATAAACGCAACGCACACAAGAGAGCAATTTATAGTGCAACCCAGTAATGCATATACTTTTCATTATGTTTGAAATAGTGAAATATTACTAAATTACACTGCAAACAATTTTTCCCCATAGAACGATGTGTAACAGAATTATTTTGTTTGACCCTCTAAATGAATAATAAATGCTTTGCACCCCATGTTCTAGAAAAAGCATGTTTTAATGCTCTTCATAATTATATATAAATTTCATTATTTTTTAAATGACGTAGCGTCATCAAAATGCACTTGAAACGATTATTTCTCATTGACTGTAATGCAACGGAATACTTTTGACTGTCCCTGTAAAAAAACTATAAGTGCTACACACTTCAGTGTAAATAGGGAACATGCTATAGTAAACGACAATAATATACAAAAATTTCAGGGCTATCCGAGCATATTTACGGGAGTTAGAGCACGGACAGACGGCCAGACACACCGAAGTCATAAACACTTTTCAACTAGGTTGGAAAGTGTTAATAAAAATAAAGTTTTCTGCACTTTTTTTTCCCCTTTAACACGAACACTAATCTTAAAAACATCTGACGTCTTCACAAGCATGCAAATTATTGAAGCTTCTATGCAATTCCTTTATATTACTAGAAATAATGACTGTTTACTCATTTATTTATTTAGAAAAATAAATGTATATCGAAAAAAAAAATACAACCATTAGATAGGAAATGTTAAATAAAATGAATTTTACTTACATATTTTGATTATGTTATTTTATACGGTGAAAATTTTATCTGCGAACGATTAACATTTGCGTGAAAAATTTATTTTAACTGAATGAAATTGGAGATATCGCTACAAATAAATATTTCATCGCTACTCATCAGATCCAGTATTGCCAAATTAGCGGATTTCGAGTACCTGTATTTATAATAATATTCGCAGTCTTAAACTACTATTATTATTTGGAAATAATGGTATTAGAAAGTGCGCGGAACTGGTAATGCTGATCTGAAAATACCCTTTTTAGGTGAGTTCGTAATTATATAAATACGTAGCACCTATTGTCGTCGTCTGGTCCGTCCGTCTGTCCGCATATATAGTAACGCAAAAACTACCCAACCGAATGGTTTGAAATTTAAGATATATTACCTTTGCAGAATTTTGTCGAGACATTTCAAATTTGATAAAAATCGAATCAAAATTTTTGAAGATATTAATAAAAATATTTATTAAGAAATGTGAATTATTTTTAAAAAAAATCGGTGCTTTCTTGTTAGAGGAGCTTCCGAGGTTGAATCATCAAGCGACCGAGATACTTATTTTATGACAGAAATTAATCTGCAGACGATATAATTCATTTCACAGAATTAAAAATCATCAAGATCTGAATATTTATAGAACTATCTACAGTACAAACGCACCTCATTTGTCACGTTTGACGTACAATTTCCAGCTTGTTAAAAATCGCATATACATTCCGCATAAACAGAAACTTTTTTATTTAAATATAAATATTTTACATATCGGGAAAAATGTGTAGGGTTCAATTCTTTGCAACGTTCTTGATAAACGGCAGTTGTGGTACACGCAGAGCCGTTTTGCATAAATAAAGTCAGCTGTTAGACTCCTAAGGGTGGACCTTAGGGATATAGAGATAAGGTGGACCAAAATTATATTCCAGTATTCAGGCTCGGGCTCAAAGTAAAAATTTTATTTATGCACAAATTGAAAAAAAAATATAAACGAAATTACTAATTGTGAATATAATGCAATTCCTAAAAGTATTTTACAATTTTTTTTAAATCAATTCGAAAGGGAATTTTTATTGATGAGGATATAAGGAGCAATATTCTTGTTAAACGATTATTCACATATCTAATTATTCAGCAGCCTTATTTCACAAAATGTTTAAATGCATTGTTGTTTGTTTTCTGTATTGTTTTGGAACTTGGTAGCAAAATTTTTATTTATTTATTTCATTTATTTATTTATTTATTTATTTTTAATATGTCCTTTTTTATAGTAAAACGTTTATGAATTTAGAAAAAAATCTAAAACAGAAAGAAAAATAGGAATTAACACTGAAATGTTTTTGATCATAGTAATAAATGATGTCTGTCATTAAAGTTTTTTTGCCTGAAATAATTAAAATTTCCTTGGAGGAAAATGCAGCTAAAATGACATTTCAAGTTATAAATCAAAGAAATAACATCATAAAAATGGTAAAGTTTTCCGCACTTTTTTTTCCTTTTAACACTAATCTTAAGAACATCTGACATCTTCACAAGCATGCACATTAATGAAGCTTCTATGCAATTCCTTTATATTACTAGAAATAATGACCGTTTACTCATTTATTTATTTAGAAAAATAAATGTTTATCGAAAAAAAAAATTTCCACCATTAGACAGGAAATTTTAGATAAAATGAATTTTGCTTACATATTTTGATTATCTTATTCTAAACGGTGAAAATTTTATCTGCGAAAGATTAACATTTGTGTGAAAAATTTATTTTAACTGCATGAATTTGAAGCCATCGCTACATAGAAATATTTCATCGCTACTCATCAGATCCAGTGTTGCCAAATTAGCGGAATTTCGAATATCTGTGTTTATAATAATATTCGCAATCTTTAAGACAGGCATCCAGTGATTAAAGAAAGCGATTCTTATTATTTGGAAATAATGGTATTAGAAAATGCACGAAATTGGTAATACTGATCCGACCGTACCCACTTTAAGAATTGCATATACGTTCTGCATAAATAGAAACTTTTTAAATTAAAACTTACACCGTAAATTTTAAATGATATATTTATATATAAATATATTACGTATTGAAGAAATGTTAGATATAGGTTTCTGCAATGGTCACGATAAACGGCAGTTGTGGAATACGCAAAGCCGTTTTCATAAATGAAGTAAGCCTTAAGGATAAGTCGGGCTCTAATTTCATTTCACTCTTCAGGTAAAAATAAAAATTTTATTTAAGCACAAATTGAAAAGAAGAAAAACAAAATTGCCAATTGTGAAAGTATTTTACAATCCCTTAAAAATCAATTTGAAAGGGAAATTTTATTAATGGGGATATAAGGATCAATATTCTTGTTGTCCGATTCTTCACATATTTACTTATCAGCAGCCTTACTTCACAAAATGTTTAAATCCATGTTGTTGGTTTTCTGTATTGTTTTGGAACTTTTAGCAAAGTTTTTATTTATTTTTTTTTTTTTGGCAATATTTTTTTTTGTTATCTATGTGACAACTTTTGATAGTGTCGGTTAATAAAATGTTGTTGTTCACTTGGCTGTTCTTTGTTGATTGTGATAGACTGCTTTCTTCTACATATATACTTGTCTTTAGACATATAATCGTGCATTTATCCAATAAATGAATATGGTTGTGATGTTTAAAAGTCTTGAAAATGTTGTTTAAGTAGTTCATAAATCACGGATCATTAACCCCTTGGGGACG
The DNA here is from genome assembly GCA_963931845.1 of Maratus michaelseni. NCBI lineage: Eukaryota > Metazoa > Arthropoda > Arachnida > Araneae > Salticidae > Maratus > Maratus michaelseni. The sequence goes on from OZ007598.1 coordinate 160,697,326, forward strand.
AGCGACACGTATACGTGACGCAAAAGATGCTCAGAATACTCGATTATTCCCACCTGTAACTTTTTATTGTAAACTTTGCCTTATTTAATGACAGCATTTCTGGGATACAATTAGGCGAAAATTTCTGTTTTGAAAAAACGGTGGTAAAAGAGTAAAAAATCTGTAAAGGACGCTCGTTGCGAAGGGGTTAAATAGAGTAATTTGAAGCTCGTGATCGAACATTTGGCGTCCACGATAGGACTTCTAACTGCGAACTAAGCAACTTTTGAATAAATTTGCTTATTATGAATAAATTAAAAACTGCTCGTAAGTGTAATACAAGTCTTTTTAAGAAAGCATGCAATGAATATACTAAAAAGGAAGTCGAACTATCGGCAAAACAATAAATTGTATATTTTGGACTAATTGAAGAGAAAGTAAAAAATATGCTAGTGGGTATGCCATTAGACAAGAGCAGCTTGATAATGCGGCGGCCGATGCAACTGATGAGGAAATAGAAAAGAAAATTGATAAGTCAGAGGCTTATATCGATAAATGGCAAATTTTACAGTAGAAATGAATTGAACTTACGCAATCGGAGAAGGAAAATTTTGTTACAGGTAAGTTTCGTAAAACAAGTTATTGCATTATCCTAAAATAGAATCGCCCGTATTTGACGGAAATATTAAAAATTGTTTAGGATTTTTATAACAGTTTTAAAAAAATGATAGCGATACCAATATAAATAAACATGATAAATTTGCATATTTATCCCAAGCTATAGAAAAGGGATCAGAGCGCCGATGAACTGGTTAAAAGCTTTTCTCCAAGAGCTGAAAGTTATGATAAAGCTTTGAAACAACTTCATTCCCGTTTTGGTACAGAAGATCTACTAACTGAAGTTTGTGTTAAGAGCCTACATTAGTCATGCGAAAAAACGCGCAAGCTAATGTTAAGTCTATGGGAAGGTTGTTGGCAGATTTCTCGCTCGCATTTTAATATTTTTAAATAATGTTTTTTGCATAGGATAGCTGAGGTTGATCTCTAACGTTGTTAGTTTTTACTTTTCCGATTTTGACTCCAGTTTTTTTTTTTTATATATAAGGTACTTTCACTTTCAGAACCGGTTCTAACCTGTTCCAAAATTGAAAATGTCCGCTTATAAAAAAAACTGTAACCAAAATCAAAAAAGTAAAAACTAACAACGTCAGAGATCGATCTCAGCCCTCCTATCGTTTAAAAATATTAAAATGCGAGTGAGAAATCTGCCAAGAACCTTCCCATAGACTTAACATTAGTTTGAGCGTTTCTTCGCGTGACTAGCGTAGGCTCTTAAGGAGCTTCTTTCTTTAGTACTGAGGAAGAACTGAAATCAAAAATGTTCTTTACGTAAACTGCACGATAGTTTCGAGTCAAAACTACGCACGATGGAAGTTCTTGGTGTGACTAGAGATAAGTATGGTGTAATGCCCTATGCCTTTGGTAGAATCTCTGACAAAACTCTTTACGTCTTGAAAGGTTTAGAGCTCAACACCGCAGAAACTAAAATAGTGCAACTGATAATGAAAATCCTACGGTACTTTAAAACAGCACGGTCTTTTTTCATCATACTGATTTAGATAATTAGCTCTTATTTCTACTGGATGAAATTGGAGGTGAAGAAAATGTATGTTTAGCAAATAAATGTTTTGATGCTAGTATGCAAACTCGACAGTCACACAAAAATTTTAAGCGTTAACAGTCTCCTTGCAGCTGCATTAATTACGGCGTCAAATGAAATACAGAGTATATATGTATATTTTGTTCAGGTGTTCATAAACAAATGATTGCTTTAAAGCACGTAAGAAGCCGGCAGCTGAAATACAATCTGCAGCAGTCAAGTCACACTATTGCATTTTATGTTTGAAGCAAGGTTATGTCGTTGCTAAATGTAGAATGAAAGCTGGTTATTTACTTGTGGGAAAAGACACCTCTAAGATCAATTCTATTTTGAAGTCTCCCAAAACATCAAAACAACAAGATAATGTTAATATAGCGAAAAATGATGAATTATCTGTTAAACAAGATGAGGCACTCGCTAGTTTTTCGAGATCACCTGATGTAATTCTGCAAACATTAATTGCCACGATACGAGGGTGTGATGAGAAATGTAGCGCTCGTGCTATAATTGTTACAACGTCACAACGATCCTATATTTTGTAGAGAGCTACAAAAGCAATGGAATATGAATGTATCAGAAGAAAAAAAACTTGGGCAATCCTTCTTTAAGGGAGATATTACTGATGTCTTAGATCATGAAGTTTTCGGGCTCGGGCTGCGAAAAAAGAATCAGAACTCATCTCTAGTTTAAACTGAGAAAACGCTAGAAATATCATATAAACGAATACAATGATATCTCGGCTCTCAAACACAATTCATTTCAAAGAATTGTTCGAGAACTGAATTGTTCGAAAATCAAATAAAATTTTACCACAATATATAAGGAAGAAACGATTAATTGGCCCACCTCTTAAGTTACTGCCTGTATTTACCTATTTCAAACAATGCATTACATAGTAAAATACAATAAAATATAAAACGTGTAACAATATACAATACGACATTATATGACAAAATAACACATTTTATAACATTTCGATAAAATTTTAACAGAAACCTATTATTGGTGAAACTTTGGATGACTTGAAATTGAGGAGAAAGAAGGAGTTTCTATTCTTATATTTTTAGATCATTAGGGCTATTCATTAATGCTATTTTTAAATATCAAAATGCATGAAATTCCTTACCGCAACGATCACTATATCACATGTACTAAGCTGCTCCAGAAAGTAAGTACCGTTTGGATATTAAAAAAGATTAGCAATTTGTTTCCATTTGTATTTTATTACAGGGAAATCTACACACCTTAAACTACTTTCGACATAGTCACCATGCGAATTAAGGCATGTGTCATATCTTGGCACGAACTGCAACATACCGACTTCCTAGAATTCGGCCGTCTGAGACCTGAACCAGTTCTGGACGTTTACCTTGATTCCAGCATCACTTGCAAAGCGCTGACCGGCAAGAAATTTCTTGAAATGAGAAAACAAATTAACCTGTTTGTCGATGCAGCACACCAATTCTTGTGGGATCGACGCAGTGTTGCCATTGGGCTACTTTTTTTTAATTCGGTTTTATTGATAGTCACCAGTTTTTTGAGAAAGTAAAATTCGTCTTATTTAATGACAGATTAAATAAGGCGAAAACTACTTTTATACTTAATCAAACAATCCCGAAAACTAATCATGGAAGCGTCTTAACCCAATGAACATATAAACAAATTTTGAAGCAAATGAGATAATTCTGCATGAAAAACCCATTTATATAAATTAAGGGGGGGGGATTAGCCCCCCGTTCCCCCCCTTTATACTCAATCAATCAATCCCGAAAACTAATCAAGGAAGCGCCTTAACACAGTGAACCTATAAACAAAATTTGAAGGAAAAAGGAATAATTCTGCAGGGAAAACCCATTTATATAAATTAAGGGGGGGATTAGCCCCCGTGCCCCCCCTTTATACTTAACCAATCAATCCCAACAAAAACTAATCAGAGAAGCCTCTTATTACAATGAATATATATATACAAAATTTGAAGAAAATCGCATAATGCTGCATGAAAAACCCATTTATCTAAATTAAGGGGGATTAGCCCCCCTCTTCCCCCTTTATACTTAACCAATGAACTCCCAAAACTATTCAGAGAAGCGCATTATCACAATGAAACTATATACAAAATTTGAAGAAAATCGGATAATTCTGCTTGAAAAACCCATTTATATAAATTAATGGGGGATTGGCCCCCGTCCCCCCTTTATACTTAACCAATCAATCCCGAACGGGGGGGGATTAGCCCCCCCCCCGTTCCCCCCTTTTATACTTAATCAGTCAATCCCAAAAACTAATCAGGGAAGCGTCTTAACCCAATGAACCTATAAACAAATTTTGAAGTAAATGGGACAATTCTGCATGAAAAACCCATTTATATAAATTAAGGGGGGATTAGCCCCCCCCCCGTTCCCTCCTTTCACACTTAATCAGTCAGTCAATCCCGAAAACTAATCATGGAAGCGTCTTAACCCAATGAACTTATAAACAAATTTTGAAGCAAATGAGATAATTCTGCATGAAAAACCCATTTATATAAATTAAGGGGGGGGGGATTAGCCCCCCGTTCCCCCCCTTTATACTCAATCAATCAATCCCGAAAACTAATCAAGGAAGCGCCTTAACACAGTGAACCTATAAACAAAATTTGAAGGAAAAAGGAATAATTCTGCAGGGAAAACCCATTTATATAAATTAAGGGGGGAACTAGCCCCCCCCCCCCGTTCCTCCCCCCCGCTTTATACTTAACCAATCAATCCCAAAAACTAATCAGGGAAGCGCCTTAACGCAGTGAACCTATAAACAAAATTTGAAGGAAAACGGAATAATTCTGCATGAAAAACCCATTTATATAAATTAAGGGGGGGATTAGCCCCCCCCCATTCCCCCCTTTATACTTAACCAATCAATCCCGAAAACTAATCAGGGAAGCGCCTTACCACAGTGAACCTATAAACAAAATTTGAAGGAAAACGGAATAATTCTGTATTAAAACCCCATTTATATAAATTAGGGGGGATTAGCCCCCCCTGTTCCCCCCTTTATATTTAACTAATCAATCCCGAAAACTAATCAGGGAAGCGCCTTAACACAGTCAACCTATAAACAAAATTTGAAGGAAAACGGAATAATTCTGTATTAAAACCCTATTTATATAAATTAGGGGGGGATTAGCCCCCCCTGTTCCCCCCTTTATATTTAACCAATCAATCCCGAAAACTAATCAGGGAAGCCGGCGGGCACATAAGCTCTCAGGCTTTGATAGCCTGTGAGCTAAAAAACCTGCAAATAAAACCAAAATGGTAAAAAACGGTTTTTGTACAGGTCGACCTCAGCTATTGAATGCAAAAAAAATATATATTTAAAAATATTGAAATGCAAATGAGATATCTTACTCCCATAGGATTAACATTAGCGAGCGGATGTTTTCGCATGAGTGAAGTAAGCCCTTAACGCTGACACAAAACACGGGGCTTTGAATGGTCCGATTTATGAATACCAGTATTTCGGAAGAAAAAATTTCCTGGTTTGCTTTTACAACATTTTCAATTGAATATAACTTTCAGGGTAGGTTTCTGCAAAATTTGCAAGAGGAATCTAAAAAGAAAACTTGTCTGAAAATGGTGGTATTTTAATAAAGAAAACTGCCCAGTTAAACTGAGGGCATTGAGCTCACAGGCTATTCACACTAATTGTATATTATACTCGTATTTCAAAGAATTTGAAATAAGCCCCTTGAAAAATAAAGAAATCGACAATATATTAAGAGGGGGTATCCCCCCGTTACCCCCTCATAGTTAACTAATGAACCCCCTTAAACTAATCAGGGAAGCCTCTTATTACAATGAATATATATGTACAAAATTTGAAGAAAATCAGATACTGCTGCTTGAAAAACACATTTATATAAATTAAGGGGGGATTGGCCCCCCGTCCCCCCCTTTATACTTAACCAATCAATCCCGAAAACTAATCAGGGAAGCGTCTTAACCCAATGAACTTATAAACAAATTTTGAAGCAAATGAGATAATTCTGCATGAAAAATCCATTTATATAAATTAAGGGGGGGATTACCCCCCCGTTCCCTCCCTTTATACTTAACCAATCAATCCCGAAAACTAATCAGGGAAGCGCCTTAACACAGGGAACGTATAAACAAAATTTGAAGGAAAACGGAATAATTCTGCAGGAAAAACCCATTTATATAAATTAAGGGGGATTAGCCCCCCGCCCCCCCCCTTTATACTTAACCAATCAATCCCAACAAAAACTAATCAGGGAAGCCTCTTATTACAATGAATATATATATACAAAATTTGAAGAAAATCGGATAATGCTGCATGAAAAACCCATTTATCTAAATTAAGGGGGATTAGCCCCCCTTCCCCCTTTATACTTAACCAATGAACCCCCAAAACTATTCAGAGAAGCGCATTATCACAATGAACCTATATACAAAATTTGAAGAAAATCGGATAATTCTGCTTGAAAAACCCATTTATATAAATTCAGGGGGAATTGGCCCCCGTCCCCCCCTTTATACTTAACCAATCAATCCCGAAAACGAATCAGAGAAGCGTCTTAACCCAATGAACCTATAAACCAATTTTGAAGCAAATGGGATAATTCTGCATGAAAAACACATTTATATAAATTAAGGGGGGATTTGCCCCCCCGTTCCCCCCTTTTATACTTAATCAGTCAATCCCGAAAACTAATCAGGGAAGCGTCTTAACCCAATGAACTTATAAACAAATTTTGAAGCAAATGAGATAATTCTGCATGAAAAACCCATTTATATAAATTAAGGGGGGGATGAGCCCCCCGTTCTCCCCCCCTTTATACTCAACCAATCAATCCCGAAAACTAATCAAGGAAGCGCCTTAACACAGTGAACCTATAAACAAAATTTGAAGGAAAAAGAAATAATTCTGCAGGGAAAACCCATTTATATAAATTAAGGGGGGGAATAGCCCCCCCGTTCCCCCCTTTATACTTAACCAATCAATCCCAAAAACTAATCAGGGAAGCACTTTAACGCAGTGAAACTATAAACAAAATTTGAAGGAAAACGGAATAATTCTGCATGAAAAACCCATTTATATAAATTAAGGGGGGGATTAGCCCCCCATTCCCCCCTTTATACTTAACCAATCAATCCCGAAAACTAATCAGGGAAGCGTCTTAACCCAATGAACTTATAAACAAATTTTGAAGCAAATGAGATAATTCTGCATGAAAAACCCATTTATATAAATTAAGGGGGGGATGAGCCCCCCGTTCCCCCCCCCTTTATACTCAACCAATCAATCCCGAAAACTAATCAAGGAAGCGCCTTAACACAGTGAACCTATAAACAAAATTTGAAGGAAAAAGAAATAATTCTGCAGGGAAAACCCATTTATATAAATTAAGGGGGGGAATAGCCCCCCCGTTCCCCCCTTTATACTTAACCAATCAATCCCAAAAACTAATCAGGGAAGCACCTTAACGCAGTGAACCTATAAACAAAATTTGAAGGAAAACGGAATAATTCTGCATGAAAAACCCATTTATATAAATTAAGGGGGGGATTAGCCCCCCATTCCCCCCTTTATACTTAACCAATCAATCCCGAAAACTAATCAGGGAAGCGCCTTAACACAGTGAACCTATAAACAAAATTTGAAGGAAAACGGAATAATTCTGTATTAAAACCACATTTATATAAATTAGGGGGGGATTAGCCCCCCCCTGTTCCCCCCTTTATATTTAACCAATCAATCCCGAAAACTAATCAGGGAAGCGCCTTAACACAGTCAACCTATAAACAAAATTTGAAGGAAAACGGAATAATTCTGTATTAAAATCCTATTTATATAAATTAGGGGGGGATTAGCCCCCCTGTTCCCCCCTTTATATTTAACCAATCAATCCCGAAAACTAATCAGGGAAGCGCCTTAACACAGTCAACCTATAAACAAAATTTGAAGGAAATCGGATATTTCTATGAAGAGTTATCGCGTTACGTACGTACATACGTACATACATACATACATACATACATACAGAACCGGCGGGCACATAAGCTCTCAGGCTTTGATAGCCTGTGAGCTAAAAACGGACAGAGTGATAGCAATATTAGTTTAACCCTTTCAGGGGCACCGGTTTATAAAATATACCACTTTTTAATATATATCTTTGCCACCAGTATTATTAAATAAAAATATTTAGTATTGTTTTTTGCAGATTAAGAAGATAAAAATTCATTATTTAAATTTACTGGTGTCTAATCTAAAATATAGTATTTTTAGACCACGTGCTTGCCCTCCGAGGGGTTAAAGCACCTTCTCGAAACTTGGCGGTAATACATAAATAAATTTGGAATGGCGAAAATGAAAGTAAATGCTGAGTATTTTAAATTTCATGAGCCGGTTAATTATTCAGCAATTAACCCCTTCGCGACGAGCGTCTTTTACAGAATTTTTAATCTTTTACCACCGGTTTTTCAAAACAGAAATGTTCGCCTAATTGAATCGCAGAAATGCTAAGATAAATAAAGTAAAATTTACTATTATAGTATTACTATTATTATATATTAGTATTCTATAAGGCAAAGCTTACGATAAAAAATAACTGGTGGGAATAATCGAGGATTCTGAGCATCTTATGCGTCACGTATGCGTGTCGCTCGTCCCCAAGGGGTTAAATATTACTTTTTTATAGTAAAACGTTTATGAATTTAGAAAAACAGCTGGAACAGAAAGGAAAAATAGGAATTAAAACGAAAATGATTTTGATGATAGTAATAAATGATCTCTGTCATTAAAGTTTTGCCTTAAATAATTAAAATTTCCTTGGATAAAAATATATTTCAACCCACTAAAATGACATTTCAAGTTATAAATCAATCCTTAGCATCATAAAAATATTAAAATTTTCCGCACTTTTTTTTTTCACTGTCACTAATCTTAAGAACATCTGACATCTACACAAGCATGCAAATTAATGAAAATTCTATGCAATTCCTTTGCATTAATAGAAATAATGACTGTTTATTCATTTATTTATTTAGAAAATGAAATGTATATCTCAAAATGAAAATTATTATTTAATGTACCATACCCACTTTCAGAATTGCATAAATATACGTTTTGCATAAACAGAAACTTTTAAATTAAAACTGACGCCGTAAAATTTACAAAATATATTTATATATAAATATATTACTTACCGGCTATGTGTAGAAGAGAAGCAAAAAAAAAAAAAGCAATTAAAAGACAATTTTCGGCCAGATATAAATGAGGTACAAATGTAAATTATATTAAAATAATGTTCGATTAATAAAAGTGTAAAAAAAAAAGCCTACAAAATATTTACAAGTAAAAAAAATCAGAAGGAAAAATGTTATTATAAATAATATATATATTGTTTATAGCATTTTTCCTTTCGATTTTTTTTAACTGTAAATATTTTGTAGGCTTATTTTACACTTTTTATTTTTTTTAATGAAATATTTATCTATCAATAATTTAATGTAATTTAAATTTGTACTTCATTTATTTCTGGCCGAGATGGTCTTTTTGTTTTTTATCCTTCTTTTTGCTCTTCTAGGGCCTATTTAATTCTTTCTAGTATAATTGTTGTTCTGGAGTTCGGCTACAGTCATAAATCTAAGATCCACATTGCTCTTACTAGATATACGGAGACCAGGGCTCCAGGGATTCTGATTAATGAACTCGTTCCATGTATGTAGGGTTGAACTATTTGAAGTAATCTCGATAAACAGCAGTCGCGGTGCACGCAAAGCTGTTTCCATAAATAAAGTCAGCTGTTATACCCTGTTCACATCAGACATTTAAGATATCTTACACCGCCATTTTTGAGTTGTACAGTCCCGGAATTGCATACCTGTCCACACCGCAAAACTCATCTAAGATAACTCACTAAACATCACTGTGTCCGAGATCTGAACAAACATAGAATTTGCGCATGCGCATATGTTAAAGGCAACCTCAACAGCCAATCGGCCTCCAGAGCCAATCAGAATGAGTGGTAATGGCTGTGTCTAGCAATAGGGAGTTCGAACTCACTAAGTGAGTTTCTGGAACTCCCTCAGTGAGTTCGGTGGTCTAAGATATCTTAACTATTCGATCTGAACGTAGTATTTGGCTTCTATGGATGGGCCTTGGGGATAAAGCGGGCTCAAATTTTATTCCTGTCTTCAGACTCGGGCTCAAAGTAAAAATATTATTATGCACAAATTGAAAAAAAAAAAAGAAAAAAAATTGCTAATTGTGAATGTAATATAAGTGTCTTAGAGTATTTTACATTTTTTTTTTTTTTTTTTTAATTGATTTGAAAGGGAATTGTTATTGATGAGGATATAACAGGGTTCGTACGGCTTCCTGGAATTTTGCGACCAGGAAATTCTTCGGTATTTTTATTGATGAGGATATAAGGAGCAATATTCTTGTTAAACGATTATTCACATATCTAATTATTCAGCAGCCTTATTTCACAAAATGTTTAAATGCATTGTTGTTTGTTTTCTGTATTGTTTTGGAACTTGGTAGCAAAATTTTTATTTATTTATATCATTTATTTATTTATTTATTTATTTATTTATTTATTTATTTTTAATATGTCCTTTTTTATAGTAAAACGTTTATGAATTTAGAAAAAAATCTAAAACAGAAAGAAAAATAGGAATTAACACTGAAATGTTTTTGATCATAGTAATAAATGATGTCTGTCATTAAAGTTTTTTTGCCTTAAATAATTAAAATTTCCTTGGAGGAAAATGCAGCTAAAATGACATTTCAAGTTATAAATCAAAGAAATAACATCATAAAAATGGTAAAGTTTTCCGCACTTTTTTTTCCTTTTAACACTAATCTTAAGAACATCTGACATCTTCACAAGCATGCACATTAATGAAGCTTCTATGCAATTCCTTTATATTACTAGAAATAATGACCGTTTACTCATTTATTTATTTAGAAAAATAAATGTTTATCGAAAAAAAAAATTTCCACCATTAAACAGGAAATTTTAGATAAAATGAATTTTGCTTACATATTTTGATTATCTTATTCTAAACGGTGAAAATTTTATCTGCGAAAGATTAACATTTGTGTGAAAAATTTATTTTAACTGCATGAATTTGAAGCCATCGCTACATAGAAATATTTCATCGCTACTCATCAGATCCAGTGTTGCCAAATTAGCGGAATTTCGAATATCTGTGTTTATAATAATATTCGCAATCTTTAAGACAGGCATCCAGTGATTAAAGAAAGCGATTCTTATTATTTGGAAATAATGGTATTAGAAAATGCACGAAATTGGTAATACTGATCCGACCGTACCCACTTTAAGAATTGCATATACGTTCTGCATAAATAGAAACTTTTTAAATTAAAACTTACACCGTAAATTTTAAAAGATATATTTGTATATAAATATATTACGTATCGAAGAAATGTTAGATATAGGTTTCTGCAATGGTCACGATAAACGGCAGTTGCGGTATACGCAAAGCCGTTTTCATAAATGAAGTAAGCCTTAAGGATAAGTCGGGCTCTAATTTCATTTCACTCTTCAGGTAAAAATAAAAATTTTATTTAAGCACAAATTGAAAAGAAGAAAAACAAAATTGCCAATTGTGAAAGTATTTTACAATCCCTTAAAAATCAATTTGAAAGGGAAATGTTATTAATGAGGATATAAGGATCAATATTCTTGTTGTCCGATTCTTCACATATTTACTTATTCAGCAGCCTTACTTCACAAAATGTTTAAATCCATGTTGTTGGTTTTCTGTATTGTTTTGGAACTTTTAGCAAAGTTTTTTTTTTTTTTTTTTTTTTTTTTTTTTTTTGGCAATATGTTTTTTATTATCTATGTGACAACTTTTGATAGTGCCGGTTAATAAAATGTTGTTGTTCACTTGGCTGTTCTTTGTTGATTGTGATAGACTGCTTTCTTCTACATATATACTTGTCTTTAGACATGTAATCGTGCATTTATCCAATAAATGAATATAGTTGTGATGTTTAAAAGTCTTGAAAATGTTGTTTAAGTAGTTCATAAATCACGGATCATTAACCCCTTGGGGACGAGCGACACGTATACGTGACGCAAAAGATGCTCAGAATACTCGATTATTCCCACCTGTAACTTTTTATTGTAAACTTTGCCTTATTTAATGACAGCATTTCTGGGATACAATTAGGCGAAAATTTCTGTTTTGAAAAAACGGTGGTAAAAGAGTAAAAAATCTGTAAAGGACGCTCGTTGCGAAGGGGTTAAATAGAGTAATTTGAAGCTCGTGATCGAACATTTGGCGTCCACGATAGGACTTCTAACTGCGAACTAAGCAACTTTTGAATAAATTTGCTTATTATGAATAAATTAAAAACTGCTCGTAAGTGTAATACAAGTCTTTTTAAGAAAGCATGCAATGAATATACTAAAAAGGAAGTCGAACTATCGGCAAAACAATAAATTGTATATTTTGGACTAATTGAAGAGAAAGTAAAAAATATGCTAGTGGGTATGCCATTAGACAAGAGCAGCTTGATAATGCGGCGGCCGATGCAACTGATGAGGAAATAGAAAAGAAAATTGATAAGTCAGAGGCTTATATCGATAAATGGCAAATTTTACAGTAGAAATGAATTGAACTTACGCAATCGGAGAAGGAAAATATTGTTACAGGTAAGTTTCGTAAAACAAGTTATTGCATTATCCTAAAATAGAATCGCCCGTATTTGACGGAAATATTAAAAATTGTTTAGGATTTTTATAACAGTTTTAAAAAAATGATAGCGATACCAATATAAATAAACATGATAAATTTGCATATTTATCCCAAGCTATAGAAAAGGGATCAGAGCGCCGATGAACTGGTTAAAAGCTTTTCTCCAAGAGCTGAAAGTTATGATAAAGCTTTGAAACAACTTCATTCCCGTTTTGGTACAGAAGATCTACTAACTGAAGTTTGTGTTAAGAGCCTACATTAGTCATGCGAAAAAACGCGCAAGCTAATGTTAAGTCTATGGGAAGGTTGTTGGCAGATTTCTCGCTCGCATTTTAATATTTTTAAATAATGTTTTTTGCATAGGATAGCTGAGGTTGATCTCTAACGTTGTTAGTTTTTACTTTTCCGATTTTGACTCCAGTTTTTTTTTTTATATATAAGGTACTTTCACTTTCAGAACCGGTTCTAACCTGTTCCAAAATTGAAAATGTCCGCTTATAAAAAAACTGTAACCAAAATCAAAAAAGTAAAAACTAACAACGTCAGAGATCGATCTCAGCCCTCCTATCGTTTAAAAATATTAAAATGCGAGTGAGAAATCTGCCAAGAACCTTCCCATAGACTTAACATTAGTTTGAGCGTTTCTTCGCGTGACTAGCGTAGGCTCTTAAGGAGCTTCTTTCTTTAGTACTGAGGAAGAACTGAAATCAAAAATGTTCTTTACGTAAACTGCACGATAGTTTCGAGTCAAAACTACGCACGATGGAAGTTCTTGGTGTGACTAGAGATAAGTATGGTGTAATGCCCTATGCCTTTGGTAGAATCTCTGACAAAACTCTTTACGTCTTGAAAGGTTTAGAGCTCAACACCGCAGAAACTAAAATAGTGCAACTGATAATGAAAATCCTACGGTACTTTAAAACAGCACGGTCTTTTTTCATCATACTGATTTAGATAATTAGCTCTTATTTCTACTGGATGAAATTGGAGGTGAAGAAAATGTATGTTTAGCAAATAAATGTTTTGATGCTAGTATGCAAACTCGACAGTCACACAAAAATTTTAAGCGTTAACAGTCTCCTTGCAGCTGCATTAATTACGGCGTCAAATGAAATACAGAGTATATATGTATATTTTGTTCAGGTGTTCATAAACAAATGATTGCTTTAAAGCACGTAAGAAGCCGGCAGCTGAAATACAATCTGCAGCAGTCAAGTCACACTATTGCATTTTATGTTTGAAGCAAGGTTATGTCGTTGCTAAATGTAGAATGAAAGCTGGTTATTTACTTGTGGGAAAAGACACCTCTAAGATCAATTCTATTTTGAAGTCTCCCAAAACATCAAAACAACAAGATAATGTTAATATAGCGAAAAATGATGAATTATCTGTTAAACAAGATGAGGCACTCGCTAGTTTTTCGAGATCACCTGATGTAATTCTGCAAACATTAATTGCCACGATACGAGGGTGTGATGAGAAATGTAGCGCTCGTGCTATAATTGTTACAACGTCACAACGATCCTATATTTTGTAGAGAGCTACAAAAGCAATGGAATATGAATGTATCAGAAGAAAAAAAACTTGGGCAATCCTTCTTTAAGGGAGATATTACTGATGTCTTAGATCATGAAGTTTTCGGGCTCGGGCTGCGAAAAAAGAATCAGAACTCATCTCTAGTTTAAACTGAGAAAACGCTAGAAATATCATATAAACGAATACAATGATATCTCGGCTCTCAAACACAATTCATTTCAAAGAATTGTTCGAGAACTGAATTGTTCGAAAATCAAATAAAATTTTACCACAATATATAAGGAAGAAACGATTAATTGGCCCCACCTCTTAAGTTACTGCCTGTATTTACCTATTTCAAACAATGCATTACATAGTAAAATACAATAAAATATAAAACGTGTAACAATATACAATACGACATTATATGACAAAATAACACATTTTATAACATTTCGATAAAATTTTAACAGAAACCTATTATTGGTGAAACTTTGGATGACTTGAAATTGAGGAGAAAGAAGGAGTTTCTATTCTTATATTTTTAGATCATTAGGGCTATTCATTAATGCTATTTTTAAATATCAAAATGCATGAAATTCCTTACCGCAACGATCACTATATCACATGTACTAAGCTGCTCCAGAAAGTAAGTACCGTTTGGATATTAAAAAAGATTAGCAATTTGTTTCCATTTGTATTTTATTACAGGGAAATCTACACACCTTAAACTACTTTCGACATAGTCACCATGCGAATTAAGGCATGTGTCATATCTTGGCACGAACTGCAACATACCGACTTCCTAGAATTCGGCCGTCTGAGACCTGAACCAGTTCTGGACGTTTACCTTGATTCCAGCATCACTTGCAAAGCGCTGACCGGCAAGAAATTTCTTGAAATGAGAAAACAAATTAACCTGTTTGTCGATGCAGCACACCAATTCTTGTGGGATCGACGCAGTGTTGCCATTGGGCTACTTTTTTTTAATTCGGTTTTATTGATAGTCACCAGTTTTTTGAGAAAGTAAAATTCGTCTTATTTAATGACAGATTAAATAAGGCGAAAACTACTTTTATACTTAATCAAACAATCCCGAAAACTAATCATGGAAGCGTCTTAACCCAATGAACTTATAAACAAATTTTGAAGCAAATGAGATAATTCTGCATGAAAAACCCATTTATATAAATTAAGGGGGGGATTAGCCCCCCGTTCCCCCCCTTTATACTCAATCAATCAATCCCGAAAACTAATCAAGGAAGCGCCTTAACACAGTGAACCTATAAACAAAATTTGAAGGAAAAAGGAATAATTCTGCAGGGAAAACCCATTTATATAAATTAAGGGGGGGATTAGCCCCCGTGCCCCCCCTTTATACTTAACCAATCAATCCCAACAAAAACTAATCAGAGAAGCCTCTTATTACAATGAATATATATATACAAAATTTGAAGAAAATCGCATAATGCTGCATGAAAAACCCATTTATCTAAATTAAGGGGGATTAGCCCCCCTCTTCCCCCTTTATACTTAACCAATGAACTCCCAAAACTATTCAGAGAAGCGCATTATCACAATGAAACTACATACAAAATTTGAAGAAAATCGGATAATTCTGCTTGAAAAACCCATTTATATAAATTAATGGGGGATTGGCCCCCGTCCCCCCTTTATACTTAACCAATCAATCCCGAACGGGGGGGATTACCCCCCCCGTTCCCCCCTTTTATACTTAATCAGTCAATCCCAAAAACTAATCAGGGAAGCGTCTTAACCCAATGAACCTATAAACAAATTTTGAAGTAAATGGGACAATTCTGCATGAAAAACCCATTTATATAAATTAAGGGGGGATTAGCCCCCCCCCGTTCCCTCCTTTTACACTTAATCAGTCAGTCAATCCCGAAAACTAATCATGGAAGCGTCTTAATCCAATGAACTTATAAACAAATTTTGAAGCAAATGAGATAATTCTGCATGAAAAACCCATTTATATAAATTAAGGGGGGGGATTAGCCCCCCGTTCCCCCCCTTTATACTCAATCAATCAATCCCGAAAACTAATCAAGGAAGCGCCTTAACACAGTGAACCTATAAACAAAATTTGAAGAAAAAAGGAATAATTCTGCAGGGAAAACCCATTTATATAAATTAAGGGGGAACTAGCCCCCCCCCGTTCCTCCCCCCCGCTTTATACTTAACCAATCAATCCCAAAAACTAATCAGGGAAGCGCCTTAACGCAGTGAACCTATAAACAAAATTTGAAGGAAAACGGAATAATTCTGCATGAAAAACCCATTTATATAAATTAAGGGGGGGATTAGCCCCCCCCCATTCCCCCCTTTATACTTAACCAATCAATCCCGAAAACTAATCAGGGAAGCGCCTTAACACAGTGAACCTATAAACAAAATTTGAAGGAAAACGGAATAATTCTGTATTAAAACCCCATTTATATAAATTAGGGGGGATTAGCCCCCCCCCTGTTCCCCCCTTTATATTTAACTAATCAATCCCGAAAACTAATCAGGGAAGCGCCTTAACACAGTCAACCTATAAACAAAATTTGAAGGAAAACGGAATAATTCTGTATTAAAACCCTATTTATATAAATTAGGGGGGGATTAGCCCCCCCTGTTCCCCCCTTTATATTTAACCAATCAATCCCGAAAACTAATCAGGGAAGCCGGCGGGCACATAAGCTCTCAGGCTTTGATAGCCTGTGAGCTAAAAAACCTGCAAATAAAACCAAAATGGTAAAAAACGGTTTTTGTACAGGTCGACCTCAGCTATTGAATGCAAAAAAAATATATATTTAAAAATATTGAAATGCAAATGAGATATCTTACTCCCATAGGATTAACATTAGCGAGCGGATGTTTTCGCATGAGTGAAGTAAGCCCTTAACGCTGACACAAAACACGGGGCTTTGAATGGTCCGATTTATGAATACCAGTATTTCGGAAGAAAAAATTTCCTGGTTTGCTTTTACAACATTTTCAATTGAATATAACTTTCAGGGTAGGTTTCTGCAAAATTTGCAAGAGGAATCTAAAAAGAAAACTTGTCTGAAAATGGTGGTATTTTAATAAAGAAAACTGCCCAGTTAAACTGAGGGCATTGAGCTCACAGGCTATTCACACTAATTGTATATTATACTCGTATTTCAAAGAATTTGAAATAAGCCCCTTGAAAAATAAAGAAATCGACAATATATTAAGAGGGGGTATCCCCCCGTTACCCCCTCATAGTTAACTAATGAACCCCCTTAAACTAATCAGGGAAGCCTCTTATTACAATGAATATATATGTACAAAATTTGAAGAAAATCAGATACTGCTGCTTGAAAAACACATTTATATAAATTAAGGGGGGATTGGCCCCCCGTCCCCCCCTTTATACTTAACCAATCAATCCCGAAAACTAATCAGGGAAGCGTCTTAACCCAATGAACTTATAAACAAATTTTGAAGCAAATGAGATAATTCTGCATGAAAAATCCATTTATATAAATTAAGGGGGGGATTACCCCCCCGTTCCCTCCCTTTATACTTAACCAATCAATCCCGAAAACTAATCAGGGAAGCGCCTTAACACAGGGAACGTATAAACAAAATTTGAAGGAAAACGGAATAATTCTGCAGGAAAAACCCATTTATATAAATTAAGGGGGATTAGCCCCCCGCCCCCCCCCCTTTATACTTAACCAATCAATCCCAACAAAAACTAATCAGGGAAGCCTCTTATTACAATGAATATATATATACAAAATTTGAAGAAAATCGGATAATGCTGCATGAAAAACCCATTTATCTAAATTAAGGGGGATTAGCCCCCCTTCCCCCTTTATACTTAACCAATGAACCCCCAAAACTATTCAGAGAAGCGCATTATCACAATGAACCTATATACAAAATTTGAAGAAAATCGGATAATTCTGCTTGAAAAACCCATTTATATAAATTCAGGGGGAATTGGCCCCCGTCCTCCCCTTTATACTTAACCAATCAATCCCGAAAACGAATCAGAGAAGCGTCTTAACCCAATGAACCTATAAACCAATTTTGAAGCAAATGGGATAATTCTGCATGAAAAACACATTTATATAAATTAAGGGGGGATTTGCCCCCCCGTTCCCCCCTTTTATACTTAATCAGTCAATCCCGAAAACTAATCAGGGAAGCGTCTTAACCCAATGAACTTATAAACAAATTTTGAAGCAAATGAGATAATTCTGCATGAAAAACCCATTTATATAAATTAAGGGGGGGATGAGCCCCCCGTTCCCCCCCCCCCTTTATACTCAACCAATCAATCCCGAAAACTAATCAAGGAAGCGCCTTAACACAGTGAACCTATAAACAAAATTTGAAGGAAAAAGAAATAATTCTGCAGGGAAAACCCATTTATATAAATTAAGGGGGGAATAGCCCCCCCGTTCCCCCCTTTATACTTAACCAATCAATCCCAAAAACTAATCAGGGAAGCACTTAACGCAGTGAACCTATAAACAAAATTTGAAGGAAAACGGAATAATTCTGCATGAAAAACCCATTTATATAAATTAAGGGGGGGATTAGCCCCCCATTCCCCCCTTTATACTTAACCAATCAATCCCGAAAACTAATCAGGGAAGCGTCTTAACCCAATGAACTTATAACAAATTTTGAAGCAAATGAGATAATTCTGCATGAAAAACCCATTTATATAAATTAAGGGGGGGATGAGCCCCCCGTTCCCCCCCCCTTTATACTCAACCAATCAATCCCGAAAACTAATCAAGGAAGCGCCTTAACACAGTGAACCTATAAACAAAATTTGAAGGAAAAAGAAATAATTCTGCAGGGAAAACCCATTTATATAAATTAAGGGGGGGAATAGCCCCCCCGTTCCCCCCTTTATACTTAACCAATCAATCCCAAAAACTAATCAGGGAAGCACCTTAACGCAGTGAACCTATAAACAAAATTTGAAGGAAAACGGAATAATTCTGCATGAAAAACCCATTTATATAAATTAAGGGGGGGATTAGCCCCCCATTCCCCCTTTATACTTAACCAATCAATCCCGAAAACTAATCAGGGAAGCGCCTTAACACAGTGAACCTATAAACAAAATTTGAAGGAAAACGGAATAATTCTGTATTAA
Organism: Maratus michaelseni; assembly: GCA_963931845.1. Classification (NCBI taxonomy): domain Eukaryota; kingdom Metazoa; phylum Arthropoda; class Arachnida; order Araneae; family Salticidae; genus Maratus; species Maratus michaelseni. The sequence goes on from OZ007598.1 coordinate 160,716,365, forward strand.
AACCACATTTATATAAATTAGGGGGGGATTAGCCCCCCCCCCTGTTCCCCCCTTTATATTTAACCAATCAATCCCGAAAACTAATCAGGGAAGCGCCTTAACACAGTCAACCTATAAACAAAATTTGAAGGAAAACGGAATAATTCTGTATTAAAATCCTATTTATATAAATTAGGGGGGGATTAGCCCCCCCTGTTCCCCCCTTTATATTTAACCAATCAATCCCGAAAACTAATCAGGGAAGCGCCTTAACACAGTCAACCTATAAACAAAATTTGAAGGAAATCGGATATTTCTATGAAGAGTTATCGCGTTACGTACGTACATACGTACATACATACATACATACATACATACATACAGAACCGGCGGGCACATAAGCTCTCAGGCTTTGATAGCCTGTGAGCTAAAAACGGACAGAGTGATAGCAATATTAGTTTAACCCTTTCAGGGGCACCGGTTTATAAAATATACCACTTTTTAATATATATCTTTTCCACCAGTATTATTAAATAAAAATATTTAGTATTGTTTTTTGCAGATTAAGAAGATAAAAATTCATTATTTAAATTTACTGGTGTCTAATCTAAAATATAGTATTTTTAGACCACGTGCTTGCCCTCCGAGGGGTTAAAGCACCTTCTCGAAACTTGGCGGTAATACATAAATAAATTTGGAATGGCGAAAATGAAAGTAAATGCTGAGTATTTTAAATTTCATGAGCCGGTTAATTATTCAGCAATTAACCCCTTCGCGACGAGCGTCTTTTACAGAATTTTTAATCTTTTACCACCGGTTTTTCAAAACAGAAATGTTCGCCTAATTGAATCGCAGAAATGCTAAGATAAATAAAGTAAAATTTACTATTATAGTATTACTATTATTATATATTAGTATTCTATAAGGCAAAGCTTACGATAAAAAATAACTGGTGGGAATAATCGAGGATTCTGAGCATCTTATGCGTCACGTATGCGTGTCGCTCGTCCCCAAGGGGTTAAATATTACTTTTTTATAGTAAAACGTTTATGAATTTAGAAAAACAGCTGGAACAGAAAGGAAAAATAGGAATTAAAACGAAAATGATTTTGATGATAGTAATAAATGATCTCTGTCATTAAAGTTTTGCCTTAAATAATTAAAATTTCCTTGGATAAAAATATATTTCAACCCACTAAAATGACATTTCAAGTTATAAATCAATCCTTAGCATCATAAAAATATTAAAATTTTCCGCACTTTTTTTTTTCACTGTCACTAATCTTAAGAACATCTGACATCTACACAAGCATGCAAATTAATGAAAATTCTATGCAATTCCTTTGCATTAATAGAAATAATGACTGTTTATTCATTTATTTATTTAGAAAATGAAATGTATATCTCAAAATGAAAATTATTATTTAATGTACCATACCCACTTTCAGAATTGCATAAATATACCTTTTGCATAAACAGAAACTTTTAAATTAAAACTGACGCCGTAAAATTTACAAAATATATTTATATATAAATATATTACTTACCGGCTATGTGTAGAAGAGAAGCAAAAAAAAAAAGCAATTAAAAGACAATTTTCGGCCAGATATAAATGAGGTACAAATGTAAATTATATTAAAATAATGTTCGATTAATAAAAGTGTAAAAAAAAAAGCCTACAAAATATTTACAAGTAAAAAAAATCAGAAGGAAAAATGTTATTATAAATAATATATATATTGTTTATAGCATTTTTCCTTTCGATTTTTTTTAACTGTAAAGATTTTGTAGGCTTATTTTACACTTTTTATTTTTTTTAATGAAATATTTATCTATCAATAATTTAATGTAATTTAAATTTGTACTTCATTTATTTCTGGCCGAGATGGTCTTTTTGTTTTTTATCCTTCTTTTTGCTCTTCTAGGGCCTATTTAATTCTTTCTAGTATAATTGTTGTTCTGGAGTTCGGCTACAGTCATAAATCTAAGATCCACATTGCTCTTACTAGATATACGGAGACCAGGGCTCCAGGGATTCTGATTAATGAACTCGTTCCATGTATGTAGGGTTGAACTATTTGAAGTAATCTCGATAAACAGCAGTCGCGGTGCACGCAAAGCTGTTTCCATAAATAAAGTCAGCTGTTATACCCTGTTCACATCAGACATTTAAGATATCTTACACCGCCATTTTTGAGTTGTACAGTCCCGGAATTGCATACCTGTCCACACCGCAAAACTCATCTAAGATAACTCACTAAACATCACTGTGTCCGAGATCTGAACAAACATAGAATGTGCGCATGCGCATATGTTAAAGGCAACCTCAACAGCCAATCGGCCTCCAGAGCCAATCAGAATGAGTGGTAATGGCTGTGTCTAGCAATAGGGAGTTCGAACTCACTAAGTGAGTTTCTGGAACTCCCTCAGTGAGTTCGGTGGTCTAAGATATCTTAACTATTCGATCTGAACGTAGTATTTGGCTTCTATGGATGGGCCTTGGGGATAAAGCGGGCTCAAATTTTATTCCTGTCTTCAGACTCGGGCTCAAAGTAAAAATATTATTATGCACAAATTGAAAAAAAAAAAAAGAAAAAAAATTGCTAATTGTGAATGTAATATAAGTGTCTTAGAGTATTTTACATTTTTTTTTTTTTTTTAATTGATTTGAAAGGGAATTGTTATTGATGAGGATATAACAGGGTTCGTACGGCTTCCTGGAATTTTGCGAGCAGGAAATTCTTCGGTATTTTTATTGATGAGGATATAAGGAGCAATATTCTTGTTAAACGATTATTCACATATCTAATTATTCAGCAGCCTTATTTCACAAAATGTTTAAATGCATTGTTGTTTGTTTTCTGTATTGTTTTGGAACTTGGTAGCAAAATTTTTATTTATTTATATCATTTATTTATTTATTTATTTATTTATTTATTTATTTATTTTTAATATGTCCTTTTTTATAGTAAAACGTTTATGAATTTAGAAAAAAATCTAAAACAGAAAGAAAAATAGGAATTAACACTGAAATGTTTTTGATCATAGTAATAAATGATGTCTGTCATTAAAGTTTTTTTGCCTTAAATAATTAAAATTTCCTTGGAGGAAAATGCAGCTAAAATGACATTTCAAGTTATAAATCAAAGAAATAACATCATAAAAATGGTAAAGTTTTCCGCACTTTTTTTTCCTTTTAACACTAATCTTAAGAACATCTGACATCTTCACAAGCATGCACATTAATGAAGCTTCTATGCAATTCCTTTATATTACTAGAAATAATGACCGTTTACTCATTTATTTATTTAGAAAAATAAATGTTTATCGAAAAAAAAAATTTCCACCATTAAACAGGAAATTTTAGATAAAATGAATTTTGCTTACATATTTTGATTATCTTATTCTAAACGGTGAAAATTTTATCTGCGAAAGATTAACATTTGTGTGAAAAATTTATTTTAACTGCATGAATTTGAAGCCATCGCTACATAGAAATATTTCATCGCTACTCATCAGATCCAGTGTTGCCAAATTAGCGGAATTTCGAATATCTGTGTTTATAATAATATTCGCAATCTTTAAGACAGGCATCCAGTGATTAAAGAAAGCGATTCTTATTATTTGGAAATAATGGTATTAGAAAATGCACGAAATTGGTAATACTGATCCGACCGTACCCACTTTAAGAATTGCATATACGTTCTGCATAAATAGAAACTTTTTAAATTAAAACTTACACCGTAAATTTTAAAAGATATATTTGTATATAAATATATTACGTATCGAAGAAATGTTAGATATAGGTTTCTGCAATGGTCACGATAAACGGCAGTTGCGGTATACGCAAAGCCGTTTTCATAAATGAAGTAAGCCTTAAGGATAAGTCGGGCTCTAATTTCATTTCACTCTTCAGGTAAAAATAAAAATTTTATTTAAGCACAAATTGAAAAGAAGAAAAACAAAATTGCCAATTGTGAAAGTATTTTACAATCCCTTAAAAATCAATTTGAAAGGGAAATGTTATTAATGAGGATATAAGGATCAATATTCTTGTTGTCCGATTCTTCACATATTTACTTATTCAGCAGCCTTACTTCACAAAATGTTTAAATCCATGTTGTTGGTTTTCTGTATTGTTTTGGAACTTTTAGCAAAGTTTTTTTTTTTTTTTTTTTTTTTTTTTGGCAATATGTTTTTTGTTATCTATGTGACAACTTTTGATAGTGCCGGTTAATAAAATGTTGTTGTTCACTTGGCTGTTCTTTGTTGATTGTGATAGACTGCTTTCTTCTACATATATACTTGTCTTTAGACATGTAATCGTGCATTTATCCAATAAATGAATATGGTTGTGATGTTTAAAAGTCTTGAAAATGTTGTTTAAGTAGTTCATAAATCACGGATCATTAACCTCTTGGGGACGAGCGACACGTATACGTGACGCAAAAGATGCTCAGAATACTCGATTATTCCCACCTGTAACTTTTTATTGTAAACTTTGCCTTATTTAATGACAGCATTTCTGGGATACAATTAGGCGAAAATTTCTGTTTTGAAAAAACGGTGGTAAAAGAGTAAAAAATCTGTAAAGGACGCTCGTTGCGAAGGGGTTAAATAGAGTAATTTGAAGCTCGTGATCGAACATTTGGCGTCCACGATAGGACTTCTAACTGCGAACTAAGCAACTTTTGAATAAATTTGCTTATTATGAATAAATTAAAAACTGCTCGTAAGTGTAATACAAGTCTTTTTAAGAAAGCATGCAATGAATATACTAAAAAGGAAGTCGAACTATCGGCAAAACAATAAATTGTATATTTTGGACTAATTGAAGAGAAAGTAAAAAATATGCTAGTGGGTATGCCATTAGACAAGAGCAGCTTGATAATGCGGCGGCCGATGCAACTGATGAGGAAATAGAAAAGAAAATTGATAAGTCAGAGGCTTATATCGATAAATGGCAAATTTTACAGTAGAAATGAATTGAACTTACGCAATCGGAGAAGGAAAATTTTGTTACAGGTAAGTTTCGTAAAACAAGTTATTGCATTATCCTAAAATAGAATCGCCCGTATTTGACGGAAATATTAAAAATTGTTTAGGATTTTTATAACAGTTTTAAAAAAATGATAGCGATACCAATATAAATAAACATGATAAATTTGCATATTTATCCCAAGCTATAGAAAAGGGATCAGAGCGCCGATGAACTGGTTAAAAGCTTTTCTCCAAGAGCTGAAAGTTATGATAAAGCTTTGAAACAACTTCATTCCCGTTTTGGTACAGAAGATCTACTAACTGAAGTTTGTGTTAAGAGCCTACATTAGTCATGCGAAAAAACGCGCAAGCTAATGTTAAGTCTATGGGAAGGTTGTTGGCAGATTTCTCGCTCGCATTTTAATATTTTTAAATAATGTTTTTTGCATAGGATAGCTGAGGTTGATCTCTAACGTTGTTAGTTTTTACTTTTCCGATTTTGACTCCAGTTTTTTTTTTTTATATATAAGGTACTTTCACTTTCAGAACCGGTTCTAACCTGTTCCAAAATTGAAAATGTCCGCTTATAAAAAAAACTGTAACCAAAATCAAAAAAGTAAAAACTAACAACGTCAGAGATCGATCTCAGCCCTCCTATCGTTTAAAAATATTAAAATGCGAGTGAGAAATCTGCCAAGAACCTTCCCATAGACTTAACATTAGTTTGAGCGTTTCTTCGCGTGACTAGCGTAGGCTCTTAAGGAGCTTCTTTCTTTAGTACTGAGGAAGAACTGAAATCAAAAATGTTCTTTACGTAAACTGCACGATAGTTTCGAGTCAAAACTACGCACGATGGAAGTTCTTGGTGTGACTAGAGATAAGTATGGTGTAATGCCCTATGCCTTTGGTAGAATCTCTGACAAAACTCTTTACGTCTTGAAAGGTTTAGAGCTCAACACCGCAGAAACTAAAATAGTGCAACTGATAATGAAAATCCTACGGTACTTTAAAACAGCACGGTCTTTTTTCATCATACTGATTTAGATAATTAGCTCTTATTTCTACTGGATGAAATTGGAGGTGAAGAAAATGTATGTTTAGCAAATAAATGTTTTGATGCTAGTATGCAAACTCGACAGTCACACAAAAATTTTAAGCGTTAACAGTCTCCTTGCAGCTGCATTAATTACGGCGTCAAATGAAATACAGAGTATATATGTATATTTTGTTCAGGTGTTCATAAACAAATGATTGCTTTAAAGCACGTAAGAAGCCGGCAGCTGAAATACAATCTGCAGCAGTCAAGTCACACTATTGCATTTTATGTTTGAAGCAAGGTTATGTCGTTGCTAAATGTAGAATGAAAGCTGGTTATTTACTTGTGGGAAAAGACACCTCTAAGATCAATTCTATTTTGAAGTCTCCCAAAACATCAAAACAACAAGATAATGTTAATATAGCGAAAAATGATGAATTATCTGTTAAACAAGATGAGGCACTCGCTAGTTTTTCGAGATCACCTGATGTAATTCTGCAAACATTAATTGCCACGATACGAGGGTGTGATGAGAAATGTAGCGCTCGTGCTATAATTGTTACAACGTCACAACGATCCTATATTTTGTAGAGAGCTACAAAAGCAATGGAATATGAATGTATCAGAAGAAAAAAAACTTGGGCAATCCTTCTTTAAGGGAGATATTACTGATGTCTTAGATCATGAAGTTTTCGGGCTCGGGCTGCGAAAAAAGAATCAGAACTCATCTCTAGTTTAAACTGAGAAAACGCTAGAAATATCATATAAACGAATACAATGATATCTCGGCTCTCAAACACAATTCATTTCAAAGAATTGTTCGAGAACTGAATTGTTCGAAAATCAAATAAAATTTTACCACAATATATAAGGAAGAAACGATTAATTGGCCCCACCTCTTAAGTTACTGCCTGTATTTACCTATTTCAAACAATGCATTACATAGTAAAATACAATAAAATATAAAACGTGTAACAATATACAATACGACATTATATGACAAAATAACACATTTTATAACATTTCGATAAAATTTTAACAGAAACCTATTATTGGTGAAACTTTGGATGACTTGAAATTGAGGAGAAAGAAGGAGTTTCTATTCTTATATTTTTAAATCATTAGGGCTATTCATTAATGCTATTTTTAAATATCAAAATGCATGAAATTCCTTACCGCAACGATCACTATATCACATGTACTAAGCTGCTCCAGAAAGTAAGTACCGTTTGGATATTAAAAAAGATTAGCAATTTGTTTCCATTTGTATTTTATTACAGGGAAATCTACACACCTTAAACTACTTTCGACATAGTCACCATGCGAATTAAGGCATGTGTCATATCTTGGCACGAACTGCAACATACCGACTTCCTAGAATTCGGCCGTCTGAGACCTGAACCAGTTCTGGACGTTTACCTTGATTCCAGCATCACTTGCAAAGCGCTGACCGGCAAGAAATTTCTTGAAATGAGAAAACAAATTAACCTGTTTGTCGATGCAGCACACCAATTCTTGTGGGATCGACGCAGTGTTGCCATTGGGCTACTTTTTTTTAATTCTGTTTTATTGATAGTCACCAGTTTTTTGAGAAAGTAAAATTCGTCTTATTTAATGACAGATTAAATAAGGCGAAAACTACTTTTATACTTAATCAAACAATCCCGAAAACTAATCATGGAAGCGTCTTAACCCAATGAACTTATAAACAAATTTTGAAGCAAATGAGATAAATCTGCATGAAAAACCCATTTATATAAATTAAGGGGGGGGATTAGCCCCCCGTTCCCCCCCTTTATACTCAATCAATCAATCCCGAAAACTAATCAAGGAAGCGCCTTAACACAGTGAACCTATAAACAAAATTTGAAGGAAAAAGGAATAATTCTGCAGGGAAAACCCATTTATATAAATTAAGGGGGGGATTAGCCCCCGTGCCCCCCCTTTATACTTAACCAATCAATCCCAACAAAAACTAATCAGAGAAGCCTCTTATTACAATGAATATATATATACAAAATTTGAAGAAAATCGCATAATGCTGCATGAAAAACCCATTTATCTAAATTAAGGGGGATTAGCCCCCCTCTTCCCCCTTTATACTTAACCAATGAACTCCCAAAACTATTCAGAGAAGCGCATTATCACAATGAAACTATATACAAAATTTGAAGAAAATCGGATAATTCTGCTTGAAAAAGCCATTTATATAAATTAATGGGGGATTGGCCCCCGTCCCCCCTTTATACTTAACCAATCAATCCCGAACGGGGGGGGATTAGCCCCCCCCGTTCCCCCCTTTTATACTTAATCAGTCAATCCCAAAAACTAATCAGGGAAGCGTCTTAACCCAATGAACCTATAAACAAATTTTGAAGTAAATGGGACAATTCTGCATGAAAAACCCATTTATATAAATTAAGGGGGGATTAGCCCCCCCCCGTTCCCTCCTTTTACACTTAATCAGTCAGTCAATCCCGAAAACTAATCATGGAAGCGTCTTAACCCAATGAACTTATAAACAAATTTTGAAGCAAATGAGATAATTCTGCATGAAAAACCCATTTATATAAATTAAGGGGGGGGATTAGCCCCCCGTTCCCCCCCTTTATACTCAATCAATCAATCCCGAAAACTAATCAAGGAAGCGCCTTAACACAGTGAACCTATAAACAAAATTTGAAGGAAAAAGGAATAATTCTGCAGGGAAAACCCATTTATATAAATTAAGGGGGGAACTAGCCCCCCCCCGTTCCTCCCCCCCGCTTTATACTTAACCAATCAATCCCAAAAACTAATCAGGGAAGCGCCTTAACGCAGTGAACCTATAAACAAAATTTGAAGGAAAACGGAATAATTCTGCATGAAAAACCCATTTATATAAATTAAGGGGGGGATTAGCCCCCCCCATTCCCCCCTTTATACTTAACCAATCAATCCCGAAAACTAATCAGGGAAGCGCCTTAACACAGTGAACCTATAAACAAAATTTGAAGGAAAACGGAATAATTCTGTATTAAAACCCCATTTATATAAATTAGGGGGGATTAGCCCCCCCTGTTCCCCCCTTTATATTTAACTAATCAATCCCGAAAACTAATCAGGGAAGCGCCTTAACACAGTCAACCTATAAACAAAATTTGAAGGAAAACGGAATAATTCTGTATTAAAACCCTATTTATATAAATTAGGGGGGGATTAGCCCCCCCTGTTCCCCCCTTTATATTTAACCAATCAATCCCGAAAACTAATCAGGGAAGCCGGCGGGCACATAAGCTCTCAGGCTTTGATAGCCTGTGAGCTAAAAAACCTGCAAATAAAACCAAAATGGTAAAAAACGGTTTTTGTACAGGTCGACCTCAGCTATTGAATGCAAAAAAAATATATATTTAAAAATATTGAAATGCAAATGAGATATCTTACTCCCATAGGATTAACATTAGCGAGCGGATGTTTTCGCATGAGTGAAGTAAGCCCTTAACGCTGACACAAAACACGGGGCTTTGAATGGTCCGATGTATGAATACCAGTATTTCGGAAGAAAAAATTTCCTGGTTTGCTTTTACAACATTTTCAATTGAATATAACTTTCAGGGTAGGTTTCTGCAAAATTTGCAAGAGGAATCTAAAAAGAAAACTTGTCTGAAAATGGTGGTATTTTAATAAAGAAAACTGCCCAGTTAAACTGAGGGCATTGAGCTCACAGGCTATTCACACTAATTGTATATTATACTCGTATTTCAAAGAATTTGAAATAAGCCCCTTGAAAAATAAAGAAATCGACAATATATTAAGAGGGGGTATCCCCCCGTTACCCCCTCATAGTTAACTAATGAACCCCCTTAAATTAATCAGGGAAGCCTCTTATTACAATGAATATATATGTACAAAATTTGAAGAAAATCAGATACTGCTGCTTGAAAAACACATTTATATAAATTAAGGGGGGATTGGCCCCCCGTCCCCCCCTTTATACTTAACCAATCAATCCCGAAAACTAATCAGGGAAGCGTCTTAACCCAATGAACTTATAAACAAATTTTGAAGCAAATGAGATAATTCTGCATGAAAAATCCATTTATATAAATTAAGGGGGGATTACCCCCCCGTTCCCTCCCTTTATACTTAACCAATCAATCCCGAAAACTAATCAGGGAAGCGCCGTAACACAGGGAACGTATAAACAAAATTTGAAGGAAAACGGAATAATTCTGCAGGAAAAACCCATTTATATAAATTAAGGGGGATTAGCCCCCCGCCCCCCCCCTTTATACTTAACCAATCAATCCCAACAAAAACTAATCAGGGAAGCCTCTTATTACAATGAATATATATATACAAAATTTGAAGAAAATCGGATAATGCTGCATGAAAAACCCATTTATCTAAATTAAGGGGGATTAGCCCCCCTTCCCCCTTTATACTTAACCAATGAACCCCCAAAACTATTCAGAGAAGCGCATTATCACAATGAACCTATATACAAAATTTGAAGAAAATCGGATAATTCTGCTTGAAAAACCCATTTATATAAATTCAGGGGGAATTGGCCCCCGTCCCCCCCTTTATACTTAACCAATCAATCCCGAAAACGAATCAGAGAAGCGTCTTAACCCAATGAACCTATAAACCAATTTTGAAGCAAATGGGATAATTCTGCATGAAAAACACATTTATATAAATTAAGGGGGGATTTGCCCCCCCGTTCCCCCCTTTTATACTTAATCAGTCAATCCCGAAAACTAATCAGGGAAGCGTCTTAACCCAATGAACTTATAAACAAATTTTGAAGCAAATGAGATAATTCTGCATGAAAAACCCATTTATATAAATTAAGGGGGGGATGAGCCCCCCGTTCCCCCCCCCTTTATACTCAACCAATCAATCCCGAAAACTAATCAAGGAAGCGCCTTAACACAGTGAACCTATAAACAAAATTTGAAGGAAAAAGAAATAATTCTGCAGGGAAAACCCATTTATATAAATTAAGGGGGGGAATAGCCCCCCCGTTCCCCCCTTTATACTTAACCAATCAATCCCAAAAACTAATCAGGGAAGCACCTTAACGCAGTGAACCTATAAACAAAATTTGAAGGAAAACGGAATAATTCTGCATGAAAAACCCATTTATATAAATTAAGGAGGGATTAGCCCCCCATTCCCCCCTTTATACTTAACCAATCAATCCCGAAAACTAATCAGGGAAGCGTCTTAACCCAATGAACTTATAAACAAATTTTGAAGCAAATGAGATAATTCTGCATGAAAAACCCATTTATATAAATTAAGGGGGGGATGAGCCCCCCGTTCCCCCCCCCTTTATACTCAACCAATCAATCCCGAAAACTAATCAAGGAAGCGCCTTAACACAGTGAACCTATAAACAAAATTTGAAGGAAAAAGAAATAATTCTGCAGGGAAAACCCATTTATATAAATTAAGGGGGGGAATAGCCCCCCCGTTCCCCCCTTTATACTTAACCAATCAATCCCAAAAACTAATCAGGGAAGCACCTTAACGCAGTGAACCTATAAACAAAATTTGAAGGAAAACGGAATAATTCTGCATGAAAAACCCATTTATATAAATTAAGGGGGGGATTAGCCCCCCATTCCCCCCTTTATACTTAACCAATCAATCCCGAAAACTAATCAGGGAAGCGCCTTAACACAGTGAACCTATAAACAAAATTTGAAGGAAAACGGAATAATTCTGTATTAAAACCACATTTATATAAATTAGGGGGGGATTAGCCCCCCCCTGTTCCCCCCTTTATATTTAACCAATCAATCCCGAAAACTAATCAGGGAAGCGCCTTAACACAGTCAACCTATAAACAAAATTTGAAGGAAAACGGAATAATTCTGTATTAAAATCCTATTTATATAAATTAGGGGGGATTAGCCCCCCCTGTTCCCCCCTTTATATTTAACCAATCAATCCCGAAAACTAATCAGGGAAGCGCCTTAACACAGTCAACCTATAAACAAAATTTGAAGGAAATCGGATATTTCTATGAAGAGTTATCGCGTTACGTACGTACATACGTACATACATACATACATACATACATACAGAACCGGCGGGCACATAAGCTCTCAGGCTTTGATAGCCTGTGAGCTAAAAACGGACAGAGTGATAGCAATATTAGTTTAACCCTTTCAGGGGCACCGGTTTATAAAATATACCACTTTTTAATATATATCTTTGCCACTAGTATTATTAAATAAAAATATTTAGTATTGTTTTTTGCAGATTAAGAAGATAAAAATTCATTATTTAAATTTACTGGTGTCTAATCTAAAATATAGTATTTTTAGACCACGTGCTTGCCCTCCGAGGGGTTAAAGCACCTTCTCGAAACTTGGCGGTAATACATAAATAAATTTGGAATGGCGAAAATGAAAGTAAATGCTGAGTATTTTAAATTTCATGAGCCGGTTAATTATTCAGCAATTAACCCCTTCGCGACGAGCGTCTTTTACGGAATTTTTAATCTTTTACCACCGGTTTTTCAAAACAGAAATGTTCGCCTAATTGAATCGCAGAAATGCTAAGATAAATAAAGTAAAATTTACTATTATAGTATTACTATTATTATATATTAGTATTATATAAGGCAAAGCTTACGATAAAAAATAACTGGTGGGAATAATCGAGGATTCTGAGCATCTTATGCGTCACGTATGCGTGTCGCTCGTCCCCAAGGGGTTAAATATTACTTTTTTATAGTAAAACGTTTATGAATTTAGAAAAACAGCTGGAACAGAAAGGAAAAATAGGAATTAAAACGAAAATGATTTTGATGATAGTAATAAATGATCTCTGTCATTAAAGTTTTGCCTTAAATAATTAAAATTTCCTTGGATAAAAATATATTTCAACCCACTAAAATGACATTTCAAGTTATAAATCAATCCTTAGCATCATAAAAATATTAAAATTTTCCGCACTTTTTTTTTTCACTGTCACTAATCTTAAGAACATCTGACATCTACACAAGCATGCAAATTAATGAAAATTCTATGCAATTCCTTTGCATTAATAGAAATAATGACTGTTTATTCATTTATTTATTTAGAAAATGAAATGTATATCTCAAAATGAAAATTATTATTTAATGTACCATACCCACTTTCAGAATTGCATAAATATACGTTTTGCATAAACAGAAACTTTTAAATTAAAACTGACGCCGTAAAATTTACAAAATATATTTATATATAAATATATTACTTACCGGCTATGTGTAGAAGAGAAGCAGAAAAAAAAAGCAATTAAAAGACAATTTTCGGCCAGATATAAATGAGGTACAAATGTAAATTATATTAAAATAATGTTCGATTAATAAAAGTGTAAAAAAAAAAGCCTACAAAATATTTACAAGTAAAAAAAATCAGAAGGAAAAATGTTATTATAAATAATATATATATTGTTTATAGCATTTTTCCTTTCGATTTTTTTTAACTGTAAATATTTTGTAGGCTTATTTTACACTTTTTATTTTTTTTAATGAAATATTTATCTATCAATAATTTAATGTAATTTAAATTTGTACTTCATTTATTTCTGGCCGAGATGGTCTTTTTGTTTTTTATCCTTCTTTTTGCTCTTCTAGGGCCTATTTAATTCTTTCTAGTATAATTGTTGTTCTGGAGTTCGGCTACAGTCATAAATCTAAGATCCACATTGCTCTTACTAGATACGGAGACCAGGGCTCCAGGGATTCTGATTAATGAACTCGTTCCATGTATGTAGGGTTGAACTATTTGAAGTAATCTCGATAAACAGCAGTCGCGGTGCACGCAAAGCTGTTTCCATAAATAAAGTCAGCTGTTATACCCTGTTCACATCAGACATTTAAGATATCTTACACCGCCATTTTTGAGTTGTACAGTCCCGGAATTGCATACCTGTCCACACCGCAAAACTCATCTAAGATAACTCACTAAACATCACTGTGTCCGAGATCTGAACAAACATAGAATGTGCGCATGCGCATATGTTAAAGGCAACCTCAACAGCCAATCGGCCTCCAGAGCCAATCAGAATGAGTGGTAATGGCTGTGTCTAGCAATAGGGAGTTCGAACTCACTAAGTGAGTTTCTGGAACTCCCTCAGTGAGTTCGGTGGTCTAAGATATCTTAACTATTCGATCTGAACGTAGTATTTGGCTTCTATGGATGGGCCTTGGGGATAAAGCGGGCTCAAATTTTATTCCTGTCTTCAGACTCGGGCTCAAAGTAAAAATATTATTATGCACAAATTGAAAAAAACAAAAGAAAAAAAATTGCTAATTGTGAATGTAATATAAGTGTCTTAGAGTATTTTACATTTTTTTTTTTTTTAATTGATTTGAAAGGGAATTGTTATTGATGAGGATATAACAGGGTTCGTACGGCTTCCTGGAATTTTGCGACCAGGAAATTCTTCGGTATTTTTATTGATGAGGATATAAGGAGCAATATTCTTGTTAAACGATTATTCACATATCTAATTATTCAGCAGCCTTATTTCACAAAATGTTTAAATGCATTGTTGTTTGTTTTCTGTATTGTTTTGGAACTTGGTAGCAAAATTTTTATTTATTTATATCATTTATTTATTTATTTATTTATTTATTTATTTATTTATTTTTAATATGTCCTTTTTTATAGTAAAACGTTTATGAATTTAGAAAAAAATCTAAAACAGAAAGAAAAATAGGAATTAACACTGAAATGTTTTTGATCATAGTAATAAATGATGTCTGTCATTAAAGTTTTTTTGCCTTAAATAATTAAAATTTCCTTGGAGGAAAATGCAGCTAAAATGACATTTCAAGTTATAAATCAAAGAAATAACATCATAAAAATGGTAAAGTTTTCCGCACTTTTTTTCCTTTTAACACTAATCTTAAGAACATCTGACATCTTCACAAGCATGCACATTAATGAAGCTTCTATGCAATTCCTTTATATTACTAGAAATAATGACCGTTTACTCATTTATTTATTTAGAAAAATAAATGTTTATCGAAAAAAAAAATTTCCACCATTAAACAGGAAATTTTAGATAAAATGAATTTTGCTTACATATTTTGATTATCTTATTCTAAACGGTGAAAATTTTATCTGCGAAAGATTAACATTTGTGTGAAAAATTTATTTTAACTGCATGAATTTGAAGCCATCGCTACATAGAAATATTTCATCGCTACTCATCAGATCCAGTGTTGCCAAATTAGCGGAATTTCGAATATCTGTGTTTATAATAATATTCGCAATCTTTAAGACAGGCATCCAGTGATTAAAGAAAGCGATTCTTATTATTTGGAAATAATGGTATTAGAAAATGCACGAAATTGGTAATACTGATCCGACCGTACCCACTTTAAGAATTGCATATACGTTCTGCATAAATAGAAACTTTTTAAATTAAAACTTACACCGTAAATTTTAAAAGATATATTTGTATATAAATATATTACGTATCGAAGAAATGTTAGATATAGGTTTCTGCAATGGTCACGATAAACGGCAGTTGCGGTATACGCAAAGCCGTTTTCATAAATGAAGTAAGCCTTAAGGATAAGTCGGGCTCTAATTTCATTTCACTCTTCAGGTAAAAATAAAAATTTTATTTAAGCACAAATTGAAAAGAAGAAAAACAAAATTGCCAATTGTGAAAGTATTTTACAATCCCTTAAAAATCAATTTGAAAGGGAAATGTTATTAATGAGGATATAAGGATCAATATTCTTGTTGTCCGATTCTTCACATATTTACTTATTCAGCAGCCTTACTTCACAAAATGTTTAAATCCATGTTGTTGGTTTTCTGTATTGTTTTGGAACTTTTAGCAAAGTTTTTTTTTTTTTTTTTTTTTTTTTTTGGCAATATGTTTTTTGTTATCTATGTGACAACTTTTGATAGTGCCGGTTAATAAAATGTTGTTGTTCACTTGGCTGTTCTTTGTTGATTGTGATAGACTGCTTTCTTCTACATATATACTTGTCTTTAGACATGTAATCGTGCATTTATCCAATAAATGAATATGGTTGTGATGTTTAAAAGTCTTGAAAATGTTGTTTAAGTAGTTCATAAATCACGGATCATTAACCCCTTGGGGACGAGCGACACGTATACGTGACGCAAAAGATGCTCAGAATACTCGATTATTCCCACCTGTAACTTTTTATTGTAAACTTTGCCTTATTTAATGACAGCATTTCTGGGATACAATTAGGCGAAAATTTCTGTTTTGAAAAAACGGTGGTAAAAGAGTAAAAAATCTGTAAAGGACGCTCGTTGCGAAGGGGTTAAATAGAGTAATTTGAAGCTCGTGATCGAACATTTGGCGTCCACGATAGGACTTCTAACTGCGAACTAAGCAACTTTTGAATAAATTTGCTTATTATGAATAAATTAAAAACTGCTCGTAAGTGTAATACAAGTCTTTTTAAGAAAGCATGCAATGAATATACTAAAAAGGAAGTCGAACTATCGGCAAAACAATAAATTGTATATTTTGGACTAATTGAAGAGAAAGTAAAAAATATGCTAGTGGGTATGCCATTAGACAAGAGCAGCTTGATAATGCGGCGGCCGATGCAACTGATGAGGAAATAGAAAAGAAAATTGATAAGTCAGAGGCTTATATCGATAAATGGCAAATTTTACAGTAGAAATGAATTGAACTTACGCAATCGGAGAAGGAAAATTTTGTTACAGGTAAGTTTCGTAAAACAAGTTATTGCATTATCCTAAAATAGAATCGCCCGTATTTGACGGAAATATTAAAAATTGTTTAGGATTTTTATAACAGTTTTAAAAAAATGATAGCGATACCAATATAAATAAACATGATAAATTTGCATATTTATCCCAAGCTATAGAAAAGGGATCAGAGCGCCGATGAACTGGTTAAAAGCTTTTCTCCAAGAGCTGAAAGTTATGATAAAGCTTTGAAACAACTTCATTCCCGTTTTGGTACAGAAGATCTACTAACTGAAGTTTGTGTTAAGAGCCTACATTAGTCATGCGAAAAAACGCGCAAGCTAATGTTAAGTCTATGGGAAGGTTGTTGGCAGATTTCTCGCTCGCATTTTAATATTTTTAAATAATGTTTTTTGCATAGGATAGCTGAGGTTGATCTCTAACGTTGTTAGTTTTTACTTTTCCGATTTTGACTCCAGTTTTTTTTTTTTTTTTATATAAGGTACTTTCACTTTCAGAACCGGTTCCAACCTGTTCCAAAATTGAAAATGTCCGCTTATAAAAAAAACTGTAACCAAAATCAAAAAAGTAAAAACTAACAACGTCAGAGATCGATCTCAGCCCTCCTATCATTTAAAAATATTAAAATGCGAGTGAGAAATCTGCCAAGAACCTTCCCATAGACTTAACATTAGCTTGAGCGTTTCTTCGCGTGACTAGCGTAGGCTCTTAAGGATCTTCTTTCTTTAGTACTGAGGAAGAACTGAAATCAAAAATGTTCTGTACGTAAACTGCACGATAGTTTCGAGTCAAAACTACGCACGATGGAAGTTCTTGGTGTGACTAGAGATAAGTATGGTGTAATGCCCTATGCCTTTGGTAGAATCTCTGACAAAACTCTTTACGTCTTGAAAGGTTTAGAGCTCAACACCGCAGAAACTAAAATAGTGCAACTGATAATGAAAATCCTACGGTACTTTAAAACAGCACGGTCTTTTTTCATCATACTGATTTAGATAATTAGCTCTTATTTCTACTGGATGAAATTGGAGGTGAAGAAAATGTATGTTTAGCAAATAAATGTTTTGATGCTAGTATGCAAACTCGACAGTCACACAAAAATTTTAAGCGTTAACAGTCTCCTTGCAGCTGCATTAATTACGGCGTCAAATGAAATACAGAGTATATGTATATTTTGTTCAGGTGTTCATAAACAAATGATTGCTTTAAAGCACGTAAGAAGCCGGCAGCTGAAATACAATCTGCAGCAGTCAAGTCACACTATTGCATTTTATGTTTGAAGCAAGGTTATGTCGTTGCTAAATGTAGAATGAAAGCTGGTTATTTACTTGTGGGAAAAGACACCTCTAAGATCAATTCTATTTTGAAGTCTCCCAAAACATCAAAACAACAAGATAATGTTAATATAGCGAAAAATGATGAATTATCTGTTAAACAAGATGAGGCACTCGCTAGTTTTTCGAGATCACCTGATGTAATTCTGCAAACATTAATTGCCACGATACGAGGGTGTGATGAGAAATGTAGCGCTCGTGCTATAATTGTTACAACGTCACAACGATCCTATATTTTGTAGAGAGCTACAAAAGCAATGGAATATGAATGTATCAGAAGAAAAAAAACTTGGGCAATCCTTCTTTAAGGGAGATATTACTGATGTCTTAGATCATGAAGTTTTCGGGCTCGGGCTGCGAAAAAAGAATCAGAACTCATCTCTAGTTTAAACTGAGAAAACGCTAGAAATATCATATAAACGAATACAATGATATCTCGGCTCTCAAACACAATTCATTTCAAAGAATTGTTCGAGAACTGAATTGTTCGAAAATCAAATAAAATTTTACCACAATATATAAGGAAGAAACGATTAATTGGCCCCACCTCTTAAGTTACTGCCTGTATTTACCTATTTCAAACAATGCATTACACAGTAAAATACAATAAAATATAAAACGTGTAACAATATACAATACGACATTATATGACAAAATAACACATTTTATAACATTTCGATAAAATTTTAACAGAAACCTATTATTGGTGAAACTTTGGATGACTTGAAATTGAGGAGAAAGAAGGAGTTTCTATTCTTATATTTTTAGATCATTAGGGCTATTCATTAATGCTATTTTTAAATATCAAAATGCATGAAATTCCTTACCGCAACGATCACTATATCACATGTACTAAGCTGCTCCAGAAAGTAAGTACCGTTTGGATATTAAAAAAGATTAGCAATTTGTTTCCATTTGTATTTTATTACAGGGAAATCTACACACCTTAAACTACTTTCGACATAGTCACCATGCGAATTAAGGCATGTGTCATATCGTGGCACGAACTGCAACATACCGACTTCCTAGAATTCGGCCGTCTGAGACCTGAACCAGTTCTGGACGTTTACCTTGATTCCAGCATCACTTGCAAAGCGCTGACCGGCAAGAAGTTTCTTGAGATGAGAGAACAAATTAACCTGTTTGTCGATGCAGCACACCAATTCTTGTGGCATCGACGCAGTGTTGCCATTGGGCTACTTTTTTTTAATTCGGTTTTATTGATAGTCACCAGTTTTTTGAGAAAGTAAAATTCTTCTTATTTAATGACAGATTAAATAAGGCGAAAACTAGGTGAATTATACCGTTTCAAAAAAGTCGTGGCAATCAAGCAATCTGGATTTTAAAGAAGTAGCTCACTGGCAACACTGGATCAACGACGGGCGTCCACTGCGCTCCTTGTCGTGGACATTACTCTTCCTTCGTTAAACATCCTAATCCGTTTTCGCACCATATTTTCACCCATAGTGCTCTCTCCGTATGTTTCAGTTATCTGTCAATAAGTTTCACAAGGTCGAATATTTCTCACGTTCGAAAACTTGATAACGACTCTTTCACAGCTGGCGGGCCGATCGATTGTTTTAAACATATGATTACCGACAAACAATGACTTCAAACGTTCACGTAATCAAACAAAATGGCTAGTCTAATTCGTTCTCGAGTTGAAGGATGTAACTACGCATGCGCAACCTTCGTGCTGTCAGATGCGTGGGAGATATGCGCAAACGATGCTTACTTTCTAGATGAGCTTTGCATATATGCCTCGCGCGCATGAAAACCAGAAAAAAACGAAAATAAATAAGAAATAAAAGGAAAATTAATAAAAATTAAAATATTTTACAACTTTACTGAAGAGACACCTCAAAATGCAAGAATTTCGTTAACGCTGCGATCACTGTGCCTAATGCATGCGCACTTTGCGTCAAAAAAAGAAAACAAAACGGTCGCTTTTGCTACACTTATTCCTTTAATCTATAAGATGACGATACTTTCAGTATTCAAGAACCAAATCAAATTTCGATTCAATTTTCTGTTCGACAACTGGGGTGTTTGAAAGCTGAGGTTCTAAAGTAAAAGTTATTTTGACTATTTCAGATTCGTTATTCAATAGACAGATTTCGTAAATGTGAATATCGCAAGATTGTTTTCGCTTTTTTCAAAATTTATTTTTAAACGCAATGATTCAAAAGAAATTGACTTACCAGAGTAGATTTCATAACTGCCATCTTTATAATTTCGCTGGAAAAATTCTAGTAGGACCTACAAATGATGATAGTAGGTTAATTTTTAATCAACTTATATAGTTTATGAATCAGGAAAAAATATTATTCGTATTGATATTATAATCAAATTATGAAATAAGATTTGAAATCAGTCGCAGTTTTCAATGCCATTGTTGCCACGAATAAAAATAACTGTGATCGATGGACAAGGTTTCAATACGACTGTTTACTTGAAACAAACTTCCTCAATATATATTTCCTCATGCAATAATACAATCTGCATAGTCCTTCATCCATAAAATAGATATAGAGCGGTATTTACTGGAATCATCCGACGCACCCATGAATAGGCCTTCAGCACGCTCCTTTCAATTTGCTTTTATAAAATGTTACAATGATGCCAAACATAATAAATTATTCAATAAGGAAAGGTTAAAATATGAAACAAGTGATCAAACAAGTAATTATTTTTAAATTGCAGAACTAACTTCAAGTATCTTTCTGTAACCTACATCTTACTCAGGATTCGAAATTCAGAGGGAATCCTCACAGTGGCTAACTAAGTCATTATGGTATAATAATATTTGTACCATATAGTACCGAAACCAGACTATTTCGATACTCCCAAATACCATCCTCATGCAGTGACGTGGAAAATTAAAAGGAATTAGAGGCATAATCATCCGAATGTATCGGTTTTTAGGGCTTCGTTCATCTCACGAAACCCTATTCGTCCCACTTCTCTGTCTGTCCGTCACAGAGTTGGTTCTCAGAAACTGGATAAGTTACAGACTTGAAATTTTGTGTACTTACAGCTGAATACCTACTGTCACGCTGAAAATCACAAAATTTTGAAAAAGTCGTATTATTTTATTATAGAGAAATAAAAAACCAAAAATCTAACAGCTTTTTCCCATTAAATTTAACCATTTTTCGTTATAGCAGTTGCCAACAATTAAAAATCCACAATAAAATTCTTTCTACAATAATTAATTTTCTATCGAAAGATTCCCACGTGAAAAATGAAAATGAAATAAAAAGTTTCACAAATTGAAAAAAAAATTAATATGACGTCATATTGGTAATAAAACGGAAATTTTCAAACATTACTCAGTAATACAAGGAATATGAGTATGTGTAAGTACAGAAAGCAGGTTAATATGACGTCACTGGAGAATTATAAAGAAAATTAATCTGACGTCATATTGGAGGTTTAACGGACTTTTTCAAATCTTTCAAAATAATACAAAGAGAGTATCAATATGAGTAATAGAGAAAGCAGGTAGATATAACGTCAGCAAGTGATTATAACGTCATATGAGTTTGAGGAACGCATTGAATCATGTTAAAAACCCGATTATGGAAATATTGGCATATTTTAACATTTTTAAGTTCTGTATACAACATGTTTAATTTTGAAATTGATTTTATTTTAATATCGTATTTAGTCCACTTGACAGATATTATTATGACTATGATTATTATGACTATGATGATATTATTATGAGTATAATAGCAGGCTTCGCCCGCTTTCGAGTCAGTTCAGATATTATAAAAAAAACGAAAAAATAGAAAGATGCATTTTTACTTTATTAAAAACATGACTTTTTTTTTAAGAAATTTATTTGGATTTATTAAAGAAAGAATAAAGTGTTTTGAAAGGAATATTAAATGAAACCCTTTGTGATATCTTCGATCACACTTACCCACTTGTTATATTTACTATGTCGGAGTTCTGTGTCCTTCACGCCCATACATCGTTAATAAGGTAATGGTGTTTTCTTTGTTAAATGGTGCTAATTTACTTTTAACGCAAATAGACCCATAATGATTTTAAACACCATTTTTTCGCAAATGGAAAATATATTTTCTTTTTTTTTTATTGTGAGGGGAAAAAATGACATCAATAAAAATATAATAATCCCCATTATTTTATTTTATTTGAAAAAAAAAATGGAAGTCGCCCAATTACCACCATTTTGAAGAAATTTCACTAAAAGCATTTAAATTTAAAATCAAATGAAAATAAAAATATTGAAAAAAATATCTAGTGTAAGCTCATCGTAAATGAATGGTTTTCAGTTTAAAAAAAGAAATGTTGAAATTGGCTATGTAGAAATCATAGCGGAAAAATACAGACCCTTAAAATCAGCTCATGACTTCTTCCTTTTGATTTTGGCCAATTGTCCCTAGCCATTATAATAGTCCCCGTTATTTCCTTTTCTTTGGAATAATGGAAGTAACCAATTGCCACCATTTTGCAGAAATTTCATTAAAAACATTTACATTTAAAATAAAATAAAAATGAAATTATTATTTATTTTAATATCGTGTGCGTGTTCATCTACCAATAAACAGATTTATTTGAAAAGGAAAATGTTAAAATTTACTAACTAGAAACTACACAAACCCTCAAAATCAGCTCATGACTTTTCTTTTCGACATTGGCCACTCGCCCCGAACAATTTCAGAAACTGTCCGACTGACCCTAGCCATTTGGTGAACTGACCGACTGCCTCTGGCCATTTCTCGAATTGGCTAATCATTTTAAAACAAAATGGGCCAATTCGCAAACTGGCCATGCAAATAATATGCAAGTATTTGGCGGAGCCAGAATTCCACACCATATTTAAATATAAACAAGTGAAAAACAGCAAAACTTCAAAGGAAATTCTTTTAACAAATCAAACCAGAACAAGATGACTAAGCTAAAAGGCTGCGGTCGAATCGGCAGTGGGTATAATATAAAAATAACCGCCATGTTTCAGAACGAAAATTATGCAGGATAAAACAGACATTGGCCACTCGCCACAAACAATTTCGGTAATTGTCCGACTGACCCTAGCCATTTCACGAACTGACCGACTGCCTCTGGCAAATCCCGAATTGACCAATCATTTTAAAACAAAGTTGACAAATTCGATAAATTGGCCGATTTCAGGCTTAGACCATAACACACACACACACATATATATATATACATATATTACATCATAATATGCAATTATCTGGCAGAAACAGAACTCCACACCATAATTAAACATAAACAAGTGAAAAACAGCAAAACTTCAAAGGAAAATTTTTAACAAATCAAACCAGAAGCTAAAAGGTTGCGGCCTAATCGGCCGGGGGTATAATATAAAAATAACAGCCATGTTTCACAACAAAAATTATGCAGAATAAAACAGAGCAAAAGTGGCAGTGGGTTTCAGCCAGAGTGCCGCAATGCATAAAACAAATGCAATAACATTCGAAAGCATATTGCAAACACTCCCTCACCGGGCCCGACGCTACATTAACCAATATATCAGTCCCAAGAAACAGCTGAATTAAAACTGATACTTGTAAAATACATTAGAAAATAAATATCATATGTACCCAAACCTGAGCCACGGAGCCGCAAAATAAACCAAAATCCAATGTTCTTCCGTGTCTATTGCCACACAGTTGCAGGCATCATTGTAAAACCGTCCAAACAGGCCTTAAGCAATACAAGTCATTGACTGTCACCTGCACGGCAAACACTAAAAAATGGAAACTACCTGCAAACGTCGTATGTGTATTGATAAAATTAAGCGGTATATTGTTTTAATAATACAAAATACAGTAAAACCCCGGTTATCCGAAAAGCATGGGACCAAAGGATTTTCGGTTAACCGGGGTTCCATAGAAATTTTCGGATAACTGGGAGGCTCCCTAATTTTATTCTACCAGATGAACTCACCCTTCTTACTTCCCCACAGTAAATCATATTAACACTTCTATATTAACACTGCTATATTAACACTTCCCACAGTAAAGCGTTAGTGCTTGCAGGTGCTGCAAATGTCCGTATTCTATTCAATTTCCCCTTCCAGTTTACACGTGTTTTAATTTCCTCCAAACTCTATTTACGATGAGTAATATTTTACGGGTTTTTATAAGTATGAAGAGCTCAACGAGCTGAAAAAGTTGATATTGGCACCTCAATATATTGAAGTGCAGGAAGATGCAACAGAGTCAGATCTGTTGCTGTTTAAAAGGTGGCGTGATAAAACAGCATTGAAGCAATGCGAAGTTGAAAAAAAAAATAAAAATCACAACATATTTTGTAAAAAAATGAAGTGTTGTATGTGGCTATGCAATTAAATATATATATTTACGCAATAACTCAAATAGGTAAGTTGATGCTGTTTATTTATTTCATAAACAGCATGCTTGTTTAAAATTAATTTTTTTCATATTTTAAAGAGTTTTAAGGTCTTTCAGTTAAGCCGATTTTTAGATAACCGGAATTCGGATAATCGGGGTTCTACTGTACTAATAAAATGAAAAAGTTCTTTTAAAAATAAATTTTTACTGGAACATAATTTTAAGAAAAAAAAAACGAAAAACCTGACCTATAACAATATTAATATAGACGCGTTTATGTATATTTGAACTCCAGTTAACCAACTGTTTAACCTTAAAGCTAAAGTTATCGCGTTTATTGTAAATTGAAATGTGAATATCATTAATAATAAAAATATCTATATTCTCAAGTCAAGATAATCAGCGGCTTTACTAAATGAATAAAATACATGAACCAATGCAGAATGTATGAATTGCCTACACAATTCGCAATGCTGGCGTTTAAATTCTTTCGAAGTTGATGGGATCGGATGGTCTTGATGTATAAATTTTTTTTTAAATTTTTGGAATTGTTCTAGCAAATTCCGAAGCAATGGAATAGGTTCATGCAGGGCCTGATTACTAACGGGGTACACTTCCACCAGTAAAAAAGAATAGAATTTTTTTCTTTATTCATGGCAGTAATTTTGTATGAATAGGGCGTTTTAATAAGACGAAAATTTCTATTAAATTTTAATGGTGGAAGTGTGCCCCATCGGTAATCAGGCCCTGGGTCCATGATGAATAGACAACACTGAGGAAAAGTAGAAAATACCCCAAGGCCATACAATTTATATATATATATATATAAATTAATTGACCTATGACTTAAATAAAAATAAATATACAACAAACAAAATTAATATGAAACGCTTAACTAAACCTGAATGCCAAACACTTAGGCAGGATGACATCAAAATTATAAAATGTATTAAAAATAGAAAGCCAGAGGGGGGGGGGGGGGGGGGAGCAAATAAAACAATTTAGAATTTAGAATGTCCGCAACGCAACGGTGTGTTTATGGTGATTCTCTCCTTCACCTTCTGGAGGGAGACACAACACCATCATCTCTCTTAAGGATGACGAGCAGTCTTTTTTTGCCAACAGTACTGTTTATATTGCACTGTCTAATTGAAGTCAACACTTCGTTGGGTGTAAGAATGCGATTTCAGTGAAATTTTTGTGCAAGTTTTTTGATTACTTGCGAGATAAGCCTAATGTGGAGATCGAGATGAATTATGTCATTCCCGACAAATGTGGTTGTATTAACAATCTAACGTAAAATTTTATTTTGGACAATTTGAAGTTTCTACATTTGAATTAAAGCAATTTGGGTCTCTGCCTATTGCTCAGAATTTTTTTATTCAAATTGCTTGATTGTTATCACTTTTTTTTAACTTTTTGGTATTGCTAGAATGCAATCTAAAAAAATATATTAAATGTAAATAATCTATTCGAGTTTTTAATTTAAAAAAAAGTTCATCTATGTGAAGCTCGGGTTCGATCCCCCGGTATTAACTAGTGATAACCAGAATGAATGATTTCGATATTTGAATGAATCATTCGGAATACGCAAAAGCAAAGCAACCTTCGTATTTTTTTTAATCAATGTCTATCAGAAATTATGTAAATGGAAATATTTTTTTAATTTCAATCAAATTGCAGAAAAAGCTGCGAAAATCCGAAAAATATCCAAAAAATGTCTGGTGATTACTGATTTTAAAAATACAAAATTTGACAATTATGCTTCTTCACATGACTAAATGATTCATTCGAATGACAAAATCATTAATTAAGCACATCATTAGATAACAGTGATGGAACAGTGGCGCAGCATTTGGGCAATTGTCACCACTAAATTTTAATAGTATTACTCGTGTTAAAAAATCTCAGAAATTCTGTTCTTAAATAAGATGAAGAGTACTATTTAAATTTAGCGATGTCAACTGGTTCTCTTATGCGCCACTGTTCCATCACTGATATTAACTAATGCCCTAAATTAAATTTACAATTTTTGTCACTCTTAAATTCATTGTTCCCTATCATGGCATTTCAAATTTGGGAGAAAAAAAGGCTGTCTGAAGTTTTTCTACAATTATATGAAGAAAATCGTAGTAAACTTAGAAACATGTTACAAGTTTCAACTTTTTTATGCAAAAGACAGGTATGTTATTCTAACAATCTTTGATAGTGGTGTGGTGCCAGTAGTGATGGGCATAACGATTATTTTGATTATTCGAATGAATCATTCGAGCATGCGTAAAAGCATATCTGTCAAACTTCATTTTTTTTATTATTATTCAATTACTACCAGAAATTTTGAAAAAAAAAAGTTTCTGCAGAAACTATTTTTTTTTCTTTTTAAGTTTTTGGTAGTAATTGAATTAAAAAACAAGTGGGTAAGTGTGATCGAAGATCGCTCAAAGGGTTTCGTTTAATATTCCTTTCAAAACACTTTATTCTTTCTTTAATAAATTCAAACAAATTACATTTAGCAAAAAAAAAAAAAAAAAAAAAAAGTCATGTTTTTTATAAAGTAAAAATTTACCGGTCTATTTTTTCGTTTTTTCGAATATCTAGACCAGCCGGATAGCGGGCCAAGCCCGCTGTTATATTCTGTCGTAATAATATCCGTCATACGGACTAAATGCGATATTAAAAAAATAATTTCAAAATTAAACAAATTGTACACCTTCAAAATGTTAAAATATGCGAATATTTCCATAATCGGATTTTCATCACGATGCAATATGTTTCTCAAACTCATATATTTACTATTCTCTATTATTTATATTGATACTCGCTTTGTATTATTCTCAAACATTTGAAAAATTAGTTAAACTTCCCATATGACGTCAGATTTTCTTTTTAATTTTCTAATGACGTGATATTAATCTGCTTTGTGTACTTACACATACTCATACTCCTTGTATTATTGAGAAATCTTAGACATTTTCCGTTTTATTACGACTATGACGTCAATCAATTTTATTTCATATTAATCTTTTTTTTTCATTTGGTGAAACTTTTTATTTCATTTTTCACGTGGAAATCGTCTGATAGAAAATTAATTATTGTAGAAGGAATTTCATCGTGGATTTTTTAATTTTTGGCATCGGATATAACGAAAAATGTTTAAATTTAATAGGAAAAGGCTGTCAGAATTTTGGTTTTTTATCTGTATTTATTAAAATAATACGAAGTTTTCAAATTTTCATATTTTTAGCTCTTCACAGCTGACATTCTGATTTATACGCAAAGTTTCAACTCTGTAAGTTACATAGTTTTCGAGAATGGCTCTGTGACAGACAGACAACGAAGCGGGAGCAATAGGGTTTCGTTCATCTCACGAAACCCTAAAAATTATATCTGATATGCTTCTGTGCATGCCCGAATGATTCATTCGAATAATCAAAATAACCGTTATGCCCATCACTAAGTGCCAGTAACTCCTCTAGTTCGAATTTCGTGAAATATATAACATTGTTTTCTTAATGCTATTTACAAATAAACAAGTAAACTTATCCCGATTTCAGGATTTAATATAGTGATTTAATATGATTTATTCATGCGCATTTTACTCCGCTCTTCATATTTAATTAAATTTGTCTTTATTTAGAAATTTGTCCCACCTCTGGCGTCATTGCCTCCAATCATGTCTGTCGTCTGTTCCAATGTCTGCCCCTCCCTGAATTTCACTCCGCCATCGCCCATGATAATAATGAAACGGAATCAGCCATCCATTGATTTAATACTATGAAAAGAAATCTCTTAAGTATTACAAAAAAAGCTAACACAACGTGTTTCGAAATATTTAATGTTCTTCTTCAATCGCAAAAAGGCGTCTTACTACAAGAGAAGATGGAAGACTGATTTAATATTTTCGAGTAATAATTTTTAAAGGAATTACATTTTAATAAATATTGTTTCATGTCATCCTCCTATTTTCATTAGAGGTAAGATATGCCAAAGAAAGATTAAATATTTCGAAACCCGTTGCGTTAGCTTCTGTTTCATCTGTATGAAGAAGTTTTTTTCCGTGGTATTGTGTTTTACACGAGTGTTTAAAAACTTTTACTTCTTATCTGTTAATTCAGTGCACTAAAATGTGTATATTACGTAATGATCTGCAAGAATTCCAGTAGATAAATTGGCAATAATAGTGCTTTAATCAGAATAAAAAAGATGAGAATGGAATACAAAATTATAGTTTAGTATTTAATCACATCTTTATTCTTGCATTGCCGTAATTTCATTTTTTTATAATAAGAGTTTTTTTATATCTGATTTTTAAACTTCCATAATTTGATAACAATATTATTTTTCCCTTTTTCCAATTCTTCAATTTCTCTTTCATTTAAATATTTTTCTATTTGTTCCTTTATTTAATTGAAATCTTTTTAGTGCTTCCTTTATTTCACTGAAATCTTTTTCTAGTTGTTTCTTTACCGTATTTAAATCTTTAAGTTAGTTTCTTAAAGTCTACTTTAAGAAACTTCTTTAAGTCTACTTCTGGATTTTTTACTTTCTTCCTTGTGATTCTTCAATTTCTTTGTTTGAATCTTCTAGTGATTCTTCATTTTATTCATTTGAATCTTCTTGTCATTCTTCATTTTGTTCGTTTGAATCTTCTTGTGATTCTTCATTTTCTTCGTTTGAATCTTCTTGTGATTCTTCATTTTCTTCATTTGAATCGTCTTGTGGTTCTTCATTTTGTTCGTTTGAATATTCTAATGATTCTTCATTTTGTTCGTTTGAATCTTCTTGTGATTCTTCATTTTCATCGTTTGAATCTTCTTGTGATTCTTCATTTTCTTTATTTGAATATTCTTGTGATTCTTCATTTTCTTTATTTGAATCTTCTTGTGATTCTTCGTTTCCTTCGTTTGAATATTCTTGTAATTCTTCATTTTGGTCGTTTGAATATTCTTGTGATTCTTCATTTTCTTCATTTGAATATTCTTGTGATTCTTCATTTTCTTCATTTGAATCTTCTTGTGATTCTTCATTCTCTTCGTTTGAATATTCTTGTGATTCTTCATTTTGGTCGTTTGGATATTCTTGTGATTCTTCATTTTCTTCATTTGAATATTCTTGTGATTCTTCATTTTCTTCGTTTGAATTTTCTTTAAAACTACTTCTGGATTGTTTGCTTTCTTCCTTTGAATCTTCTTGTGATTCTTCCTTCTCTTCGCTTAAATCTTCTTCGGCATCTTTGTCATGATCTGCATTTTCTTTAACTTCTCTATCTTCTTTCCGTTCCTTATAATAGTCACCATAATCATAATAATCTCCATAATCATAATAATCTTCATCATAATCTTCGCCGTCGTAGTATTCGTCATTTCCTTCCGTTTTATACATTTGTGCTCCCTCCTCTTTTCCTTTCGCTTCATCCACTTGTGCTCCTTCTTCTGTTCCTTTTGTTTCAAAATCCTTTTCTGTGGGATTATCAGGAATTGCTTTTGCCATAGCTTGGGTCGCCAGAAACCCTGCCAACAGAAATATCTGAAACAAAAAGACAACGAAAAGTTTAAATTAGCTCTTTCTCTACATAGAGTGACCTCTCACCTTTCACGTATATGACTTTCAATACTTTGTTGATGGATCACGAATATACTCGTCTAGTAAAATCAGTGCTGCCAACTATTGCGGATTTTTGCTGCCACTATATTTTAACATTAAAATTTGCCTTTTTTATGTTAGATTACCTCCGATTAATAAGGCAAATTTTGCTTTTTAAAAATAGTGGTAGCAAAATTCTGTAATAGTTGGTAGTTATGTAAAATCAATGTTGTTAATTAAAATGCTGAATACTTTGTTCCGTCTATATAATGTTTCTTGCATAAATATTTAGTTAGCTTTTATCAGAAAAAAATTGCATTGATATGATGTAATGAGGTTATTTTCTTAGGCTGTAAGAAATTGTGTTCAAATCCATTTCTAATACATATAATTTTTGAAAAAAGGTATCTAGACAATCAACGTACGAATAATTTTCAAAAAAGGGCGAGGCTTGTATATTTTCAAAATTCAGATTTCATATTAAATTTCCGTTCAACAAAGCGTTAAGGGTTCGAAGGAAAAAGTCATACAACAGAGAGAGTGGTAAAAATGAGAGATCACCGTATTATATCAATTTAACTTCATGCATGCATTATTATGCATTATATCAATTTGAAAGAAATATTTATAAAGTAGTACAAATATGTTTACAAAATATACAAAATATATTTAAATCTTATTTTAGTATACCAGACATCAGGCATTAATATTAATTTTGGAGAGCAATACTAAGCCATAGATGCCTTTTTTTTTTTTCATATTACTTTTATCCTTAAAAAACCCATTACTTCCTTCTAAATTTCCTTTACATTGTCAGTAAAATACATACGTACATTATCAGTAATCATTAAAAACATATTTTGTTAATTACTTTAAAAACACACATCGATGCAGTCTGACGTCTTAAAAGGTATATTAAATACTGTATCTGTCAGACAGTATTTGTATGTGTTTTTAAAGGAAATAACTAAATATATTTTTAATGATTACTGATAATGTATGTATTTTACAGACAATAAAAAGGAATTTTAAGAGGAAGTAATGTGTTTTTTAAGGATAAAAGTAATATAAAAAGACACATCTATACTAGTATTGCTCTCCAAAATTAATACTAATGACTGATGTCTTATATAGTAAAATAAAGCTGTTATCACACGAACTACCAAACGATATGAAGTACATGCTATTGCCTCTCGCTTGCTTGGAGCTACACTTTCACGCTGCAACCAGGGTTATTTTCCATACTGAAAGTTATCTGCTAATGTAAGGAGATGGCGTAACATTTGGCGAGTAATTGCAGCAGGTGTTTTAATATTTAGTGTAGAGTTCGATTGATAAACAGGAAGCATTATCGCGTACTAACATTTTATATGTTGCAGTTTCTTTTCGTGTCTGTTCTATATATAAAATATTGTGATCATTTTACTTAAAATTCCAAGATTATAAAAACAATACTCTCGCTAATATAACATTAAAATTCTAAATTTTAGAGTCCATATCTTCACAGGTCTTTCATTACCTGTAAATATTAAGAATTCTCAACTATTAGTATTAAGTGATTTAGAAAAAAATAGTATATTAAAACTAGTTTTTTGTCACATGTATTGGAACCGCACTTTATCGCTAAGCCGAAATCTGTAACGCAAAGAAAGATTTTAAATTAAGTTTTAGTTATTTTGCCAAAATCACTATTTTGACATTTTTAGTTAATATATTTTGCATAAAAATGCATAAATGCATAAATGTAAATTTTGCATAAATGTAATTCATGTTACATATTGCATGTAATGTAAAATTGAAATACGTAATAGAATTTAGATAAAATTCCCACTCTTTTGCAGTTTATTCTTCCTTGGTTTTGATGATTTTAATCATTTTTCGACAGTTTAAATGAGTTTTTGATATTTTTCGTTTCAAAAACACAATCCTTATTTTTATATATATTGTGTACAGTCCTGGGGGGGGGAGGAGTTATACCCTCTACTAACTCTGCCGCAAATCACTGTATAAAAATGTCACAAGTAAAAATAGATTAGTAATAACATCTAATAATAATGCTGTACATAAATTCTGCTGGGGGGGGGGGAGGAAGTTACGTATAGCAATTGTAACATATTCTAAAACTTTCAGTACTAAACCCTAATTTCGACATCATATTTTTCGGTAAATTTTACCTTCGTGTATCAAACTGGAAGTCACTCGTTAAAGTAGTTTAGAAATTACGCTGGTTTTATGTTTGTGCCTCCTAATGTTAAATAAATGTTCGATCGTCGTAAAACAGATTACAAGACAAGTGCTTTTTTAAGCATATCTTAAAAACTATTTGGCGGAATGAGCTTCAATTTTGGGTTCACATATTTGAAAATTCTAGAAATCTATTTCTGTTAGGAAAGTTTTACGTTATCATTCATTTTTGTTTTCGAAAAAAAAAAAAAAAAATATATATATATATATAGTAAAACCTCCATAACGGACACTCCCGAATAGCGGACACCTCTATTTAACGGACACTTTTCAAATATCCACTTCCAAAATCTAAATTTTTGTATGTTTAACCTCTGAATAGCGGACAGTAGTTTTGGCGATCAAGGATGAAAAATGTTTTTTAACGAGAAAGAAAATGAAAAAAAAGTAAAAAGCCTCGGAATTTATCAAGGGAATGTGTCACAAATTTTTTGACCACAGATAAATGTAGGGGGTGGTCTCTGGAAAATTCTCAATGGTCTGGGGAATCCTCCAATATCGTATGTATTTTGTATCGATTACTGTTTTATTCTTCAGATTTAATTGACATACAATATTCAAAGCTTTAAAATATGTTAAAACCATTTTTATCGTTTTCTGAATATATTGAGTTCTGCATATTCTGAATTTAGTGTCTTGTTTGTGATTAATGTTTCGAGAATGACGTCAAAACGAAAGCGATTAACTTAAAAAAAAAATTTGAAATTGTAAATGTACCGTAATTTCCGGCGTATAATCCGCAGCTCAAAGAATCGTTTTTCGACTCAGAAAATTTATTCAATAATTGTAGTTAAATATTTACAGCGATCTTTTAAGTTACATTTTATAAAATAATATTTCTGGGTCGAAAAATGACTCTTTGAGCTGCGGATTATACGCCGGAAATTACGGTAAGTAAATCTGAAAAACAGAAATAGAGTTTACGGATACCTGCCTAATGTTTTAAAATACGTAAAACACAAGTGGTAGAGATTTTACGAAATAAAGAATTTGTGGATTATCATCTCTAACGAGAAACACCAAAAAGGTGAAACTGAGATATTCCATTTAAATTAATTCTATATTTCTGAACTGGTTTACTTCACTTCGTTCAAAAAAATTCCTATCAGAGGGCCTTTGATTCAGAAAAAGGCTTTAAAAGTCGCCAAAGAACTCGGATTACATGATTTTAAGAATTTGGGTAGATGGCTGGAAAAGTTCTTGTCTCGGCACAACATCTCTTAGAAGACAATATGTGGGAAAGCAAAATATGTAGCTCTGAAAAAAGGGGACGATTAGCATGAATAACTGCAATCAAATTGTGAAGGTTATGAGGAGAAAAACATTTTTAATGCCGAGGATAGCGAACTCTTTTTCAGATTTTTTCGACTAAGACTGTGCTTTAAAAAGGATGGCTGTATGGGCAAAAAAATGACAAAAGAGCGAATCACTATTTTATTATTTTGCGATGTATTAGGGGAATTTTAAATTCCTCTTATAGTTCAAAAATCTCTGAAACCCGCATGTTTCTCAAAGAACATCCAATTTAAAAAATTTGGTGTTATAGAGCTAATAAAAAAGCTTGGATAACCAGATTTTTAGTGATTAAATGGTTAACTACCTTTGATAATAGGATGAAAAAAACAAAGAAAAGTTCTCTTGTTTTTGGACAGTGCAACTTCTCATCCAAAACATTTTAAATTGGACAATGTTAAAACAGTGTTTCCCCCCCTACCCCCCCACCCCCCACCCCAAAAAAAAACTTTCATATGCCAGCCCCTTGATCAAGGCGTTATACACAATTGTAAAGCCTGATGGAGAAAGCTTTTATTAAGCCATATTCTTTCGAAGTTTTATTCTATGAATACAGTTGAGAACAGCCTAAAATTAGTTAATGTTCCCGATGCTTTCAAATTCGGATTTCTTCAGCTGTAAAAAACATATAACCGGAATGCGCACGACAATGTTCCAGAAAAGCAGGCTTTATATTAAAAGAAAATGAAACACTTATTTCTGATAGAAATGAAGAACTATCGCAATAAGTGAATTAATGAAATGGATCAGGAGTGAAGAAATGCCAAAATGTTGATGATGACCTACTGAAAAAGAATCAGTTGACGTAGGCGATTATTTCTTCAGAATCTTCGACAAAAGCTGACTCTATTATTGATATGAATAAGATACTGAAACCAGGGGATGTTTCCTGAAATATCGAGAATGTCCAAGAAGCGACAAAACACAGTGAGCAGTTACACATTATTTTTTTTTCCAAAAAAGATGATTCAGAAGAATTAAAACTACTGATAGCATTAAAACGTCGCATAGAAAAACTAACTACATGTAATCGCAAGCAAAAGCAATCTTTTGTAACAGATTGTTTCCTTAAGAATGTAATAAACAGTGGGAAAATGTATGTACAATTTCATTTCAGTTTTATTGCTTAAAAAAGTAATTTTAATTTCTGATTAATCATATAATAGAGTTCTCGAACATACAAAAGCCAATTAATGAAACGTTAAGCATTTCTTAGCGATTTTGTGAATCTCTGAAGTTTTCTCAATAGCGGACACCTCCGAATAGCGGACAATTTCTGCGCTCCCGAGGTGTCCGTTATTTAGAGGTTTTACTGTATATATATATATTTTTTTTAAGGGAAGCAAAATATTTTAACTGGAGGGGGGGGGTTAAATGCGTTATTTATTATTAATACAAAGTAAAAAAAGGGCACAATTTGCTTAACAAATTGAAAAACATATAAAGGTTTAAAATTTATACACCGCTAGGAGAGAGAAGACAAACTTTTAGGGTGGTTGAAATTCAATAATTAAAAAGGAAAAATAGACTGAAAAGGACATTCTCACCCACATACATTAAATACAATAATCCAACATGAAGTAAAAAAATAGCCAGAGCCAGGAATCGAACCTGGCGTTCCGGGCTATCTCTCTAACCACTGAGCCACTCCAGCCGATTCTGAATCTGCAATTTCTCACTAATAAACCATGTTGGAGAGAAAGTCACCAACCATCTAACAGACAGCCTTGGATGACCGGACAACAGTGA
This sequence comes from Maratus michaelseni, assembly GCA_963931845.1. Lineage (NCBI taxonomy): Eukaryota > Metazoa > Arthropoda > Arachnida > Araneae > Salticidae > Maratus > Maratus michaelseni. The sequence goes on from OZ007598.1 coordinate 160,751,634, forward strand.
ATAGATGTTTACTATTCCACCGATCTACGAATAAATATGTATGTCTGTATAATAATTGTATATCTTAGACAATTTTATTCATAATAATAATAAAAAATGCATTTGTAGAAAAAAAACAAAAATAGCATAGAAATGCATGACTGTCCAGAAATACACTGCATTTTTAGATTAAGAAAATAATTTTACATTTAAAGCTGATATATTAAGCCAATACTTTTTAATATTTTTTATTGAATGACTATATTTTGTATATTTTACATAGCCTAAAAACACAACATCCTGTCTGTATAATGCCCTTATTACATTTAAATCTAATGGTGCTACCACACGTACTCTCATATCATAGTCAATATCAGATATTTCATCCGAAACACGTTTTTCAAGAGAAAAACTCTTAAAAATCTCTTAATCTTAAAAAAGATTATAAAGATTGTTTTAAAAGAAAATTATTAAAAGGTAAAATATAATTAACTATAAATAGCTGCTAGATTAAATTTTCATTTATTAAATTTTATTTTTCTAAAAGTATAAGAAAATTTTCTGCTCCCCCCCCCCCCCCCTCCACTACAAAATTTAGATTCTGAACGCTGCATGCTAAAAGGAGGCTAGAATAATTTGTATTGCAATAAAATACCTTGATGCGTGTTTGCTTGCATTTTTATCTTTGGCGACATAATTTGGCAACAAGTACGAAATAACGCCAAATACAGCTGCAGAAAGTAGTTAAACGAGTACAGTTTGAGAAGTAAATAAGTGACTACAACAGTATAATTATAACATATAGCAAATAATATAAAGAATTGAAATAAAATAATCGAAATAAATAACTTTAAATTAGTAAATAAAGTTCTTATCAGGAGTGGTAAATAACGAACTCCGAAGGGATAATCGACGCATATGTAATTCTTTAATTTCAAAACAATTGCACATTTTTAAAGTTCTTTTCGTGTATAATTGGTCCCTGTGTTACTGAAGATATTGCTTTTTTCTTCTTTAGCTCTTCTTTATTTTTGGTTTCAATATTTGTGACCACGCTAAACATAACATGTTGACTTACTGACGGTAGCCATCTTGGAATATTTAGAGAGCTCTGATTGGTGGATTTCGAGCTGATATCTATCGTAGAGGATACAAACAACTGAAAGTTTGATCTTGAAGAAATTACGAGAGGCAATCTATCAAACGGGACGATTTCGAGAGTTTTTCTCTTGAAAAACGTGTTTCGGATGAAATATCTGATATTGACTATGATATGAGAGTACGTGTGATAGCACCATTAGATTTAAATGTAATAAGGGCATTATACAGACAGGATGTTGTGTTTTTAGGCTATGTAAAATATACAAAATATAGTCATTCAATAAAAAATATTAAAAAGTATTGGCTTAATATATCAGCTTTAAATGTAAAATTATTTTCTTAATCTAAAAATGCAGTGTATTTCTGGACAGTGATGCATTTCTATGCTATTTTTGTTTTTTTCTACAAATGCATTTTTTTATTATTATTATGAATAAAATAACTAAAACAAATGGATATAATTTTATTTTAAATGTAACTATTTAGTTTTGATATAATATTTAGTGATTACTAATTAAAACTTTGTATTTATGTAGGTTAAAATATTTCTAAAGCTGTTGTATCTCTATAGAGATGCAATATATTTAACGAATTTTCTATATAACGAACTGTTTTGATGGATTTAGCGACTTCTTTAAATGGAGTTCCGACTGTAAATATAAAAAATCTATTAGAGTTTTCAATTTAAAAAATAATAAATGTTTTTCACATATATTCACTATCTCGGGAAGCCCGGGTTGGATGCCCCAGTACTTTTAAAGGCTGTAAATATCGATAAAAAGGCAGTAACATCGAAATGTTTTTGTTGGGAACGATGCATATGACTCATTCTCCTAGAAACATGCACAACGATGTCGCAGAATATTTATAAGCAGAAAAGAAAAATAATGCTTTAAGCATAGATTATGAAACACTTTCCAATATATTTAAAATGGTGTAAGGAAACTTCGACGTTTAATATGGTGAAAGATTATGTCTAAGTAAACAATTTGGAAAACGTATAACACATATGAAAACACAATTTCAGCAAAGCATCTATAGTCTGTAAAGTATCCGAATTCTTTTGTGCAGCCCTGTATATGATTTATAGGTTTATATGGTTATATTACATGGTATGCTAAAATTTAGTTCAGTTCAAAATCGCATAACACAGTTGAAAATTTTCCTGTAGCGATTTCCATCAATATACTGATATGTAATCGAATTTTGTGTGTGTGTGTGCAGATCTGTATACGTTCTATCGAACTACAGATCTATATATTATATACCAAGTAATATGCAGAGAAAATTTTAATATAAAAACAAATAATACAACTGAAAACACACTTCCAGCAGTTGTCACTTAAGATAGTACTGTAACTGAATTATTTTTTATGTTTCTATAAATGAACGATAAATGCTACGAATACCATATTCTACAGTAAGCATCTTCTACTGCACCTCAGGGATGTATATCAGTTTCAATATGTTCAAATAGTCCAACATCATTAAAATACATTGCAAATTATTTTTCCTCTTAAAACATAATGAAACGGAATTCTTTTAAGCGTATCTGTAAACGAACAATAAATACTTACACACTTCATTTTCTATTGCGAATATGCCATAGTAAACCTCAATAACATATATCAATTACCCTGTTGTTCCATGAAAGGAGATTTGTCTTGTATCCTTATGTGTCATTTATGCCTTTTCAGGGTGGCTAGTGGGCAGGGAAAAATACAGTCAAACAAAGTGATAAACACCAGTATATTCTTATAGAAAAATTCATCTTAATTATTCGATCAAATAACTAAGATGAATTTTTCTATAAGAATATACTGGTGTTTACCATTTTTTTTACTGTATTTTTCCTTGACCACTAGCCAACCTGTGTTTTATTGAATGTAATGCATTTTATGTGACTTTAACACTATTTTTTTTTACTCAAAAATCAATCAATCAATTCAATCTCTTTACTCAATATTCGTAAAATGTACTCAATTTTTATTAAAATATTTTAAACTAGAATTTTTTTAATACTATTTAACTTAATTGAAATAAGGAACCAATGCCGATATGCTCGAAATGTCTACGAAGGTGATTATGCTTTCGTTTAGGAGATTTCGTTTACGTCCATAGAAGATTTGGTATCGAACTATCTTGATGCATTGATGGGTTTTAGCAGATGGTGCGGGTAGAATTTGCCAAGGCAAATTCCGAAGCATTGGAATTGGTAAGATACTGCCGCAAACACTGAGAAGAAGGTAAAAAAGGTCCCATAGACATACTGTTCTCTGATATACAGGTTGTCATAATTAAAGTGCACGTGTTTGAAAGTCTCTATAAGCTAAACTATTTGGAATATTTTTAAAAAAGTTGGTATTTATGCTGTTTAGAATATGCAGAAACAAGCTCTGCAATACAAAAGAATAGTTTAAATTTTTTCAAATAGATGGCGCTGTATATCATTAAAATAAAAAATAAATAAATAAAATAAAGAATTTGCCTCCAGCTAAACTTTTTTATTGCAACTTACACATGACTCTAGCTTAAGGTTATGGCCGTGAAAAGTTTTATGAGCACTAAAATTTTAACCAAAAACAGCCGCACTCTGTTAATAAAAGTGTTTTTTTTATCAAAATGGTAGTAATTATAGCGCTGCTAAGGAAGAATATCGTCGTCTCAAAAGATATCGAATTAAACTGAGTAATTTTTGTTCATATTTGCTAATAAAACATCCCTAACGTGCAAGCGCCATCTATTAGTAAATTTTCGAATTAATCATTTTTATTTCATAACTCGTTTCCGCTTACTCTAAATAGGATAAATATAAAATCTTTTAAAAATATTCCAAACAATTTATCCTGTAGAGCTCTTTAGTTAGTTGCACTTTGGGGCCACACTATACATAAATTAAATACTAAATTTAACTTTTATGAAGAAATTTTCCGGTTCGAATCGAAATATATTTATTAGGTCTCAGTCAAAATGACAGTTATAGTGTAGATTATTTTGAATAATTTAATCTAAATAATTATCTGACTGATTATTGTATATAGACAAATTTACATGTATGTAATTTATTTTTTACATGTTTGTAATTTATCCTGTAGAGCTCTTTAGTTAGTTGCACTTTGGGGCCACACTATACATAAATTAAATAGATTTTAATCTTTATGTAGATTATAATTCTTGATTTTTTTTATAATGTAATAACTGTGCAGTTTTATAAGTAAAAATTAAAATAAAATTTTTAAGTTGAAATCTTGTTCTAATAATTTCTAAATATATAAGAATAAGTTATTCGCTTACGAACGAATTCGTTCTAACGGACAAATTTTGGAAGTGGTACAAAATCTCCAAATAAGTAATATTTTTGCAGAAAATCTAATTGCAAAAATGAATGATTTCGTTAACCCCTTGGGGACGAGCGACACGCATTTGTGACGCATAAGATGTCTTAGAATCCACGATTATTCCCACCAATTACTTTTTATTATAAGCTTTGCCTTATTTAACGCAAGCATTTCTGCGATTCAATTAGCCGAAAATTTCTGTTTTGAAGAACCGGTGGTAAAAAATTAAAAATTTTGTAAAGGACGCTCGTCGCGAAGGGGTTAATGGGAAGCGCGTAAATGCCGTTTTTTATGTATTATACACTGATATATATTAACAAGCATTATAATAACCTAAAATACTATTTTAGAAAACACTTAAAAGAGGATAACATAAAACAAACATAAAAGGTTTTTTTTTTTTTTTTTTTTTTTTTTTGCTGTTGTTATTCTTCCAAAAATCTTTAAATCTTCCATTTTGCTAAGTACCGATATAAATACCACAAGAATAAAATGAAATAAATACAGAATTCTTGAACTATGGGAATTACTTTCATGTAATATATAGCTTCCTTCAGGGTAGAGTCGCATCGGATCGAGTAACAAAATTTTACCCGAACCCCATCCGACACTTGGTTCGGGTCGGGTCGGATCTGGTTGATGCTAATTTTTTTCATTGCGGTTCAGAATTGGGTCGGTTGACCGGATTTTTCGAAGAAAGTCCTGAATATTTTTCAGTTGGTAAAAACTATATATTTGAATATTAATGCGTGCATGCATGTTCATTTTTATACAAACAAGAACGAAAAATCATACATCAGGCATAAGATTATGAAACACTTTCCAACACTTACAGGATATTTTTAAGAACTTTCAATTTTTCCTAGAATCAAATATGAGATATATAAATAAGTGACTTAAAAAACACATAACTCAGTAAAAATACATTTTACGCTTTTACAGTCCATATCCGTAACAGGTGCAAAGTTTTTCGTGCAGCACTGTATGCGATCTATATACACACAATACTGTATGCACATCACATCATGCACACAAAATTAGATCAGTTTAAAAATTCATACTACAGAGGAAAACGCACTTCCAGAAACTATCGATCTTAGTCAGTCATTTAAGAGAATTCTTTTGTGTGTCTCTGTAAATGAACGATAAGTGTTATACACGCTATAATCTATAGAAAACAAACAGTGCACTTCAGTGATTTCGTTATTAGGTGCATCAAAATTATATAAATATAGTCGTCTATCTGTCCGCATGTAACAGTGCAAAAACTACCCAACCGAATGGTTTGAAAATTAAGGTATATAATTGTTGCAGAATTTTGTAGAGAGATTTCAAATTTCATGAAAGTCGAATCAAAACTTAAAAAGATATTAATAAAAGTTTTCTTTATTCTATTAAATCCTATCATGCGTAACCTATCTATCTATATTATAAAGGACAGACGTGTCCGTGCGTAACGCTGACGTCATTTTGCGAATGGTAACAGTTGACGATGGAATTTCGGTTTTGCGATTTTTACTATTGCAATTTTTTTAATTTCTAAACATATCTCATTTTTAATTTTTACACCGTTATATAGGGAAAAAAATCTATTTTGAAATGCAATTTGTTTGACAACTGTATCTTAATTGGTTGATTTATTAAGGCTTTTAAAATAAAAAAATTGGTATTTTTCACTTTTTTTCGTATTTAATGGTTGCCACTGGTAATTTTTTTCCCTCTTGGCGACCACATATTATCGTTGATTAAAGAATTGAAATGACTGTTATTAGTCAGAAATTAATACATACACCTTGAAAAGTAAAAAGTAAAAACTTTTACTGATTTTATATAAAATACAAAATAATAATAATAATAATAATAAACGTTTTGATGAGTGATAATTTTATAAATCAAACTAATTTAATTTAAAAATCAAAGGAATGTTTGTGATGCATAAAATATTTTTCAGTGAAAAAATTGTGGCTCAAAACAATATTTGGCTATTTATCGTTTGCGTTAGGATTATCACGTTCCAAAATTAATTTATGATGAAGTTTTACTTGCTGTTTTAAATGAAAATGTTAAGGTTTATTTTATTAACGCGCCAAGACTGGCAAAACATTTTTACTTAATGCAGTTTAAAAAATAATTACTGAATTAATAAGAGAAACAAAGTTAATAGTCTGCGATGAAGCACCCTTGACGTGTAAATTAGGATTTTAATATGTAGACCGTAAGCTTAAAGACATAAAAAAAACAATGATTCGCTATTTGTTGGAATAGTAGTTGTATTTGCTGGCGACTTTAGGCAAATTTTGGCTTGATTCAAACATATAGAATAAAATTCTTTTATTAAATTTTGATGCTAATCTTACGTAATCGGGTCCATGTCAAAGGAGAGTTACACATAAATGATGTTGTCAAGAATAGGGTTTAATGATAATAATAATTTATATTATAAACCAACACATGTCTGATTATTGCTGAAGTCATTTTTATGGTAGTAACGAACTGACTAATAAATTTCTCTTTCACTGCATCTTTTTAAACTTCTAAACATCTCACAATTTCAATTTCTACACCGTCGAATGGAGGAAAAAAATGCAATTTCTTTGAAAAGTGTATTTGAATTTACTGATTTATGATCTTTAGAATAATTTCCAAGTATGAATTAATTTTAAATCTATCTCTATCACTTGCAGTTCGATTGTGAAAGATTAATTCGTTTGCATTTAAAACAATATAAATAAATCCGCATTTATTCCCGACTAAAATTACAGAACAAATTTAAAACTTCATCCAAAATATAAATATAATAATATAATATAAATAAAATGCAAATTTAACAGACATGTTCTCGAACTACGCGCTTAAGCAGTTGAAATTTTCAGAATAAAAAATCTGCAGTAAGCAGCGAAATCTCGGACGATTCCTTTGGCCGTTAACTCCTGGCATGCGGTTAATACAAAGGAATCGCTTTATTCAATTTCGAAATTTTACTTGAATATATTATTATTGATATTTTTCTTATAAAAATTCTTTTTTACGTTATTAATTAATCAATTTAAATATATATATATACATTAAATAAGAAAAAATCTATTACAATTAGAAAAAAATGGTTTTCGCCTATGTTCTGTAACCCGGGAAGCCCGGGTTCGATTACCTAGTATAATAATAAAAACTCAAATAATGTGACTGAGGAAAGCAAATATGAGTTGACCATTTCTTTTTCCATATGCCAAGCGGCCATTTTTATTCAAAATTATTTTTCAGAATAAAATTGCATACAAGTTACATTTTTAGAAAGATCACTCAAAAGAATTGTTTGTTTGAGAGTTGATTTACATTAAACAAGAACGAAAAATCATGCGTCAAGCATAGATTATGTAACACTTTCCAACGCTTCCAAAATAATTTTACAAATCATTACCGTTTAATAAGCTGAAAGACAACATCTAAGTAAACAATTTGGAAAACGCATAACAAATTTAAAAACTTAATTTCAGGAATGTCCAACATATACAATATTCGGAAAAATATCCGAATACTTTTATTCAGCTCTGTATATGATCTATAGATTTGTATATATACTACATAGGATGCTACATTTTAGTTTAGTTAGGAAACGCGCAGCACAGTTTAAAATTCTCCTTCTGGAGTATCTGTCAATAAACGGAAATGTGTTCGCGAACTTTTGTGCTGCCCTGTACATGAAATACAGAATTTATACACACCAAGTAATAGATAAAAAGTGGGTTAAATTTAAAATCGCGTTCAGTAACTTAAAACGCACTTCTAGGAATTATTGTTAACAGACAGTAGAGAATTCTTTTGTGTGTCCCTGTAAATGAACGATGACTGCTATACACACAATATTCTGTAGTAAGCCTCTTGTAATGCACCTTAGTGATATATATAAATTTCAATGCGTTAATTAAACCGCACACGATTTTTCTCCATAGACGTAATGTAACGGAATTCTTTTGACTGTCCGTGTAAAGTAACTATAAGTGCTACGCACACCCTATTCCATATTAAGCTTCTTGTAATGTACCTTAGTAATATATATCAATTAAAATGTATTTGGAATTGTGTGATATCATTAAAATAAACCGCAAATGATTTTTCCCCATAGACCGTAATGTAACGGAATTCTTTTGAGTGTCCCTGTAAAAAAACTATAAGTGCTACACACTTCAGTTGAAATAGGGAACATGCTATAGATAACGACAACAACATATAAAAATTGTAGTGCAATCCGAGCATATTTACGGGAGTTAGAGCACGGACAGACGGCATACGGCCAGACAAACCGAAGTCATAAACACTTTTCAACTAGGTTGGAAAGTGTTAAAAATGTATAGATTCTAAGATAACTTCAATTGAAATTGGGTTGAAAGCCGAATATCTCAATCCATTAAAGAAAATAAATACAAGAGATTCGTTCATTATGAATCATAAAAATATTAAAACATGGAGGTAATTATTCGCAAAGCAAGATCTCCATGGTAAATTTTGTGGAGCTGTCTCGTGTCGAAAAAACATTCGCATCTGTAAACGTAGCATACGTAATAATTAAACTAGTCGGATGTGTCAATCCCAAAACTTTCTTCTATCTCACACAGGTTTCGCATACGTTAAAAAGAATCAACATCAATTTATATCAATGTCTAACTGAAGCTCAAGTTTTATTAAATTCCGTGCAGTATTTCTTGAGATATGACAATCGCCAAAATCGTGTAAATCCTTCAAAATGCTGCATAGCAGCGCCACCTTCTGGGTGATTTTTACCAAAAGCTAATCAGCACCAATTTATATCAAAGACTAACTGAATATAATGTTTTATTAAATTCCGAGCATTAGTTCTTGAGATATAGCTATTGCGGAAATCGCGAAAAATGCTGCATAGCAGCGCCACCTGCCGGGCGATTTTTACCAAAAACTAATCAGCACCCATTTATATCAGGGACTAACTGAATCTAAAGTTTTATTAAATTCCGAGCATTAGTTCTTGAGATAGAGCTATTGCGGAAATCGCGAAAAATGCTGCATAGCAGCGCCACCTGCTGGGCGATTTTTACCAAAAACTAATCAGCACCAATTTATATTATGGACTAACTGAATCTAAAGTTTTATTAAATTCCGAGCATTAGTTCTTGAGATAGAGATATTGAGGAAATCGCGAAAAATGCTGCATAACAGCGCCACCTGCTGGGCGATTTTTACCAAAAACTAATCAGCATCAATTTATATTATGGACTAACTGAATCTAAAGTTTTATTAAATTCCGAGCATTAGTTCTTGAGATAGAGCACCCACAAAATTTTTGTCACATACAGACAGACAGACAGACAGACAGACGGGCGGACAGACAGACAGACAGTCAGACAGACAGAGTCACAGACAGACATTTTCTAAAAATAGTCAAATCGTGTTCAGGACCTTCTAAAACGTATAAATCCGTCGAAAACCGGAAGTCGAAAATTTTCATGAATCCAATACTTTCTTCTTGTAAAGATAGAAGAAAGTAAAAAAAGGCATGCTCATTTCGCTCATAGCAGACGATATAATTCCTTTCAATGAAATAATAAGGAAGATTTTTTTACATTGTAAAACTAATTATAATACGAACACATTTGTTACGTTTAACGTACAATTTCCAACTTGATTTTTAAGTATCATGACATCATGAAAATGCTCCACAAACGATATTTCCCCGTAGATCAAAATGTAATGGTGTTCTTTTGGACGTCCCTGTAAACGAACTATAAATGCTACTTATTCTATACTCCAGAGAAAGCATGTTGTAGCCCATCTCATTGATGTATATTAAACTCATTATGTTTGAAATATCGTAATATCAATAAAATACACCGTAAACGATTTTTCTCCATAGACCGTAATCTAACGGAATTCTTTTGTGTGTCCCTGTAAATAAATTCTACACATTCCATTATTAATACCGAACGTTCTGTAGCAAACATTAATAATATATACAAATGCCATTGGCAATCCGGGTATATTTCCGGGAGTTGGAGCACGGATAGACAAACGGCAGACAGACAGACAAACCGAATTCGTTGGAAAGTGTCAAAAAGATAAAATGGATATTAGAGACATAATTGTACACTACTTTTCCATAAATATTATTAGAATATGGATTAATTTTTTTCCATTTCGGGTTCAAATATTTCGTGTTCATGTCGGGTTTCGGGTTGAAGAAATTATTTGTCCGATTTCGGATGGACTTAAAACAGAATTTTCGGATTCGGATCGATAAAACTCGACCAGTGCAGGGATTTATTTCTAAATTTTCTTTGGGGTAGAAGGCAAAGTTTTCAAAGGGTGGGGGGTGCAAAATTTATCTTGGTCTTATTGTGCACTGAGGCGCAATTGATAACTTTTATTCTCACTTATATTTTTAAAATTAGCCAATGTACTCATTAATGATAAATGCGTCTCAATTTGAGAGTATTGAAATAGCAAGACTTTAGAAAATGTTACAGGTAATTATTAATAGCTGCGTTTAAAGTGTTTATTTAATGCCAATGTTTTTATTCTAATCAAATCTGACTCCAATAGAAATGTTATTTTAGCTCGTCTAATTTGTGAGGACTACCTCTAAAATATGAAATTTTTTCAGGAGGCCAGATGCCACCCGCCACCCTCCCAAAACGGCACTCCTGGCATCCATATCTCACAGTCAGTCTCGGTTAGGTTACTATTAATTTATTTTTGTTAGTCTAGAAGAAGCTGCTTTCAAGCTCGATTTCATGAGTTTAACCTCTTCGCGACGAGCGTCCTTTACAGAATTTTTAATCTTTTACCACCGGTTTTTCAAAACAGAAATTTGCGCCTAATTGAATCACAGAAAGGCTATGATTAAATAAGGCAAAGATTACAATAAATTTTAACTCGTGGGAATAATGAAGGACTCTGAGCATCTTATGCGTCACGTATACGTGTCGCTCGTCCCCAACGGGTTAAAGCTGAAGAAATTCAAAAACTGATTAAGATTACTCATTTTATTATATTAAATATTCTCACGGACATTTACTGGTGTGAGTTAAAATACTTTTCCTTAAAGTGACAGTTTAAAAATAGATATTTTCAAAAAAATATATCTAAATTTATTTCATATAAATTACTTTAAAAAAAAAATTCATGTATGGCCGCTTTTTAGGTGCGTTCGTAATTATATAAATGCGTAGCACCTATACTCGTCCTCTGGTCTGTCCGGCTGTCCGGCTGTCCGGCTGTCCGTATATAACAACGCATAAACTACTCAACCGAATGATTCGAAATTTAATATATATTATCGTTGACGAATTTTGTCGAGTCATTTCAAATTTTATGAAAATCGAATCAAAACTTAAAAAGATATTAATAAAAGTTTTCTTTATTCTATTAAATCCTATCGTACGTAATCTATATAATAAAAGCGCATGTCATGTGACTGAGGAAAACAAATACGGGCAAACCACTTCTTTTTTTTATATGCCAGGCGGCCATTTTTATTCGAAATTATTTTTTCAAATAAAATTGCATAAAAGTTACATTTTTAGAAAGATCGTTCAAAAAAATTGCTTTTGAGCGTTTGAATTTTGTACACAAACAAATTATCGTATTTATTAGTAATAAATTTTAAATCTGTTTTTGTTAAAAGAGATTTTTCAAGGTTTTTAGATTTTTAAAACACTTTATGCGTCGTAATTTTTGGTTAAAATTTCATGAAATTGGTAAGGAAGAATCCTGATACTGTTTACAAAGAAACTGTGTTTATGCATTTTACAATTTAACTTAATTAAGGTAATTAAATTTGATGTATAAATTATTAAAACGCAAAATTTTGATGAAAATGGGAATGGAATTTAGAAAATATCTCTCAAATATTAAATATTCAAGGGATTAAATAATTGATACACAGATTTGTTTGTAATACAGTTTTAAGTGATTAAAATGCAAATTCGAGGAAATATCTCAAAAATTAAAACGTAGGAAGAATTTTAAAACTTCTATATTATAAAGGACAAACGTGTCCGTGCGTAACGCTGACGTCATTTTGCGAATGGCAACACTTGACGATGAAATTTCTGTTTTGAGATTTTTTCTACTGTATTTTTTTTTTTAATTTCTAAACATTGCACATTCTCAATTTTTGCACCATTATACAAGGGAAAAAATCTACTTTCAAATGCAATTTGTGTGAAAACTATATCGCAATTTATTCACTTATTATTGCATTTAAAGGAAATTTCAAGCATGATTTTTTTTTTTTTTTCAAAATATCTATCTCTATCGCTTGCAGACGATTACAAAATATTAATCCGTTTGCACTTTAAACATCATAAAAAGTTCAGAATTTGTTTCCGGCTAATATTCAATAACGAAATTAAAACTTGATTAAGCAATAAATAAAATTGTATAGTTAAAACACAAATTTAACAGACATGTAATTGAAATAAGTGCTTAAAAGCGCTGAAATTATCAGAATAAAAAAAAATTGCTCTGGATAACGAAATTTTTTGTGATTTCTTCGGCTATTAACTTCTGGCACGACTCCTATACGAAATGACCGCTTTTAATAAATTTCAAAATTGTATTTGTATATATAATTGACCTATTTCATATAAAAATGCTGTTTCGTGTTGTTAGAGAGCAGTAAAAATAAATATTAAATGTAAAAAATATATTAGAGATTTAATAAAATAAATAAATGGTTTTCACATATATTGTCTATCCCGGAAAGCCCGGGTTGGATTCTCTAGTTGTTCATAAATTTTAAAATTTAAAAGCATCTTAAAATCATAATAAGATTGAATTTTTTTAAAGGTGTACTTAAGGCTATCTGCATACTTATGGTGAAATGTATATATACACAAAATTTCATATCTCTATGATAAAAAGCAAAAATAAATAAATTTTAACATCCACTGTCCCCTTAAGTCCTTCTTCTAATGTTTTCCTTTCTGTTGAACTTGTTTTGTTTGCAAATTGCACATTTTAAAACGAAATAAAATAAAAATAATTATTGAAGAGTGTGTTGTTATGGAATGGAATTTTGTGTATTTTAACCCCTTGGGTACATTTGACGACTGAGACTCGTCATCAGCATTGTCCACGGATTTTTTTTTTTTTTTTAATTCAGAAATTTCGAATTTATATCAGAAAATTCAAACTTCTCGCTTGTTTTTAATTAAGGAATATCTGTCAACAAATACAGAAAAAACACTATTCCAAATTTCTGGTGTCTGTTCTGTATGTTTTTTTTTTTTCCTTTAAAATAAATCTGTACCCAAAGGGTTAATAAGGGGAGGTTCTACTTCTTAATTTTAGCCTAAAATTCACGTGATTTTTTCGATTTTTTTTTTCAGTTATAAAAAATGAAATATAACCTTCAGACTTCTTGCATTATATTTATTGACGTTTTATTGACATTTAACTTTTTATGTGTAAAAAATTTTAATAATATGCCTTAGGCGACGGGAAGTACCTGCAGTGCGCGAGGATCGAGCGACCGTTTTTCTGCAGTCACAAATATCTGAAACAAATTTGGTCACTAAATTATGAAAAGGTATTAAATTATCTGGAGCTTATACCAACATTTAGTTTTTTTTTAAAAAAAATGACAAAATCGTGGTCATTTGAACAAAAAAGGTCATTTTTTTCGCCTCTTTTATTATTTACTTTAGCAAGCTCGAAAAAATAATTAATGAATGAAAATAATACTTTTCGGCAGCATAAACTCCAGCAAAAACGATTAGCTTTCTTTTAAATTAAAAATTGAAGAAATCGGTTCAATAGTTCTCGAGAAAAATGGTCGCCCAGTTTGGAAAACATGGTTTAAAAAAAAAAAAAAAAAAAAAAAAAAAAAAAAAAAAAAAAAAAAGTTTAAATTATTATAATAAATAGCGTTGCATCCAATGAGCAAAAAATATTGTAAGGAATTGGAATATCATGAAACTGTTTTAGGGCAACAATCTATACGCTTAAGGGATGCAAAAAATTCAAAATTTTAAAAATCGAAAATTTTGATCCAAAGAAGTAGAAATAGGAAAAGAAGAATTAGAAGAACCCTTAAGAGGAATTTTCTGAATGGACCTGTTTTATTAAAAGGAACTTTGTGTAGGTCCTATTTTTTAAAAGGACCCCAGAAACCAAGGGTTATAAGCAACAAAATTGAAAAGACTGAACTAAGTGCACAGGCGATCTGGAAATAAGGCGATTTGTTTGTACATAAAAAAATACGAGCAGGGAAGACCGAGCTATGCTCGGTCCAAATTAAATTTGAGTTCAAATATCATGACCCATGACCAAAATTACCCACTAATTGAATTTTTCTCGAACATGTGAATGTCCAACAGTCTTCTCGTGCCCGAAAACCATAGGATGCAAAATTTAGTGTAAATTGAGCCGCTTTTTAGATCTTGACCCACAATGACCCAGAAATGACTCACTAATCGAATTTTATCGAACATGTGACCTAGTCCAATGATTTTCGCGTGCCCGAAACTCGTAGGATACAAAATTTAATCAAAATCGTTAGAGCCGTTTTTTAGATAAAATTAATTTGACCCGCTTTGACCCAAAAATGACCCACTAATCGAAAGTTCTCGAACATGTGACCCAGACCAATAGCCTTCTCGTGCCCGAAAATAGTCGGATACAAAATTTCGTCAAAATCGTTTGAACCGTTTTTTAGATACAATTAGCTTGATCGTGACCCAAAATGACCCACTAATTGAATTTTCTCGAACACGTGACCTAGCCCAACAGTCTTCTCGTGCCCGAAAACCATTGGATGCAAAATTTAGTGTAAATTGAGCCGCTTCTTAGATCTTGACCCACAATGACCCAGAAATGACCCACTAATCGAATTTTCTCGGACATGTGACCTAGCCTAATGATTTCATCATGCTCGAAACTCGTAGGACACAAAATTTAATCAAAATCGTGAGAGCCGTTTTTTAGATAAAATTAATTTTACCCGCGTTGGCTCAAAAATGACCCACTAATCGAAAGTTCTCGAACATGTGACCCACCCAATAGTCTTCTCGTGCCCGAAAATGGTTGGATACAAAATTTCATCAAAATCGTTTGAACCGTTTTTTAGATCCAATTAGCTTGACCATGATCCAAAATGACCCACTAATCTAATTTTCTCGAACATGTGACCTAGCCCAATGGTTTTCTGGTGCCCAAAACGGTAGGATACAAAATTTCGTCAAATTCGTTAGAGCCGTTTCTAAGATAAAATTTGAATATATATATATAACCACACACAAGATTTGCTCGTATTAGAATATATGATATAACCACACACAAGATTTGCTCGTATTAGAATATATGATATAACCACACACAAGATTTGCTCGTATTAGAATATATGATAAATGATTTTTTAATTATGTGCTGCGTTCTGGAGATCAACTATTTAAGCATTCGAAACTTGTACCCCTTGTTATCAGTTGTATTGATTAATTATATACCGTATATACTCGCGTGTAAGTCGAGGAATTTCTGACAATTGGGGGAGGGGGAAGGGGTCGACTTATACGCGAGTCAATTAAAACAACCAAAAAAAAAAACTTCAAATACTGCCAAAATTATGGCTCTTTATCAGGGTGGCTAGTGGTCAGGGAAAAATACAGTCAAAAAAAGTTACAATTACCAGTATATTCTTATAGAAAAATTCAAATTGATTATTTGATCGAATAATCAACATAAATTTTTCTATAAGAATATACTGGTGTTTATCACTTTTTTGACTGTATTTTTCCCTGACCACTAGCCACCCTGTTTATGTGTAAAAATATACAAATAATAATAATTTATCATTAAAAAATATTTCATTGATTTGTTTTTGTTTACTTGCCACTTTTTCGCATTACTTTTCGTCTAGAAAGTAAAAACTTAGGGGATCGACTTATACGCGGGTTTTTGATTTTTTGCAGAATTTGCAGTTAAAAGTCAAGGGGTCGACTTATACGCGAGTATATACGGTATATATATATTTTTTAATGTACTTCACCTCTTTTACACAGTTATTGAAATAAGAGTTCAAAAACCACTATGAAATAAGAAACAGTTTCATAATTATTTCAGCCAATTACTATTGACTCAATACTTTGAACTCAATTTACTTCAAATCGAAATTTTGTCACTTGTATCCCTTGGCTTCTAGGGTCATCATATATCATGCGATTTTTTTTTCAAAAAGTGATTGAATTGTGGAGAAGGGAGAGTATAATTTAATTTAATTTGGAAGGAAAGTGCCTCGCAAAAATTTGTGCAGTTGCCCTCGCTTTTGCTTGTCCAGGCATTTCCGTTATTAAAAAAAAAACAAGTTGGAAATTGTATGTCAAACGTTACAAACGAGGTGCGTTCGTACGCACGTTTTAGAATTAAATTCATGATATCCCGTGCGTAGAACGGGTTAAACAGCTAGTTAAGTATATATTTTATGACACTGTTCATACAAATATCTTAACTAGTTATATAAATATTCAGATATATATGTATCAGCTGGTTATATAAATATTCAGATCTTGATGATTTTTAATTCTGTGAAATGAATTATATCGTCTGCAGATTAATTTCTGTCATAAAATAAGTATCTCGGTCGCTTGACGATTAAACTTCGGAAGCTCCTATAACAAAAAAGCACCAATTTAAAAAAAAATTCAAATTTCTTAATAAATATTTTTATTAATATCTCCTAAAGTTTTGATTCGATTTTAATAAAATTTGAAATGTCTCGACAAAATTCTGCAAAGATAATATATTTTAAATGGCAAACCATTTGTTTGTGTAGTTTTTGCGTTGTTATATGCGGACAGACAGACAGACGGACAGACAGACAGACGGACGGACAGACGGACGGACCAAACGACGACTATAGGTGCTACGTATTTATATAATTACGAACGCACCTAAAAATGGACCACTAACGAACAAATGTGATTTTAGTTGTTATGAAAATATAGGGGAAGGGATATCTGATTCCAAAATAATAGATACATGTATATTTTAAAATCAAATTATATTCATTTTTTTCTGTAGAAATTAGTTAAAAGTAGAAAACTTACCAGAATAGATTTCATGTCTTGTTTCTTAAAAGTTCTGCAACGGATATACGAATAAATCTGAAATAATGAAAAAATTTTGAAAACTAATTTAATCTGAAACAACCAGGAACACACAAGCTCTATTTATACCCCTAATACTTCGTCATATTGGAACTGGCATTGTTGTCAGATAAATAGATTGGTTTTATAGTATGGCGGATACGAAATATTAAATAATGCATGTTAATCATTCAAGGTAATTAACCATTGTTTGTTTTAAAATTTCCCCCCAAACAAACGTCTCGAATAGAAATTTATACTAAATTGAAAAACATGACTGTGACATATTAAGATGATAGATTGTATAGTACTGCGAATAAAAGATTTTCTGATAGATTAACATATTGAAAATATCGCAATTATTTCCTCTCAGTCATATTCATCTCATTCGTACACTCATACATCATAATTCTTGGACAGCTTAAAGTTTGTCATCTAGGAAAGGAAATTGCCACCGCAAGAATTTATAATAAATTGGAAAACATGACGCAATTCTTATACGACGATGCGTTACTTTTTACGATTTTTTTGTAAATATTTTTTAGAGTTTCATACCTGAAAAGAAAAAAACGGAACCTTTATAGTCTCGCTTTGGAAATTCCGATTATGCATAATCACGTAATAAATCAACATAGAATTATAAATTAATGATTTTCGGATTTTTCGCTTTAAATGTGCTATGAGACCTTCCAGGGCGCCAAATTTCAAGGCTCTAGGCCAACCGGAAGTACCCTATAGGTTTTATAGAACCATGAAATTTGGCGCCAAGGAAGGTCTTATAGCACATTTAAAGGAAAAAAATCCGAAAACTATTAATTTATAAAAAAAAAAAAAATGTTGATTTATTAAGTGACAAACTCATAAATTACCATAATCGGTACTAACGTCAAAATTAATGCATTGTAACAAATTTTTTTGCAACGGTAATATAACATAACAGACGGAACCCTCGGAAGGCGAGCTCACACTTGTCCTTTTTTAACACTTTCCAACCTAGTTGAAAAGTGTTTATGACTTCGGTTAGTCTGCCGTCTACCGTCTGTCCGTGCTCTAACTCCCGTAAATAGGCTCGGATTGCCCTACAATTTTTATATGTTATTGTCGTTATCTATAGCATGTTCCCTATTTCAACTGAAGTGTGTAGCACTTATAGTTTTTTTACAGGGACACTCAAAAGAATCCCGTTACATTACGCTCTATGGGGAAAAATCCTTTGCGGTTTATTTTAATGATGTTACACAATTTCAAACACATTGTAATTGATATATATCACTAAGGTGCATTACAAGAAGCCCCTTTCAGGGGCAAGCAATTGTGTTCTTGTAACGTTGAATTCCCACCGGAATTTACAAAAGAATTTAGTTCAAAATAAGGAAACGCACTTTTTCAACTTATTCCCTTCAAAGTTCAAAAAGTAAAATTTAATTAAAAGTTTCTGGTTCGAATTGGATTAAAATTAGGTGGTATATAATATATACCACCGCCCCTCAAGGGGTTAATATGGAATAGGGTGTGCATACCACTTATAGTTACTTTACAGGGACAGTCAAAAGAATTCCGTTACATTACGTCTATGGAGAAAAATTGTTTGCGGTTTAAATAAATAATGTTTCACTATTTTAAACGCATTGAAATTTCTATATATCACTAAGGTGCATTGCAAAAGGCTTACTACAGAATATTGTGTCATCAATATCGACAAAAGATGTAGTAACATCTGAGCGCAGAATTCTGGATGACATCATCGCCAATGTAACTGCCACTGGTAAAATGGAAAAGGAGGAAGCAGAGGATGAATCTGAGCCCCTGCCATCACACCTATTCTCCAGAGTTACGGAGGCGTTCAATCTTCTCAGATAGTATTCATCATCGCTGGACGAAGAACTCTCAACGAGCGAATTTTACCGTCACATGCAAAGGTCATGCTGAAAGCGCCGCACAGTGGGGCGTTTTGAGGATCTAGGTGGATAAAATTATTGCGTTGAAGTTTAATTAGGTTTTGCTGGGTTTTCGAATGTATCAGTAATAAAATAACCAAACAGTGATAAATATTTGACTTATTTAATTATTTATATTATTATTATTATTATTATTTATATTATTACTTATATTATTATTATTTTTTTAATTATAATATTGTATTGTCATTGAAACTACACATGTATTCAAAGTTTCAGCTCAATCGGAAAATTAAAAGTGTTGAAAATTGACTTGCAAGATTTGAATCAAACACTCAGACGCACACTTCAAGTTAATATAACTTAATGATTCGCAAACTTTCGCAGGAGCTGTCTTAAGTTTTCAATACTTTAGGAATGGCACTTTGGTTTAAAAAAATACTTATTGCTTAATAATGCTTAATACTGTACTAAAAGTCAAGATGAAGTTTGAAAACAAGATGGCGCTTATTTTCAAACAACAATAGGTTAAATCGTGTGACAAACATGTGACACATGTCCAGTAAACTCCTGCTTTCAAATTAAACAGAAAAGTCACGACTTGCTTTCGAACTTACAGAAAAATAATGCAACTGTTGAAAGTCTCTCAAATCAACTGCCTTCTTTACGGTCGTAGTTAATCGACACATCGGGTTTTTTCGACAAAACTCGTACGGATCTCGACAAAAAGAAACATTCAGATACCAGTATACGCGATCTTGTTAAATTCCGAGATAATCGGAAAAATGAATTTTGTCCACCTAGATCATCAAAACGCCCCACTGTGTGCCGGCCGCATGTCAGATAGACCAAAATTGTTAGCTACTTTGCCAAAAAGTAATTTTTATGAAATTATTGACTTTATTTACTTTTTTTTTTTTTTACTTTTTTTTTCTATATTGACTTTTTACATTATCGACAATGTTCTTTATTTGTACTGTATAGGTAACAAGAATTAAAATTTTGTTAACAATAGTTTTAGTTAATGTGGTTAGCCGAAATTTTTGTGTTGGTTTTGTTCAATTTCATATGTCGTACATAAATCTAATTTTGAAAAAAACTTGCTGGATTGTTACTTACGACAGTAATTCTTATTTGAATTTCAAATGCTACTGCTAAATAAATACATACTAATAAAAACAAATAAAATGTCATTCTAAGTCTTAAAAATACTTAAAATTGCTATAAAAATGTGTTTTATACGTATGGGGTTTTATTAGATGGACGAAAATTCACGAACTTTGGTTAATACGCGAACCCGTTTAATAGGCGAATTTTGAATGGTTACTTCATTCGCGTATTAACGGGGTTCGACTCTATCTATATTAATAAAATATCTATATTAATTTGTCTGTCTGTGTGCGTGTGTATTGGCGATGGCTATAGGGAAATCTACCATACGTAGAGTTCACAAAGTTTCGATGAGGATAGACAAAGACAGGTCCAAATGCATTTGAGACTCAGATTTTTCATTTTTTGATAATTAGCCAGCTATTAATTAAAAACTATAATGGACATCATAAAATAGCGCGCCGCCGCCGATGTCCTTACGGGCTTTCGATCGAACTTCAAGCAAAAAGAATTGTAGCGTTTCGTTTTTCCTGCATTCTGAAATCACGATAGCAGCCTTATCCCCCCCCCCCTCACACACACACACACACACCAGGGCCGGCGCAATGTCCCGCGGGGACCTGGCAAATCACTTAGCGGGTCCCACGTCTCTGACGACAGTGCTCGACTAATAAAAATCGTTTTTAGGTGCGTTCGTAATTATATAAATACGTAGCACCTATAGTCGTCGTTTGGTCCGTCCGTCTGTCTGTCCGTCTGTCTGTCTGTCTGTCCGCATATAACAACGCAAAAACTACCCAACCAAATGGTTTGCAATTTAAAATATATTATCTTTGCAGAATTTTGTCGAGACATTTCAAATTTTATTAAAATCGAATCAAAACTTTAGGAGATATTAATAAAAATATTTATTAAGAAATTTGATTTTTTTTTTTAAATCGGTGCTTTTTTGTTATAGGAGCTTCCGATGGATGTTAAATCGTCAAGCGACCGAGATACTTATTTTATGACAGAAATTAATCTGCAGACGATATAATTCATTTCTCAGAATTAAAAATCATCAAGATCTGAATATTTATATAACTAGCTGATACATATATATCTGAATATTTATATAACTAGTTAAGATATTTGTATGAACAGTGTCATAAAATATATACTTAACTAGCTGTTTAACCCGTTCTACGCACGGGATATCATGAATTTAATTCTAAAACGTGCGTACGAACGCACCTCGTTTGTAACGTTTGACGTACAATTTCCAACTTGTTTTTTTTTTATATATTATATATCATAGAATAATTTGTAATATAGAGTTTAAGATGTATGAAAAATAACATGCAAATTCTTTCACATGTAATTTATATAATCATTTAATTATTTTTAATTTCTAAAAATCTTTCATCCTTTAGAATATGTTTAAATATTTATTTTATGCGTTTACGGTTACTTTCAAGATTCTCACATCTAGACATTCCGCGACAATTATATCAACTTTCGCTGGAAGCAATAAAGTTGATACTAATTTTTTTTTTTGCGAAAAAACATTTCAAGGCAAATTTAGAGCAATAATATAGTTATTTTAAACAGGGTAATGTTATTTTGAATTATATAGAGAGGCTTGCAGCCCGTAAAAAGACACCAATTAGCATGGCGCCCTGTGCAGCCGCCCAGTTTGCCCGATGGTTGCGCCGCCCTTGCCCCCCCCCCCCCTCACCACCACCTCCACCACCACCACTTCTAGCCCGCAAGGCTACGAAAAAAAAGGAAAGCACGAACATTTTCGCCTTACCTTTCCGATTTCAATGGTATCTTTCGCTTAAAAAAATATCTATATACTAACAATATAATAAATTATAACACCTTGTAATAATATATTTCTTTTAAATGCTAAAAGGCGTAAATTAACAACATAATACATACACAGTAAAATAACTTTTATTAGGTTGTTTGACATGTTTCGCCTCACTCCGACGCATTTTCAAAAACAAATGAGAATAATCCCAAAGTGCACGGTCTTTGAATTTATTATTTTAAAGGCAATCATTTAATTTTCATGTTCCTTTTAAAAACTATGCACGTTATCTTTTATTTTTGCTTGGTTGTTTATTTTCATATCTGGAACCATGGAGTAACTCGAGTCACAATTTCGGTAAGTTAAAAGATGCTGCCTCGTTACATATATTGTATTTTTGCGTGTTAGTATCTCTATGGTTTCTCTTGTTATGGATGGATACTATAGACTGGAGGGAAAAATTATTTTACTTTCATTGAAATATATTTGGATGGTTTCTTCTTTATATAATCTTGTGAAGGCTGTGGTTTTTCTATTATACTTAATATCAGCTTTATGCTCCTTTTTTCTGTAACTAAATTTCCTGCTGGTCATGCCAATATGGTAATTCTTAGATCCGTCTTCTTTAATAAAAGGTATTTTATATACTCCTGAATAATTCTCAAAATTATTGGGTGAATTTTACTGCAAAAGATATTTAATTTCTGAGGGGGGTTGGCTATTAAGCAGATATTGAAACGTTTAAGGCTGTATTTTAATTTTTCAAAAAAGCTTGGATAATATTGAAGAGTATAAAGTTTGTATTTTTGCGAATCAACTTTGTTAATCATAAATATCGCCAATAATAAGAAACCAGAAAACAAAGTTGTATTACTGAATTCAAAATCCGAATTTGTATTCTAAAATTGTTTAATTATAGCAATCCTATAATCTAACGACAGTTTTTTTGGATAGATGTTTCAAAAGAAATAGATATTAAATGGAAAAAAAGAGTCTAAATTTGAATTTCAAGTTCTGAAATTTTCAAAGTTAGGTTTAAGTTTGCCATTGGAATGTTCAGTAAATGTCAACAAAAGATAAAATGTTGCCAACTTAAAATGTACTTATTTTATTACGGAAATTAATCATATCATAATAACAGACAATATAATTCATTTCATTGAAACTAATTATAGTACGAACGCACCTCATTTGTCACATTTGACGTACAATTTCCAACTTTTTTTTTTTAAATTAATGTTTGCTGTTTCAAAAAATAAAATATTTTCAGAGTCCGTTTTCGTGTTTTCCGATTTTTAATTTCAAGTTTTCCGCTTTTTCTAAATTTTTAAACTGCTACATCCTCTTCCTCACAAACAAACAAACAAACAAAACAAAAAAAAAAAAAAAACATTTATTCAGCGAACTTTTCCGGGTTCTGGTTTTCGCTATCTTTCGTTTAAAAAATATTAATATTTTTAAAAAAAAATCCTGGAGGTCGGATTCGCTTTTGTTTTTATCTCCCCCCCCCCTTTTTTTTATTAGTTTTAAAATGCCATCTACATTTTGCGGACAAAAACATATAAAAACAAAAAATATCCACTTATTACAGATACTTTTTCCGTTCTAACGATATATTTTGTTTAAAAAATTATTAATATTTACTATTTCAATAAAATTACTTTTTGGATGTCGTTTCCCGAATTAGTCAGAGATTTCTTCTCTCTTTCTCGGTGCCTTGGAAGATATTGTTTCCCGTTTTAATTGTGCTTCAGAACATTTTCGGAGGGAGTTTCATTTCTGCGCATGTACGGGGAAGCCTCTGCGTTTTCAACACTGGGAGATATAATTTCGCGTTTCAAGAGAGGGCGCTTTATATTATGCAGATTTTATTCAGTAACTTTTGGTTAGAATTGAAAGTTTAATATATCTAAATATCGGAAATTAAATCGACAATCACCATAACGGGGCCCCATTAGTTTGTTTAGATATATTTTCGTTTAAAAATATAAACTCATACGAATTTGAGGTACGTTTTCAAAAACAGATCGGAGCGTGCGTAGCATCCCCGGTGTACGCTGCTGAAGGTAGTAGGGCTCACAACTCTAGGTTCCTTTGGCTAGATTTTCGTTTGAAAATATAAAATCATAACAAATTCGAGGATGCACGATAATTCACGAAAATTAAAAAAAAATAATTTAAATAACTTATGAAAAGAAAAAAAATTAACTTCGTTCAAGAATCAGTTTAAATTGGCCATATATTTTTTTTAATTTTATTAATAAAAAGCTTATTTACGAAATGAAGCTACTTATAAAATAAAGAAATAAACAGACATTACCTTCCCCCAACTGTACTAAAAATTGATTTTATTACTAAAAAAATAGAAACTGTATGTATAAAACTCAAAATTCTATACAAATATGGCTTTAAAAATACACAGAGCAGAAAATAAAGACAACTTAATTAGATGTTATACTTTCATATGTAGTCTAATCTTAGGTAAAACATACTTGAAAAGGAAACTAGAACTGCAGCAAAGGTGTTTTCCATAACACAAGACACCTTTCAAAGTTTATATATTTTAAGTTTACTACATTTTACGTTACATAAATTTATATTTACGTATTTTTTTTTTTATATATATATTCAGTTGTACATTTGAAGACAAGTTATAAATAACTCACTTTGAATTGTATTTCAGCAACATACATTAATACTAAGATGATTTTTTTTTTTTCAAAAAAGAAATTATTGTTTTATCTTTTTCAAAAATATTCAAATTTTTTTTTTCTTTATTTAAAGTTTAGTACATTTTAACTGTTAAATGTAGGTGTTGCTTTTTGTGTTGATATGTCTTAAAAATTGTATTGCAGGGAAAAATCTGAAAAAAAAATCTTAGTTTAGCTTATTTCATGTTTATGTTCTACATTTTATAAAACCATACATAGGCTGTAGACCACAGGTAGACCTGTTCTAAATTTTTGCATTTACCTGGATTTCGGTCTGCTGACGCTTATGTCTGGAATCTGGAATCACTTTCCTAACGAAGTTTATTGTATTTATTTACTTAACTAGCTGATCCGTCCAGCGTTGCCCGGAAACCAATAGCTTTGTTTTGCGGTTTCGATAAAAATAGTAATTTTCGGCGCGCATTCTGCTCTAAACGGTTCTGGTCGAACAAAACTCCGGCACTCGTCCCTGCAGCCTACGGCATTGTATAGCTGTAATATCGTTTAGTTTTATTTTCCACCACTAGGGGACGTGAAATCATCTTGCTTAGTTATCTATATCTTAATTAGTTCATGTTAATTTGAATGAACCAATTCCCTTTGAAGAATATTCCAAACATTTTTTGAATACTTTGGTTGAAATATGAAAATACCCGAAACAACCCTCCTATCCGCCACACCCCAACAGCTACCGACATGCAACCACCATAGTGCACGATGAGAGAGTCCAGGCTACTACCACGTACAAACACCAGTGGTCTGCGCTGAGTAGTTGTGACTGTAAAGTAACATATAGGGACACATACGTCTATTATATATATATATACAGGGTGTGTCACGAAGGACCCCTAACTTTGAAAATAAATAACTCGGAAACGGTAATAGATAAAAGCATAAAACGAGTGGTATTGTTATTAAAAAAAATCGTAAAAATCTGATACAGAAACTTCAAAAATTTAGTACCAAATTGCGCCGATAGATGGCGCTGCAGGTGACATAACCATAAGTAGGCTGTATCACATCAAAAGCGATTCAAAATGTGCACATTTCACACAACACACATGCCGCAAACGAAAAAAATGAAATTGTCAGTGACTCTCTGTCGTGTGCCACCGGAAATCAACAGACAAGCTTTCCAAAAAAAATAGCCTCCACCAGCTCGTCGAGTGTTAAAGGGTTGTTGCGGTAATGTCCTTCAGTTTCACTTCCAGAACTTCTTTCGCTTTGCGCTGATAGCGATCACGTTTCAACGGCGAAATCTTCGACCACTGAACGTTCTTGGCGTCTGAGCTCTCTTTATATGTATCCGTAATGCTGCCTGCAACGCCATCAGCGCTATTTTTAACTGAAATTTTGAGGTTTCTGTATCAGATTCTTACGGGTTTTTTAATAAACATACCACTGGTTTCATGCTTCTACGTATCATCGTTTCGGAGTTTTCAAAGTTAGGGGTCCTTCGTGAAACACCCTGTACATATATATATATATATATATTATATATACAGTGGACTCTCTCTCTCTATTCTGAACACTCATGGGAGCTACCAAAAATGTTCAGATTATGAAGGTGTCTACTATAGAGGAAGCTCAGCTAGAATATCGTTTCTCAGCTGCATGTTTGTATGTGATTTTGCATTAACCACAAAAAGAAGAATTTTTCTTCCTTCTCTCTTCATTATCTCGTTAATGCCCTCCAACCATTGTGAGAAAATTGTGACATTTGATTTATAGTGCACAGGCAATAATGCGATCTTCACATTTTTGAAGCATCGTGGTTTTTCACTTTTTCCGATCACAAGTGGTTTGAGCTTCTCATTCGTAAAACTGACACAAAGCATGACGGTAAGTCTTTATTTCGACATTTTCCCACCCACGTATTTCTAACTTCTTTCTGATAGGGTTTTATTTGAAAGAACTCTAATAAACAGGCCGGTTTCGTTGGCATTGAAAATGTCAGCGGCGTCAAAATCCTTCATTATGTCCGGAAGTTTTCTTTTCCATTCCTCTACAGTCTGTAGCTTCACAATTGATTATTTTGAATTCGATGTTATGCCGACTTTACAAGCAAGTCAACCATCCTTTCGATGGCTTTAATTCTGTGATTTTCTCCTTTTCTGCAAAATCCAAAACAATCTGCTTTTTTTAGCAGGGGTCTAATGGCAGAAAGATTCTTCATTCTCATTTGACAAAAAAAACTTACAGACGTGATTGTTTATGTTCTCGTTTACCGTTTTCTTTTAGAAAATTCTACTCTGTGAGGAAGGTTCATTTGCTTCAAAAGCGGCTATAATTTCTTTCTCTTTCTTGATGATGGCGTTGACTTGCCCTGCTGAAATCCCAAACTCAGATGCAATTTTTATTTGACTTCTTCTGATTTTAATTTTTGAACAACTTCGTATTTTTCCTGAAGCTTGAGTTATAATACCTAGGAAGTCGCAGTGCTGGCGCCATCTCATGTGCTATATCGATTTCCCACTTATTTCTGACATATCTGCGTAAGTGTTGTGCTTCTTTCCCTGCAACGATAGAGAAATGGCAAACAAAAATTTACCTTTGCCGAGCAAAAAGGAAGCAAGAAACAGAAGCGATAATGCTGTCCAACCAGGTGTGCGGAAAACAAACCATAATCCTTTTTTGACCACTCCCTCTAACACCTCTTGTCTCTAATCTGTCACTAGGGAAGCGGGGCATTTCTGTTGCGTAATCTTTTCCACACTATGTATTCTAGGCGCTGTAGTTGAGGTGCACGAGTGTGGAGGCCATTCTTGAGCCGAGATGAACTCTGGAAAATTGACCGGACACCAGTCCTATGTAGATTTCGCTCGATGAGAAGGCGTGGAATCTTGCTGAAACATCCAAACCTTTTTTCCAAAATGTTTTGGAGCCCAGGGAAGTACCACATCCTCAAGAACATCTTTTCGGTACACATCTTTATTAATTTTAACTCCAGAATTGATGAAAATGAGAGGAGTTTTGCCTGTTGCACAAATACTTGCCCACACCATGAAAGATTTGGGATTTTGACGATGATAAACCATGGAAGACTTGCCTGAAGAAGTTGTTGACCAAATCCGATCATTCTGACGATTGTACGGTTGTTCCACCAAGAATAGCTTTTCGTCAGAAAACCACTGAACTCCACAATAGTACGGAGAGCTAACTCTCTATTCTGGTACATTGAATCCAGCGGTCCGCCCTTGAATACAATGCCATAGATTTTCGGAGGAAAATTTATGGCAAAACACAGATTTCCTCCCATACAGTGGTATCGGGTAACTATTTTTAAACTGGATTTTCTTTTAAAAATACGACGGAGTTTCTACAGTTTTCACAGATATATATTTTCTATTGAAAAAAATACAGATTTTATTTAATTTCATCACAAATATTTATTTGATATTATTTAAAAATAAAATTTTATGTAAGCTCAAAAAAAAAAAAAAAGTATTGCTCATAAATATACAAAAAAGGTGTAGAAATAACCAAAAGTGATAAAGAGTTTGAAAAAATGCCTCTAATATTTAGAAATATGCAGGTTTTATTACTTGCGCGCATTGAAAGTGTGATGCGGTTGCAGCAAAAAGTGGCCCGGTGAATTAGCTCTTCGTTCTATTATGGAGTGCAGAAAACAGGATCCACTCACAGTGTGGAGTGTCAGCTGACTTCAGCAGCTTCTTGCATCTTTCGATCCGTACTCGTTTGTTTTCATCGGTGAGAATTTGAGCTTGTAAGGATGAAGGCTCAGCTCCTCTTTGGCCATAAGTGGAACTGACATGACGGTGCCCTCCGTGGCCAAGTGGTTAAGGCACCACTCCGCTAATCGCTTGCAAGCGTAGGAGTCAGGGTGACGGGTTCAACTCTCGTCACCTCCATTGCACACTCATTGTGGAGATCCAGGCCTTCAGTGATGTTATTTCCTTGTGTCTATCCAGTCTTCTTTTCAACTATGACTTATACGTGAATATTTGTATCGAGCACACAAGTCAGATTATGTTCTCAGTCAATTCTCAATCGAACAGATTCACGAGCAATCCCTGTCTGCCCGCAACCTACGGTATACATGGCCGATGCATGACGTTTAAAACGTCATGCACCAGCCATGTATAACGTAGGTCGCGGGCTGCCTCACTTTTTTTCTCATCGACACCTGAGGATTTTGGGAAACGCTTTTCTTAATCAATGTCGGTTTTAGGGACGTGTTCACAGTCCTTTTCCCTTTCGGTCTGCTTCATGGCCAAGCTCCTTGAATCTCTTGATCGCAATCGAGCAATCACACACACATGATGCTTTCCTTGACGATGAAACTCCAAAAACGCGTTCCGTTTGATTGCCATTCTATCTAAAAAAATTAGAGTTAGAACGATGATCAATAAGTGAAAAAAAAAAAAAAAACTCTGAGAATCGAGTAATCAAACGTGACGTTACTTCTAGTCAGCGTTACTTTATTTCTGGTCACCCTATATATTTATTAAAAATTAAAAACTTTAAACTACGTTTGATTTTGGAAGATCAATCGACGGATAAATGTCGGCCTTACGGAGAATGTTACTTTATGTTACAGCAAAGGAACAAATAGGAAGCCCACAACACATAGGAAGTAACATATATGAAAGATAATACAGTAAAACCTCCATAACGGACACTCCCGAATAGCGGACACCTCTATTTAGCGGACACTTTTCAAATCCCCACTCCCAAAATCTAAATTTTTGGATGTTTAACCTCTCAATAGCGGACATTCCGAATAGCGGACAGTAGTTTTGGCGATCAAGGATAAAAAATTATTTTCTAACGAGAAAGAAAATGAAAAAAAAAGTAAAAAGCCTCGAAATTTATCAAGGCAATGTGTCACAAATTTTTTGACCACAGATAAATGTAGGGGGTGGTCTCTGGAAAATCCCCAGTGGCTTGGGGAATTCAATATCATATGTATTTTGTCTCGATTACTGTTTGATTCTTCAGATTTAATTGACATACAATATTCAAAGCTTCAAAATATGTTAAAACCATTTTTATCGTTTTCTG
The DNA here is from genome assembly GCA_963931845.1 of Maratus michaelseni. Lineage (NCBI taxonomy): Eukaryota > Metazoa > Arthropoda > Arachnida > Araneae > Salticidae > Maratus > Maratus michaelseni. The sequence goes on from OZ007598.1 coordinate 160,781,703, forward strand.
AATATATTGAGTTTTGCGTATTCTGAATTTAGTGTCTTGTTTGTGGATTAATGTTTCGAGAATGACCTCAAAACGAAAGCGATTAACTTTAAAAGAAAAACTTTAAATTGTAAATGTAAGTGAATCTGAAAAACAGAAATAGAGTTTACGGATACTTGTCAAATGTTTTAAAATAGGTAAAACACAAGTGGGAGAGATTTTACGAAATAAAGAATTTGTGGATTATTAACTCTTAACGAGAACACCAAAAATGTGAAATTGAGGTATACTGATTCCATTGAAATTAATTCTATATTTCGGAATTGGTTCACTTCACTTCGTTAAAAAAATTCCTGTCAGTAGGCCTTTGATTCAGAAAAAGGCTTTAAAAGTCGCCAAATAACTCGGATTACATGATTAAGGGTTTGGGTAGATGGCTGGAAAAGTTCTTGTCTCGGCATATCTCTTTCAAAACAATATGTGGAAAAGCCAAAATTTGTAGCTCTGAAAAAAGTGGAGGATTGGCATGAATGACTGCAATCAATTTGTGAAGGTTATGAGGAGAGAAACATTTATAATGCCGAGGAAAGCGGACTCTTTTTCAGATTTTTTTCGAATAAGACTTTGTGCTTTAAAAAGGATGGCTGTATTGGCGAAAAAATTACAAAAGAGCGAATCACTATTTTATGTTGCAATGTATTAGGGAAATTTTAAATTCTTCTTATAGTTTAAAAATCTCTGAAACCCATGTGTTTCTCAAAGAACATCCAATTTAAAAAATTTGGTGCTATAGAGCGAATAAAAAAGCGTGGATAACCAGTTTTTTAGTGATTAAATGGTTAACTTCCTTTGATAATAGGATGAAAAAACAAATAAAAGTTCTCTTGTTTTTGGACAGTGCAACTTCTGATCCAAAACATTTTAAATTGGACAATGTTAAAACTATGTCCCCCCCTCCCCAAAAGACAACATCCGTATGCCAGCCCCTCAAGGCGTTATACACAATTGTAAAGCCTGGTAAAGAAAGCTTTTACTAAGCCATATTCTTTCGAAGTTTTATTCTATGAATACAGTTGAGAACAGCCTAAAATTAGTTAATGTTCCCGATGCTTTCAAATTCGGATTTCTTCAGCTGTAAAAAACATATAACCAGAATGCGTACGACAATGTTTCAGAAAAGCAGGCTTTATTTTAAAGGAAAATGAAACACTTATTTCCAATAGAAATGAAGAACTATTGCAATAAGTGAATTAATGAAATGGATCAGGAGTGAAGAAATGCCGCAATGTCCATCAACATTGATGATGTCCTACTGAAAAAGAATCAGTTGACGTAGGCGATTATATTCCTTTTCCTTCAGAATCTTCGACAAAAGCTGACTCTATTAGTGACATGAATCAGATACTGAAACCAGGGATGTTTCCTGCAATATCGAGAATTTCCAAGAAGCGGCAAAACACAGTGAGCAGTTACACATATTTTTTTCTTTTTCAAAACAAAAGATGATAAAGCAATTTTTTTTCTTTAAGAAGGTAATAAACAGTGGAAAAATGTATATAAATTTCATTTCAGTTTTATTGCTTAAAAAACTAATTTTACTTTCTGATTAATCATATAATAGAAGTTCTCGGACATATAAAAGCCAATTAATGAAACGTTAAGCATTTCTTAGCGATTTTGTGAATCTCTGAAGTTTTCCCAATAGCGGACACTTCCGAATAGCGGACAATTTCTGCGCTCCCGAGGTGTCCGTTATTTAGAGGTTTTACTGTATTAAAAAAAAACCAGTAAAGAATTTTAAAGTTTTTAAATGGTGTGTTGAGAAGGTGGGGAAATTTAGATGACGGATTTTCTGACAGCAAAGTAACAAAATGAAAGACCAAAACACAATCCACAGAAAGAAGAGAGCGAGTTTGACAGTCACAACCAGAATGATTCCGTGGAAATCACTCCATATAATTTATCTTCTTTAGGATCGGACAACCCGATCACCGTTTGTGAAGAGAACCAGTAATGAACTGAAGTGAAACAGTAACTTGTTTACATTTTTTATGTTGTTTTGGCATTGCGTGTTGTTTTGTTTTTTAATACCGGTTTTGCAGGCGTTTCATTATTATTGTTTGATTTGTTTTAAGAGTGCATCGGCACTAATTCAGAGGATGTAATGGCCCTACACCTGTGTTGTACTTCTAGATAGGTATTTGTTAAAATATAAATGAACTGTTATATAGGGTTTTTCTTGCTTAAGTGAGTGATAGAATTTCAAAGAACAAGTTTAGCATTATATGTAGTTGTTCAATTATTGTTTGTTTTGTTACTAAAATTCTTGCAAATGATTTTTAATGTTATTAATATCGGCTGATAATGCTTGAAGGAGCTATATAGTTTTATAAATTGCCCTGTCATTTAATAGTATTAATTATCAAAACAGAAGTAATCACTTTACTACATATTTTTTGTTTAAGTTTCAAACCTGCTATAGACACGATTAAAAAAAAAAAATGTAAAACTTAAGTGGTGCTTATTTTTGTCACTAATAATTGTTGCTGTAGGTTTTTGTAGTAGACTAAACATGCTAGTAATTGCTATTTTTAAGGATAATGTTTTAATAGTTATTAATTTCTAGTCATTTTTATATTGTGTTATTTTATTAACGATTAATTTCTTAGTGATATTTTCCATTATGAGTCAAAATTTAATTCGAATAATCAAGATATATCAAAACACCTAAATTATTAGCAATTTTAATCATCAACATTTTTGTAATAGACATCCTGTAAAAAGGAAAAAAAAAAAAACATTTATTTTTACATTTGATTATTTAGAACCAAAATATAACCATAGTAATAAAGTAAAACATTAACATTTACGATAGATATTTAATTCATTACCTATTAAAAGGTTATATTGCTTTATTTGTTTAATTTTCCTTGCTGTTTTACATTGTGTGTATGATTTTAAAATATTATTTCACTCTTGTAATGTTATAAATTTTGTTCTGTGAATCATTAAGTTTGTAATCGCCTCCAAATTTTGCTTCTTTGTTTGTGAATTCATTAATTAAATATATATTTTTTTTCTATAACCTGAATATACAAGCTCTAAAAATACCTTAAATATGCAAGCATTTGTGCTCTTTAACATTAAGAGATATATATATATACAGAAACAATGGCTATTGTTATTAATCATTGTCATTTTATCGCTTTTTCTTTTTTTTTCTATAATTTATTATTTGTAAAATATTGATAGTAACAAAGTATAAATAAAACTGAACTATATTTTAAAACATAGAAATGTTTGCAAACAATGCCTTAAATTTGATATTGTTTATCATGGTTTATGTTTCCCAATTTGATATATATTTTCTTTTCCTTCTATTTTCCTTTCTTTTATGATTATTATTATTTGTAATATAATAATAATAATAAAAAAATATTATATTATAAATAAAATTAAACTATTCAGTTTTAAGAACAAAATTTCTTATGTATAATTTATATAAGTTTACAGTAAAGTTCTGCATTAAATTTGCTTCTTCTTTCCCATATTTATTTTGTTGTGTTTATGAATAAGGCTCAATCTAGTCTATTTGTGTCGGTAATTGTTCCTAATCAATGGCTTTGTTGTTTATTCTATTTGTTTTTTTTCCATATTTTATAGGAAATTTGGTACTTTTCAGTTAGCCGGGTGCTAGTGAATTTATACACACAAAAACACATATATATATATGTAAATAAATCATATATAAATAGGCATTTTACCGAACCAATATGACAAATAATCGATGAACAACAAAATATGCACTTTAATTTCAACTAATAACACTTTTGGTCGAAACTATACAACAAATTTACATTACGATAATCCAACCAGGCCTAACGGCTATATCCATTTTACATATCTTGCTTCATAACAAAATTTTAGAAGACTGGCTTTTAGCCAAATCTCGCGATTCAAACCATTTATAACTCGCGCATGTCTAACCATCAGGGTTGGCAAAAAACCGGGTTTTTTTTTAAAAAACCCCAAAAAACCGTTTTTTTTGGTTTAAACCAGGTTTTTTTGTATCTTGTTTAATTACATATATGCACATCAGTAAATAAAATTTAACATTGACAAGAGTGATTAATATTACAATAACAATATATATATATATATATTCTGAAAACAGTTTAAACAAAATAAATAAACAATTGTTATTAATTATGTACAAATTCAAATCATTAAATTTTATTTAGAGCTGAGCTAACATCATTTACATTCAAATTCAAAATAGTTATATATATACAAAAGTTTCCTATGTAATACATAGAACATGATCACTTGTGCCGTCAGGTTCTACAGTAATGGTGATAAGTTTTAAATAATTTTTAAAGATTACTTTTTAAAAAAGTTGAAGAAATAATTGCTGTTTTATATATACATATTTCCAAATGCAACCTGTAATTCATGTTTACCAAATGATTTAGCACACTTATAAAACATATTAATATGTTTATGTATTTCATATTGCATTCATAGAATGGATTCTGTATCTTAATGTTGATACTTAAAAGTTTTTAATAGTATTTAATTGCAAGATTTATATTACATTCTTTAAAGACTTAATCTATTGCCTTCCTATATTTTTTCATTTTAATAAGCAACACTTAGTTGTGTTACATAAGAATATAAAGATATAATGTAGAATTTTATCTTGGTATGCTATACTAATTTTTTTTTTAAATAAAAATAATGCAAAGAAAAGAAAGTGAGACTTACTTTTTTATTCAATTTAAAAAAACAAATTGAATTTCAGTAAGAAAATTAAATTGAAATATATTTAAAAAATATATATAAAAGAAACATTTTAAAAACATGGAAATTGAATAAATTTTCAAAATTTTAAGAAAATGGAAGTACGACACATGTCTATAAAGATTCTATGTTAATAAACAGGATTATTAGGGTTTAATGTTTTAAACAAAAAAACAAGTTTTGCCGCTTTTTGTAAACCCAGTCTGTTGCGTAACTTTGATTGTACAACACCAAATGAAGAAAAAATTCTCTCTATATTTGCAGTAGTCGCTTTTGCAGTAAGAATCGTTTCAACTTCTTTCAACACACCATCATTGAACTTTTTGATTTCATTTTCTTGAATATGCCACCATTCTATAGCTGATACATCTTTACTAAAATCATTCTCAAAAAGATATCTGAAATGGAGAACTTTTGGCACAAAATTTTAGTATCAGAGATAATAAATTGTTTTTGGGAAATTTTGTTTTAGCATATTCCAATGCTTCTTTTTTTTCCTCCGATGACAATTCGAGATCAGCATCCTTGGCTCTTGGATCCAACAGATAAGCAAGAAGATGGGCTGGTGTTATTGCCATTTTATAACGAGTATCTAGTTTTTTCATAATGTCTTTATTCAGTTTCAAATCTTCCATCTGTTTTTTTAAATTTTTAAAAAGAAAAACAGTTTCTCCAATTGTACAATTTTGGCTTTGTACTTTATCTAAAGCTACACTAATTGGCTTTAATTGTTGAAAATAGTCTTCAGCATTTCTTTTCAATGAAATGTTTGAAACTAGACTTTGGATATTTTTATCAATTTTGTCTTTATTATTTTCGCATATAGTTACAAGAACTGACCATGATTTCAGATAGCTGTCTAAAGCGTCAGCAAATGAGTTCCAGCGAACTTCACAAGGCATTATTAGTTTTGATGTACTTGCATCTTTTCTGAAGCACGCATTTGCATATTGGTTGTTTCTGAAGTATTTGATTACATGCAAAATTTGTTCTTTTACATTTGGATAACTTATATCATTTGCCAGTAAATTTAAAATATGGGCTGCACATCCATAAGTAATAATATTAAACTCTTCTTTTTCATCAAACATATCCCTCATTTTTCGGACATTTCCAGTATTGTCTGTCACTAATGTTTGTATTAAACATTGAAATTCCGATTGGCATTTATTAATGGTTGTAGTCGCAATATCATACAGATTTTCACTTGTATGAGCAATTCCCGATGTATCAATAGTGTCTGCTAAGTATGTATTCCCGTCTTTTGTTGTTAAAATAACACAGATCACAGGTTCGTTGTGAATGTTTGACCATCCATCTAATCCTAATGTGACAACTTCATTTTTTAATATATTTGCACATTTTTCTTTTTCTTTGCTGTAAGTATGATCTAATAAATCCCCAGCAATTTGTTTTCTTGATGGTGGAGAATATTCTGGGCGGAAACTCTGAACCATTTTAATAAACTCAGGATGCTCTACAGTGCTAAATGCCGTATTTGTAGCATATATAAACCTAGCAACTTGTTCATCAAACATTTGCTTTTGAGATGGTGTTGATTTACTGACAAAAAAGTCCATAGTATCTCTTTTCCTTTTTAAAGAACCAATTTCACTTGTTGCTCTTTGTGTTATTGCTGAATCCAAAGAACTTGAAATACTGGATAGTGACACTGACACATCATCTACACAAAAATAAAAATAAGAATTGCTTAATGATACAGAACATATTACTTCAAAAATCATAATCATATAATTAACAATAATTCAGTACAAAGACATTTTTTTTTCTTTGTTTTACTGCAAAGTAAACATCTCTATCATATTGATATATTTATTTTTGATAATTTATTTAATACTCGAGATAAAATTACCATGTCTTTTATAATTTTGGATATTTATGATTGGTGAAAACTTAGTTAATCTCTAAGAGCCAGGCATAAATTAAAAATTAGCAATTTCATTTAATAACAGTTCTGATCACATAATTTGTTCTTAATAATATGATTAATTTGTAAAACTTTCAAACTTTTATCAAATGTAATTTTAAGATTATCAAAATAAAGTTCTCTAACAAAAAAAATGTCTATTTAAAATTTTCTTGTTTTTTCCAAAATTTCATTACTTAGAATTACATAAATATTTTTTATTTCATAGAATATAACTTTCTAAAATCAAATAGCATATGCAAATTAAATAATAATATATGTGATTTTTATAATTTATCTTCTCAATCAAATAGCATTTCAAATAATAATGTAATTTTTTATAAGAGTTTAGAATCATCTGAATGAAGATATACATAATGTGTTCTCAATATGCATTACTTGTAATTTTACAGATAAATTAAAAATTTTGAATTTAACAAATATTTAACTTATTAACAAATTTTTAACAATTTTCTTTCAAAATTAAAAATAATAGCAGCAATAATAATGATAAAATAAGGACTTACCATTATCAACAGAATCAGAATCAGAATGATGATGAGAATTATTACAAGTTTCAATGTGTTTCTTCATCCTAGCTACTTGACCTTCCATTTCTTTATTACAATTTTTGCATCTAGCTCTACAACCTTTCCTTTTATCATTTTTTACTTCATTAAAATATAACCAAACTAAATCTTTTCTTCTACCAAAATTAGACATTTTTTGTTCTCAAATGCTAACTCTTGGACCATTCATACACAGGTGCAACTATGATGCAACTGTGACTTATGCAGGTTGACTGCTGAAATGAGTTGAGCTGTTCAGTTAGAAGTAGAAGTTATTTGTACATCAAATAATTTGAAAACTTAATTATATAAGAAAAAAATCTTTAAAAAAATTAACAAAAAAACCAATTGGTTTTTTTCAGAAAAAAACCATTTGGTTTAAACCGTGCCAACCCTGCTAACCATGGATAATAATAGTAGTTAGTTCATTTGGTGAAGTGAAGTGTCTAACCATGGATAATAATAGTAGTTAGTTTATTTGATGAAGTGAAGTGTTCACACTGAAATCCTACATATATAATTATTTATATATAGTTCACTGGCGCTCGGCTAACCGAATAGTACCAGAAATTTAAATATCGTTATTATGAAATATCAACCTATCTTAAATATAAGATTTGTACTGTTAAGTTATAGATGTATAGCAGCCATTCTGTCTTTTTTTTTTTTTAGAAAGAACTTTTGAAATAATCCCATAGGATTGATGCACATGATATTTCATTGAAAATCTTTATTTATATTTTGACACGGCATTTTAAGATCAGGTATGACAAACACCTCCATGCCATTCCCATAAGATAGTAACTGATTTAAATTTTAACGGTTCAGACTTTTATATGACGTACACGGGTGTCTCAAATATAACGAAAGATAATTTTTAAATGATTTAATAAAATGCGAGTGAGCACATTTTTTTTTTTTATGGCAGAATCCTGTAAATTTGTACTATATCACATTCTGTAGAATAAAGATCCCAAATCTGTATAATTTTTTCAAAATGCCAGAGAAAAATGGAGAAATAGCAATTAACTTATATTCTTCATTTCCCAAACTAAATTGTTTTTCCACAAAATTGGCAACAATGAATGTGACACCACACTTTATGTATTACATTATTGGCGTTAAATCACATTTTTTGGTGACATATTTTATTTACTATAAATGGTCTCCAGGGAAGTAACCAAATACCAAAAAATTAATCGATAATAAATAATTAAATAGAGCTGCTTTTTGTATTTGTTGAATTTTTCAATATCTGTTGTAAGATACTTGAACATAATCAAGTTCTTATACATGCAGACAAAAAAGAAAATAATAATAATATGCTTCAGCTTACCGAATGTGTAAATCATTGCGATAAAAACTTTTATTTTTCATGTATATCATAAACTATATTGATGTCTTTTCTTATGCTGATAATTCTTTTTTCAATTATCACTGCTATTATCATAAAGATAAACCATATTAAATATTTGCATATGAGAAATGTTAAATAAATTGATATATTTTGCAGCTATGAAAGATTAATAAGAACCAATCATTCTTCAAAAAGTATGATAGAGAAAAAAAATGCAACTGGTTATTTTATGTGTGATATGATTATAAATACTATTTATTAAAAATACTTTTGAGAATATTTTAATATTATTTTTAAAGCTCATTAACTACTTATTTTTCTACTTATTTTATTAAGATTTTCATTTTTATGCTTAGTTGTAGTTTCTTCCATTCTGTTTAAATTTAAACCCATTAAGGACTAGTGTTAGCATATGGTCACATCATAGCCTACCAACCTTTTTGTTGTTTAAATACCAGTATTTTTAAAGAGAAACAGTCTGTTTGTTGGCTGACGGAAACTCTGCGATAAAATAAGACAAACATTTGTTGTACTGGAAAAGGGATATAAAAGGTAATTTTTGCATTTTTCTCTTTAAGAGAAAAATAACTCTGTCCTTAATGGGTTAGTATTCAAGTTGTGTTTTATATCTGCTCTCAAATACACATTGTAAATTATGTACTCACTTATTTAATGTGTATATATATATTTTTTAATTCTTATTTTAAAATGATTCTAGGTATACTGAGGTTATAATCATTTAACATATTGAACTCTCAAGTGAAAATATTAAAGTAAACAGTCAATGTTGATGTTCAGTTCCCAAGAATAATTGAAAGGTATGGTTAATGTGAATTTTCTTTTCTAAGCAATTTTTTTTTAATAAATTATTCATTTTTGTATTATTGCTGAATAAATGTTGTTAAAAATTAAGTGCAAACATTCTAAGAAAATCATATCTTATTGTCATACCTGAATATTGTATATTATTTTAGATATGAACTCTATAATATTTTTTCATTTATGTTGAAATAAAGGCTCCTATCATTAATTTTCTCATCAACACACCAGTATAACCAAAAAGTGCCCAAAATAAGCATGATGATTTATCTAATTTTAGAGAAAAAGGCAAAGAAAGAAAAGTTATTTTTAAAAAGTGTAAAAGATATTTATTATTTTCTTATGCCTGGCAGTATTTTACATAATCAAATTAATAAGAGTGTTGATGGGTTTGGAGTAATTTATTATTAAACTGAAAATTTTACTGATTTATATTTTTTATTTAATTTCATCCTATTTAAAAACAAGATTTTATGTAAACTCAACAAGAAACATGAAAATTTTGTTAAGATTGCTCTTTAAAATATGAAAAAAGTGTAGAAATAACCAAAAATGATAGTATGTGATAAGTTTGAAAAAAATCTGTTAATATTATGTTAAAAAAATCTGTTAATATTAAGAAAAATACAGCTTCATTACTTGCACACATTAAAAGGGTGATCCGGTCATGGCAGAAAGTAGACCACTGACTATTAGCATTTCAGTGATTAAGGTACACAGTCCTACTTTACATTTTTAAAATACTGTATATTCCATCATATAATTTACATCTAAACTTTCAGAGTGCTTTTTGAAATTTTGGAGTATTTTTACCATATAAAGTGTGTTTCTTTGCAAAGAAACCTTCATGAGATTTGTAGCAAAAAAATAAATAAATAAATAAAATAATATTAATAAAAAAACACTTAAAAACCATTAGTTAGTGTTTTTCATGCAATCCGATAGCAAGCATTATTAAGCTCATAACATATTCAAATTTTTATAAATAAATAGCACATTTTTAATCTAGAAATTTCAGTTCTTATGATGATCATATGTTTTTCTTAATTTTTAATCTGCCAATTTTATAACCGTCGTATAACTCAGCTGTAAATTTTGACCAATTTTCTTGCATCTAGAGTGCATGTTATATGCCAGAATATACAGTAGTCCAGGCACACATCAGAAATTTTAATATATCATTGCATACTGTGTGTCAAAATGCAATATAGTGGTATAGGCAACAATAGGATTTAAAATGAATGAGAATAACAATAAAGGGTTGTCATAAAAATACTGTTAGACTAATCCACTTTCACTAAAATGCACCAGTTAACATATAAAAGTAAATATCCCTGCAATAAAGTAAGAAACAACTCTTTGAAGTCTGTTTTATTTATTTATTTTTAATGATTAGTTCAGCTGTGATTTGTTGAATATAATTAATGATATGTTGTATATAATTAGTCATATGGGGCTGTTTGATAATAAAATTTTTGTTAAAGATTTACCGGTCTAATAACAGTTAAGCTCTGAAAATGTTTTAATGTTTACTATTAAAAAAAAAATAATAAAATAACTTAAGAAATGTGTTATAAGATAACAAATAAGTATTGAATTTTGCCGTCATTGACTTGTTAACTGGTGGATTGTCTTAAAGATTTCTTTTTTCTATATCAAATCAAACACAGCTTTGCATGTTTCACTGTGTTCAATAATATAGAATGATAAGGATGATATTTTTCAGTAATCCCTTTGTCATAGAATAAATATATCTTATGTTTCGAAACTGGGATACCATACTTAATTTGTAAATGTCACAAAAAACATTGATCATAAAAAATTTGGTAACATTTTTAAACTGTTAATGAAATGATTTGAAAGAATATTAAACAAAGCATGTTTGGGTAGTGATTAACCTTTGTGCTCATGTCATTGGATGATATAAGTTTTGCCATGAAAATAAGTTAGGTAGTGCACATTAATTTAGTTGACCTAAGATTTTTTTTATTGTTATTTCATTGAAGAAGATATGCCAACCATGTGAATAATAAATATCAAGTTATCATGTTTCTCTGTATTTCTTTTATGCAGAATATTACAGAAAAGCTAATATATTAAATAATTTTCTCAAAAGTTTACTTATCTTAATTTATGGAAGCATATCCAGTTTATTTCCAAAATAATAATTGGTATATTGTTTCCCACTTCCAATTAAAAAATATTTTAGATGATTCTTTAAATTTTTAATTGCATCCGTAAATTCATCATTTAGTTTTCCTTGTAATATATGTCACTTCAACAAATAAAAATTGTTTTTGACGCAAGTTTTGCTCTATAATTTAATATAATCTTACTAAGTTTTAAAATGGGTACAGAATATTTCCGTAAGAAGTGTACACAATTTTATCATAAATATCTCATTCCGCTAGAAATATATGTAGTTTTTTTTTCGGTACCCTTGTTGATTAATTTTTACTTGCTTTTTGAAAATGTTAATCATGCAGCATTAATTTTTTGACATCAATCAGTATTTCTTGCCTTGTATTCTCTTTTTCACATATGAATTATTATGCTAAATCTTAATAACAATTCTAAAGATTTGTTCTATAATATCATTTAATATTTATGTGCTATTATATATTAGTATGAATATTTTTATTAGGGTTAAAAGTTTTTGTTAAAAGGTGGAAAAAAGGGTAAAAATGTCCTAGCAAAAATAGGTATATGTTTTATTTACGGGAATGTAATTAAGTTTTTAATTTTTATTTTTAGTAATTTAAACTCTAACCATATGTAACTTTTTTTTTTTTTTTTTCTAACATAGAACATTTAATTCATTATTAAACGTTACAAATTACTAAATATTTTACTAAAAACACTTTTTTAGTTTATGCTATGGATGGAGAGCATATGGGAAACAGGAGAGAATATAGTAATAAAATAATTCCCAGGTTTTGGTTAAAACAGCCAAAAATGATTGAACAGCTAATTTTTATGCTTCAGTTAATCTTTAAAACAGTCTAAGAAATACTACCTACTTTGCTGTGCTATCAGAACAACAGTAATTTAAAGATACAAAGTATATAATACATCCACTCTCTCATTCATATTAGTAATAAGTTTTATCTGGTCCATATATTTTTTATATAAACAGATTATTTTTGTAAGAATTTATAAAGGATTACCTCTATAAATTTTAATTGTTAAAGTTATGGAAGTTCAGATAAAGAGAAAATGAAGATTGATTTAGTTGTTACAAATCTGTTATATATATATATATATATATATGGCCATAACCAGACAAGGGCTGGGTGGGCAGAGCCCCCCTCTAAACTTCACAATCTTTCAATATTAATATTTAAAAAAATGTTGTGACTTGGGGGGAGGGAGAACTTGCCCTCTACTTCTGTTTATATTTATATATCATTAAAGGGATGGGAAAATGTGATTTTAGTATACAATCTGTGAATTAGCCCCACCAAAAATTTTTAAACCGCCATTTTGACTATATCGACAGGTTACTACTATGATATATGCGTTACAAGGCAACTTTTAATGTAGTAATTTTGTCTTTAATAGTTATTTGAATATATAAATTGTGATTGTAGGCTTAAAAGTTTTTAATATATGGCCTATTATTATTAAAAATGGCATTACTATATAAAAAGTGAGGAATGAAAAACATTGTTTTTATCTCCATCAAAGTTGTAAATTTATTTAAAAAATTGATTTTTTTTATTTGTACTTCGAATGTTCTCATAAAATTATCTTGACAGACATTATTTTATCAAATTATTATCAGTGAAATACCAAATTAATGATCTGATTTAAGTCTCAGTTATATTATGTAAAAAAATTATATCGTTTGTTGTATAGTTTTTTTAATCCAGCCTTTTTTTTTTTTTTTTTTTTCAGAAGGAATGAAATAATTAAAAATATTTCAATATTTACAATAATTGCTTATTTTTAAAATTTTTGAACTGTTAAATTTTAAAGTAGTGAAAACTAAAGTATAGTACTATTTGCAAACACTTTGAAATGTTGTATTAGATAGTATTAAATATTATTATGACAAACCCTTCCAAATGTTGTAATAAATCTATCATTTAACAAAATGAATTTTAATTTATTTTCTCTTATTAGTGTACACTTTTTAGTGCAGTAATCAGCTGCAATTCTGTTGCTCAGTAGTATGTGTTAAATTATTGAACAAAGCTTTAAAATTTATATCATAACTAGCTGACACACCCGGCGTTTCCCAGGTCCGTTGTAAAATTAAACAAACCTAAAGTTTATATGATTTTATATATTTAAATTGATTTAGTACGAAATTATTTATTTAAAAATGCTGTGCACATGAGGAAAATCCTTTATTTCCACTTTCAGCCGATAAGGGTTCCATTCTGATATAAACGAATCTCGACACGTACTTCTGCTGCAGGCGTGCAGTGCACACGCTGCAAAATCTTCTAGTTCCGCCTTTCCGCCGTCAAGGGGCACACCTTGTTCCAAACAAACCATCTTCTAAACGAAACTCCGACACATGTCACTGCTGCCTCTGGCACTGTATAGCAGGTGGGCTGTGCATGTGCTGCAAAGTCCTTTAGTTCCACTTTCCACCTCCAGAGGGCACAGTTTGTTCTATATGAACATCTGACATGAGTACTCGTCGTATCAAGGGAGTTGAATGAACAAATTCCCATCAAAATCGGCCCATAGAACTCGAGAAAATTATGTGCCCTTTGGCAGTCGAAGGTGGAACTAAAATCTGTAACACGATCAAAAACCTGTTGTGATCGAGCCCATAGAACCCGAGATAAGAATGCAAGTGCTCAACAGCAAATTATTTACTTTGATAGTTGGTATACATCGAGTAAATACAGGTTATGTACTTTTGTTAGGAACATAAATTTAATTTTTACGAAAATCATTATTTGAAATTTGTGGTATTCTCTGTAAATAACATTTATAAAATGCTACGAGAGAAGTTAAATTGTTAAATTTCTTAAATGGAATTTGTTTTGTGTAAATCATAGCAAGACGTTACCATACCTCCCCATACCTGCAAATATAACAAATAATTTGTTCAAGAAAATCACCTTCTCCTACATACACGATCATTAAAAAAATTATTATATTTTTCTGATAATTAGAACATAACGAAGACGCTATGCTAAAATAACTGCCAGATAGCACCCCTTTCCATCCTCAAATTGAAATCTATATCTTAATTAGTTATCTTAATTTTTGTTCATTAGTAAAAATTTGCAGTTATTTCCTTTCATTTTTACAAACTAAATGCAGGAATTGGCCAAAGAAACATCTCTTTGTAGTTCAGTTTTTAATGAAAGCAGATCCCTGTCTGAGACTTTCTTGAATTTTTTTTACTGGCGCTGCCAGATTTTTGCAAAAGTTAAGAAAAATTACTGGCGAAATTTTACAAAAATTGCATTGTCGGATGCAGAAAATTGTTCTACATATGTTCAGAAAATTTCAAATCAATATCTTATTTAGTTTTCTTAAATACTGAATTTCTTAGATTCTGAATTTTCCTTGCATGGAATCAAAAATCCAAGTCTTTTGCAGAAGTCATTTTTGAGAGCATTCTACTCACAGCATTATGGTCCAGATTGACTAATGTTTAGTAAAAGGCTTCTCTTCCTTACAAATTTTACTTATCTTCAACTTCTTGGAATATATTATTTTTATTTTCAGTATTCGATTTGATAAATTTTTACATTTAATATAATAAGCAGTTCATTAATTTTGTATTCATGATGGTATTTTATGAAATGTTAAGTTGGTGGAATATTTTTAAATTTTTTTTTTAAATATTGATGAATTATTTCATTTATTGACATTTTTTGAATGAGTTAAAAGAGCTATTTCTAAACTAGTAAATAACCCATCTATGTGAATGATGAGACAAACACTATTGGATAGGAATAGTTCTATAAAGGATTCTGAATTTTCCTTGCATGAAATCAAAAATTCAGGTCTTTTGCAGAAGTCTTTCTTGAGAGCATTCTACTCACAGCATTATGGTCTAGACTAGACTGACTAATGTTTAGTAAAAAGCTTCTCTTCCTTACTAATTTTACTTATCTTCAACTTCTTGGCAGGGGTCGATGCAGGTTTTTTATCTTGGGGCCCATTTTGTGAAAAGTAAAGGTTATTTTGTGAAATTTATTATAATTTTGTGAAAAATAACATTTTGTAACGAAAGTTGAAATCCAGTTAATCAAATTTGAACCAAACATTTATAAACAAAACTTTTTAAAATCCTTTTGCTAAAGCTTTTCTCTCTGATGAACTTGTTTGTTTACAAATTACACATTTTAAAAATCACAAAATAATAAATAAAAAATAAATAGCAAATTTTTATGGAACAGAATTTTGTGAAGGAGTCCATTTTATCAAATTGATCTTTGTGAAGGGACCCATTTTATTAAATAGGTTTTTGTGAAGGGACCCTAAATAGGTCCCAAATTCTTCCTGGATCGACCTCTGCTTGGAATATATTATTTTCCTTTTCAGTATTAAATTTTTACTGATTGTTTTCTGAAATGTAGCATAGTGCTAAATTTTTGAGCAAACATTCATATTCATCTTTTAGTTTTTCTTCTCTCATACTTTCTTGCATATCTAAAATATAGTTTAAGTAATACAGTTTTGCTGAGTAATTTAATGTAACATTATAGCTCTAGAAAGAGAATATTGTTAGAAATATTTAATTTGTGTTTTGATTGTATTTGACTACTTCTCAAAAATGCTTGCTCTATGAAGCTTTTGAGTTTTTATCTAACAATAATTAATTTTTCTTGGTTTGATTTTCTTTTCTCATGTCCTATTTTAGGTGTTGATACAAGGTTTTTTATTTGAGTCCCAATTTTGTGGGGAGTGGGGAAGGGGGTTGTAAATTTATGATGTTTATTATATTTTGTAAAAAACAAAATTTCATAAAGAAAGACAGTTAATCAAATCCAAAATAAGAATTTATTATTATTTTTTTAAAGTCCCCTACTAAAGCTTTCTTTCTGTGAATTCATTTTAATTGAAAAGGACACATTTGAAATCTTATTGAGATAAAAATTTACAAAAAGTTTAGTATTATAGAATGGAATTTTGTGTAATGCTCTTGTATTATTATTATTATTATTATTATTATTTTGGTGTTTCTTAATTTTAATTTTGTGACAGTTCTCTTTTTGTTATATTGAATTTTGTTAAATTAACTTTTGTGAAAGTGCAACTGTTCCCTGTACTTTAATGTAATATTTTAACTCTTGAAAGAGAATATTGCTAGAAATATTTAATTTGTGCTAAAAATATTCAATTGTATTTGACAATGTCTCAAAAATGCTTACTATGAAGCTTTTGAGTTTTTATCAAACTTATGCACATAGAAATAAATTTTCTTTGATTTGATTTTCTTTTCTCATGTCTGAGTTGAGGTGTTGATACAAGGTTTATTATTAGGGTCCCTAATTTGTGTATGTGGGGTGGGTAAAATTGAAAAATTTATTATATTTTGTGAAAAACAAAATTTTGTAATGAAAGACAATTAATCGAATCTGAACTAACAATCTATTAATATTAGCTTTTTTAAAGTTACCTACTAAATATTTTTTTTCTGTAAGTTTGTTTCATTTGAAAATGACACATTTCAAATCTTATTGCGATAAAAAAAAAATACAAGGAATTAAGTTTTATAGAATATATTTTTTCTAATTATCTTGTAATTTTTTTTTTTTTTTTTTTTTTTTTTTGTTAAATTGAATTTTCTGAAAAGTTTTTTTCTTAAATTAAATTTTGTGAAGGGGCCTCTTTTACTAAATGGAGTTTTGTGAAGGAAAGGGTTATTTTTTTCTCATTAACCATCGCTTCTAAAATGACATCTTTTAAATCAAAATGGCAAAAGAAACGAACAGGCACATTGGATTTGCAAGCGGAAATGAATGAATTCAAAATTATTTTACTAATTAGCGAATTTTAAGAAAACTAATTGAGATATCAATTTGAAAATTTCTGAGCATATGTAAAAAAAAAAATTCTGCCTCTGACTATGTGATTTTTGAAAAATTCGGTCGGTATTTTTTCTTAATTTATGCAAAAACTGCCAAAAATCTGCCAGCACTGGTGAAAACAATCTGGGAAAGTTTCAGACAGGGATCTGCTTTCATTAAAAACAGAACTACAAAGAGATCTGTTTCTCTAGCTGATCCCTCCATTTAGTTTGTGAAAATGAAAGGAAATAATTGCCAATTTTTACTAATGAACAAAAATGTAGGTAACTAATTAAGATGTAGATTTGAAATTGAGGTCGGGAAGGGGTGTCATCTGCTGGCTATTTTAGCATAGCGTCTTCGTTATGTTCTAATTATCAGAAAAATGTAATTCTTTTTTTAATGATCACGTTAATGTAGGTGACGGTGGTTCTCTTGAACAAATTATTCATTATATTTGTGGGTATGGGGAGGGAGGGTGTTAACCCATTAAAGCCGGAATTATTTTCGTCTTTAAAATGCAAAACTTACATTTCACACCAGTTTTTTTAAATTAGCAATTTTTGTTTGATTTTATCCCGAACTTTGAGTCATTAAAATAAGATAATGTTTCCTTAAAAAAATACTGGTGTATAAACAATAAAATGGTTGAAACTTATCTGGTACCATATGGTACCGCTAGGCTTTAATGGGTTAATGCCTTTCTTTGAGATTGTAATTATCTCGGGCCCGGGCGGGTTAGCTAGTACACACATAAAACCGAACTCTGCAATCTTGTTTAGTTTAGGTTTTATGGAGGATCAAAGTTGTAAAGATAAATTTGAGGCAACTTAATGAGATAAAAATTTGCTAAGAGTTTAGTGTTATAGAATGGAATTTTGTGTAATTCTCTTATAATTTTTCTGCTTTTGTTAAATTTATTTTTGCGAAAATTCTCTTTTTGTTATAATGAATTTTGTGAAAGTTTTTTTTTAATGGAATTTTCTGAAGGCGCAATTTTGTCTCCATTTAGTTTTGATATTAATTTCATTTTTGAAAATGCCTACAGAATGTATTATGTTACTTTTTTGCCTTGCTTCTGAATAAAGTCCCCCCTAAAAGTTTATTTCAATCGTATGATATCAGTTTTTTATGGTCATATTGATGGATTTTTTTAAAAAAAATTATTGTCCTGATTGTCATCACATTTATTTATATTCCATGTTTGAACTTTTATGACTTAGTAAGTTATATAAGGATGAAAATCTTCCTTGAATTAACTATTTTTTGCTTTTTATGGTTTTGAAGGTATTTTTTATTATTTTTTTCTGCATTATGAAACATTTTATGACTGATAGTAACAAATTATCAACAGTTGATTTTTTTTTCTTTTTTAATGTTGGGATTGATTAAATAATACTTTTAAACTGAATTTATTAAAATAGATAAAGGATATTTTTCTCTTTGTGTACATTTTGTACCCCCCCCCCACTTTTTTTAAATATATATATATATAGTTTAATGTAATATGTTATTAAATAGAAAAGTATTGTTATAATATAACATGTGTACATTAACAGTAAACCAACAAAGCTCATCAGAATGTTATACTTCTTATTATCATATTTATTTCGTCAGTTTCTTTTATTGAATGCATAGAGGGATGTAACAAATATTTGGTATTCATACCTTTTGAATATTCAATGTGGCCACATTCTGGTACACATTTGGCCGGATAAGTTCAGGATAATTCATACTATTCGGTATTCATGTCATACCTTTGACTATTCAATGTGGCCAGATTCTGGTACACATTTGGCCGGATAATATGTATATATATTGGGTCTGAAAATATTGGTTGCCAGGAGACTAAAGTAGGCATACTAGCATCTACATTGCTATATAACTTAATTTTTATAGCTAATAAAAAAAAAAAAAATCTAAAAAAATAATATGAGTAAAAATCAAAGGTACAATTATTTTATTTAAAAAAAATGTAAATGAAAATTACTAATTACAGTTGTGTAAATAAACTTAATTTAAAAAAGATGACTCTTATGATGTAATTCAAGGACAATCCTTCATTTCTCAATGTTTATATCTGAAAATATATTTATTGTTTTTTTTTTTTTTTTCAACATTATTATATGTTGGACAATTCATTGTATAATATGTCATCTTTATTTGTTTACATGAATAATGTAAATTATTTTTCTAAAAATGAAGTTATTATTGAACAAGTGGACTGTGACCATTACCGTCTTTTAAGGATGTTGGTCAGTGAGATCTCAAATTCCCTTCACTAATGTTAAACCTGTAGGGCATGGAATGTATTCGTATTTTAAAATATCTTCTCAGAAAATAAATATTTTTAATTTCTTTTTTTTCTGTATACTCTTCTTAAAAGATGTCTCTCTTTAGTTTACAAAATATTTCTAAAATCTATGTTTAGTTTATTACTTCATGTGTTAAAAGCTGATGAGTTGTGAATCAGATTTTAACTCTTCAAATAAATTTAAATGTATATTTTAGAAATATTTTGATAATTAAAAAAAAAAGAGAGATCCTTTAAAAAGAGAGTATACAGAAAAAATAATTTAAAAAATATTAATTTCCTAATGAGATATTTTAAAACTAAGAATGCATTTTCCATTTTTAAGCAAGGGAGAATTTGAGACCTGACTGACCAATACCCTCAAGAACAGATGCCTTCTGATTGCTATTTAAACCACATTTCCTGAAAAGGTTAAAATACAAAATTAATACCTCATTTCATTTAAAAATAAATTATTTTTATAATATAAAATTTAACATTTCTTTATCTGACCTTTATAATGATTTTTTAAATTATAAAAATAATAAATTCAATAAAGTTATTGTATTATATTATGTCCTGTAAAACCAGTTTATCTTTTGCAGAGCATGCTATTTTATTTTTGCTATTAAATCACTTTTAGAAATACAAGTGAAAATTGCTAAATAAAAGTCTGTTTATTATGAATTTTTGGTACTTTTCGTTTAGCCGGGCGCCAGTGATATATCTTCATATATAAATATGTATGTATATGCATATATATGTATATTCATACATATATGTATGTATATATATGTGCATGTAGATATTTTTGTATCTATACATATGTGTGTATATATATATGTATATAAATCACTGGTGCCCGGCTAACCGAAAAGTACCGAATTTTTTTATTTAATGTATCTTTTTGTCAGGTTATTCACCAAATTTCTTCGTAAAACTCCATTTGCGAAAATTATTTTTGACAGGATGTTTTGCTGAGTTTTGTTAAATAGAAATCTAATTATATTCTATCTGAATCAGTAATTAAAATTATGATAAAAATTTGCTGCATAATATCAATAATGTACAAATGTGTTATTATGTAATTATTATTAATATACGAATAAACAAAATTCAACTTAATTAGTCTTTAATTTTTTTTTTTTTTTTTTTTTTTTTTTTTGAAAGGGTGCATTTAGCCACAGAATATTCAATATCTTAGCTAGTCAAATCCCTATTCACTACATAACTAATTTCCAAAACCATGTAATTTACCTTTCCAAAGTACCTATTCTTAAATTTTTACTTATTTCTTTTCTAACAGGCTTGTCATGCTACTTTTAATCACAAATTTCATTCAATTTCTTATACTTCTTTTTTTTTCTTACCTTTTATCATTATCAAATAACTAATTAACATTATTATTGCTTCCTATGTTTTAAACTTTCTTCTACTTTACTAACATGTAACAATTTTTCTTTATTCTACTTTCAGCTTTCAAAATCTTTCTAAGAGAACTTTGTTGCTGCTGTATACATCCGCTTTTGTGCTTGTACAAATTTTCGACTGTTAATTTTTTGTCAGTTATCTTTTGTGTAAAATGAAAGTCAATAAAAAATATAGAGTTACTTGAAATAATTTGTTGAAATTTTTTATATCTTGTACATTTTATTGGGTTGTTTAAAAAATAATTTTACTTTTATGCCCTATGAAAATGAATGACATTTTTTTATAGTATATAAATATTTTATTGTTACATAAATGAATTAATTGTCATATAAATTTTTTCCCTATCATGATTTTAATTTACATAATGTATATCTAATGTAATGTCTTCCAAGTATCCAGAAAAAGGGGAAAACAAAAAATGAATATGTTAGGATCATTGCATACACCCTTACATTAGCCATAACCTAGAGCCGGCCCTAGTAGACATAAATAATTATTATCTCTCCCTAGATCTGAAGTAAGTAGAGTATAAACAAGGCTTTTTTCTTGCCCCCCCCCCTTTCTTTCTAAATAAATTAATCAACCTGGTGAATATATCACTAAAATCAGTCCACGTATTATCAAATTATGAGTTAATAGAAATATGCAAATAGACAGAATTAAGTGCCTTATTCTTTCCTTACTACACCTCCTTTTTCCTTTTCTTCCTTAAAGATATTCTCGAAAAATAGTTTTTTCCTCCCTCAACAACGAAAAATATTCTGGCACATTCACAAATTCATTTTTATACTGTATTATGCAAATGCATATTGGCAAACCTTACCATTAAAGTGTTTTAAAATCAAATGTCATTTTTCTGATTTCAATAAATGTATTGCAATTTGAGTTAGAATCATTTGCTCTGTTATGTCAAGCTCTCTCTGACTTGTTGGCAGGTCTTGAAGTAGAAAAATCTACGAACTGGAACACTATTTCAAAATTATTGTTGACTAAAAAAAATTTTTGAAAATTAAAATTTTTTTTATTTTTAACCATACAAAAACAATTTAAAATGCATTCAAGATTCTAAATAATAATTTTAAAAACCTACAGAGAGCACAATAAGCAATACATGTAAAATATCACGTTTATGTGTCAGATAATGGCAAATAATTTTTCTTTTGCCAATAACAACAAGCGGAGTGTAAACAAACTCTGTGTTTCTGCTAAGGCCTCAATTCAGCCTGCTTCCTCTCCTTTGTATCACTGTATGAAATATGAGTGCCAAGTTCAGTCATCGGGTTGAGTCGTTCACTTGGAGTAGGAATTATTGCAATCGCTTCACAGCCATGAGTATGGATGGTGGCTTATCACAGTTATGTTAAGTGCATCACTGCACATTCTATCCATTTTTTTTGGATGAACCTAGACCAGAATGGAAATACTATTGTTTTTCAGGAACTGTAAAAATATGTTTTAATAATTGCATGAAACAGAAATATTTACCATAGTTTCACGAACCAGAACAATATTTGTCATAATTTCATGAACCGGAATATCATTCCTGTTTTCTCCAGTACATTTCGAGCCCTGCTTGTCCTGATCGAAAATTTGGCTCAAAATGATAACTTTTGACGCCATTGTCTGAAAGATCTTTCGTCTTTATAGGAAAAAAAGAAACACTATTCTATTTCTTACTGTCTGAATAAGAACATCTCTAAATTTTATGTGTTTACGAATAACTATGAATTCAGGAATGATCAGAAAGTAGACATTTTAATTTTGAAGACAGCCTTAAGAAAGAAAGAAAAAATGCGTGACTGGCAGATTTTATTTATGTACCAATGTGGCTAAGACAAATATTTATTAATTTTTATTTTAAAAAATATATTTTCACTCTTGGTTGTCAGTAAAAACTGCAGATGAGGTTATTGAGGTTTTCACATTGTTTATACATGTTGGAAAAATGCTTGATAAGAAAGAGTTCATTTTCAAGTGCTTGAAAAATTTAAAAATGTAATTATAGTCCTTGAATATTCAAATGAAATTTAGCAATCAAATAAAATTTGATTGCCAAATTTTATTTGGCAATCTTTGAGACTTTACTGCTTCGTTTGTAATGATATCACACTTTTTTTTTTCTCTCTTAAAGAAAATGTTCAAGCTGTATTAACTTTTTACAGTCTGGTGAGAAATTATTAAGACCATTTTAGTTTTGTAAATTATGAAATAAAGGTAGGTTCTAATTATAATTTATATATATAAAACATGATGTTATGTCATAATTATTGCAATTAAGTTTCAATAAGTTTGAATAATGTGATAAATGATTAAATTTTATCTTTTAAAGCTCTACATATACCATACATTTTAAAGATCATATTTAAACATTGACAAATCACCACACATAAAAAAAAGAAACATTTTTGTTACATATACTGCTATTTACTTTTAAAATTGATTTAAACTTCACATGTATATTATATTTCATATGTATTTAAAAAAAATGAAATTATTTGATACAGGGCTCGTTGATGTATATCAATGGATATATATCCGATATTTATTTTCAAAATATCAAAATGTTTGATATTTTCGATATTTTTATATTTGATATTTATTTTCAAAACATCACGATGTTTGTTATTTTCAATATTTGATATTTATTTTCAAACTATCATTGTGCAAGATATTTTTGACATTTTAAGTCAAAACAAGTTAAATTTAACAAATTAAATTTTCAACTGAAATTGACTGTTCTATTCTGTAGATAAAGAACATTTGTGTCTGGCAGTGTAACTTTTCTAGCTAAAGAAAAAAACAAAAATCGTATCCACACTTTGTTTGAAGTTTTTATTTTTAAATGTAGATTATATGGGACTAATAATTATATAAGATATAACTAATTCAGGACAGATGTAGAAAGATAAACTGTCTAATTTAGATAATCAGTTCTATACAGCTTCATTAAAAAATAATCAATTTCTGGTTTTTGGTGGAAAGTTTGGAGCTTAAATTGTACAACATGTTAGGAAATTAAAAAAATAAACTGACATTTATGTTTAAATTTTTCAATTAAAAAAAAGAAAAAAAACTATTTTGGTATTTAATTTTTTATTTTATAAATTTCTGATTTCTTGATAGTTGATAGTTGATACTGAATCTTATAGTTGTTTTTTTTATAAGTGTATAAAGCAAATTGTTTCTGTTTTGTTAATTAGCTGATCTTCAATTTTGTTCAAAGGGAAAAAAAAACAGTTTTAGTATATTGTTTAAGTTTTCATGTTAAGTGAATATATTTTAGTTCCTAATCTATATTATGCTTGAAAATATTTATTATCAGCAGTAAGTTGACTATTTTGAAAATATCAGATATATATCGAAAATATCGGATATATATCAAAATATCGGATATTACCCTGATCTGATATAATACTTGAAAACATCCATATTTAGTAAGTAATCAGTGAGTTCTGATGACTTATATATTTAAAAAAGTTTTTCTGTTTTTCCTGTTACTAAGAGTTTTCGTAACTTATTCCAGATAAATCTGTATGAAGAGATTAAATCATAGGATGATCAATGTTGAAAGGGAAGTTAGGAAGGAGCTAATATTTGAGGAGATTTTAGTACATGTAAGTGTAATAAAAAGAGAGAAAAATAATAAGGAACAGATGTGTTACACTCACGCTAAAATGTAAACAAAAGATTGGCGACTGTTTGGTTGGCGCGATTTCCAAGACTGCGCCAAACTAATAACTTAATACAATGGCTAGGTTGCCATTAAAGTTAAAAATCCCCTAAATTTGGCGACTTTTTTCTTTTTTTTAACCGATTAATTTTTTTATTTTTTTTTTTAGCGTGAGTGTAAAGCATCTAAGCCAATAATAATTTAAAAAAAAGTTTTTTTTTTTTAAGTAAAACTTGTTAATGTTAAAAATGAAAATACTCGTTGGTATTCAAAAAAGTTATTCATGCATATCCCATTCCTAATAATTGTTTTCAATAGTGAAAAATAGTGTTATTTTTATTAAAAGACTTTACGTATGATTTTAAACATTTATGAGAAAAAACAAGACTATTTATTACACATCAATAGTCCTTAAAATTAGTTCAGTAATACAGTATATAACTAATCAACTATTTTTCTAAAAATAGTTTTAAAATAGAATGTTAAATAAAAAGTGTTAAAGGCCAGTGTACACCAAATAAAGCAATTGATATGCCTTTTTAAAAGTTAGCTGACATATTTACAATTCTGCATGTATGAGTTATTTCAACATTAATATTTTTGTTATTGAAAAATTTTGTTATTTATTAACTAACTCGATAAAATATCTTTAAAATTATTATTTTTTTTAAAATAAACTTAAAAATGTGCCGTTTATAATTAAAATTTTTCACTGTATGAAAGCCAAATTTGGCCCAAAAAAGCCAGATGAAACTAATAAAAGCCTCCGGCGCGGCGTGGCTTTTTTAATTTTAACCTGGCGTTTTTTGCAACCCTTCTCAACAGCGCATTTGTTCCTGCCCTATACATATATACCGTATTTTCCGGTGCATAAGAAGCAACTCTAACACTAAAACACTTGAAAGTAAAAAGAATGACAATACTTAATCAAGATTTTAATATTTAAAAAAAAAAATTAAGCGTTTAACACAGGCCTTAATTTGCGCCGGAGCCCACTGGAGCTCAGCTCCGGCACTTCTATGTTTTTAGTAAATATTTAAATATTGGCCAAAATTCACCTGAGCTCATAAAAACTGCGCTCCGGAGCCCAGTGCAATAATGCTTCCTAAAAACGAATCCTAAATTACCCTTTTCTTTCCCTCCGATCTTTTGCCTTCTTTTGTATCAAAACACTTATAAGTGACGTAATGTGTCGCTCACGTAAGAGATGGGCTACTATGCATTTTGCATGAAAGTCAACAATATATGAATTAAAGAGAATAAAATTTCCTACATTTTATGTACTGAAAGTTTTTTTTCTGCGAACAATGGTTTAGCCGTGAGCGTGTCGCAAAAATGGGTGTTGAAAACAATAAACTGTAAAAACGGAAATTACGGCACTGTACGTCAATGTAACATGGAAACTAACTATTTTACGCAAACGTTAACCATTAATGATACTAACGATTATATGATTGACAATATTTTATGCATTTGAGGTAGGGGAAAAGTGCGATCCGGCGCCAGAGAAAGGTGGGAGCAGTGGAGCAGCTCCATCTCTTCTCATGAGTCGAGGGTGCTCCTGCTCTGGAGAGATCGTACTCTAAGAGGAGGTAAAATTGGGAGGGGTAAAAGACAAAAACGGGAATTACGGCCCTGTACATCTATGTAACATGAAAATTATCTATTTTAAGCAAACGTTCACTATTAATGATTCTAAATCTGTGTGACTTACTACATTTTACAAAGAAGTTGCCTGATAATAAACCGACGACTCATGAAACATTATTTAGTAGACGACGAGTTGGTCTCTATTAATCCCTCAACATTGTAACAACGAATTTCGGTTGCAAAGCATTCGGACGAAGACCTTGAGGAGTTTTTGAGACACGATCTAGGCCCTTATTCCTTATCCCTATTCGACAATGGCTTAAGAAATGGAACTAAATGTACTCTCTACAAGGCATTCAAATCCCTAACAAACAAGCGGTTCAGTGGCAGGATTCAATTCGTCATTGATGGTGGTTTTTTATTGCATAAGGTTGTTTGGCCTAAGAATCGGTCTTTTTCAACATCTGCGACAAGTATGTTGAGTATGTACAATCAAAATACCAACTGCAGACAGTAGTTGTCTTTGATGGCTAACCTAATGACTTACAAGGTGGTACAAAAACTGCTGCGCGTATGAGACGAGCAAGGAAACTTGCTTCAACTGACATATTGTTTGACGGTACAATGATACTTACCATTTCGAAAGAAAAGTTTCTTGCTAACCCAAAAAACATTTTTCGGTTAATATCTATGATGATTGACAAGTTCTCATCAGCAGATATTATATGCAAGCAAGCAAAATAAGACACATTGATTGTAAACACTGCTTTGTCCTTGGCTCCATCAAATAAGATGATGATTATAGTTGGGGAGGATGTAGATCTCTTGGTCATTTTCTTGGTTCTGCAGGGCTGAAAACGTTTTCTTTTTAAAATGTTTTCTCTTCTCCATAAGTCTACTTTCTATGTTGTAGATGTCGATGAACAGCAGGGGCAGGGGCCTTCAAATAAAAGAACGCAGAAATAAGATTTTTGCTTTTTTACTTTATGTAAATATACTTACTAATGTACATAATTATTTATAATTAAATAATGATTCATAATGAGTCGTCGTATTTATTATCCGGCAACGTCATTGTAAAATGTAGTTCAATCACATAGTTTTTAGTCAGCGTTTGCTTAAAATGGTTAATTTTCCTGTTACACAGACGTACAGGGCCGTAATTCCCGTTTTTTAGTTTTTTTTTCATTATTATCTTTTACCCCCTCCCAATTTTACCTCCTCTTAGAGTACGAGCTCTCCGGAGGTGGATCTGCTCCACTGCTCCAACATTCTCCTGGCGCCGGATCAGCACTTTTCCTCCACTTCAAATGCATAAAATATAGTCAATCATATCATTGTTAGTATCATTAATCGTAAAATGGTTAGTTTCATGTTACATCGACGTACAGTGTCGTAATTCCGTTTTTTTTTTTTTTTTCTTTAACTGTTTTCAGTTTAACACCCATTTTTGCGGCACTCTCACGGCTAAACCATGAGTTGATCAGAGATAAAAACTTTCAGTGCATAAAATGTAGGAAATTTTATTCTCTTTCATTCATATATTGTTGACTTTCACGCAAAAGGCATAGTTTTAGACTTATTTTGAAAAAACAGAGAAAAGTCCGTTTTTTTACAAGTTTTTCGTAAAAAAAAAACTTTTTTCCCGGGAAAAATTTTGTTGGAAAACCTCAGATTCGTGTTCAGCGACCCAAAAAACATAAAGGAACTAAATATCAAAACTTCCCTTTATTTGCCCTTTTTATCCCCTAATGCCTGGACTAAAAGGGCAGTTTGTTTGTGCTAATCCTCCGAAGAAACAGACGTTTCCGGATTTCAGGTTAAAAAAATATTTTTTTAATTAATATTGTGACAAAATTTGATGTTATTTAATAAAAATTATAATGCATTCATATAATTTAATAGTATTTTAATCATTTATTAGCATTTTAACTAGTTTAAAATTTTGTTTGATTGATTGTAAGTTAAATTTTTGTCCGGGATTTTGAAATATAATCACAAACACCCGAAAAGCTTTATTATGAGCCGTGTCGGTTAACTATGTGCGTCTATAATAAAAAATCTTTTTTTTAAATAAATAAATAAAAAAGAAACTTAATGATGCTTTGACTGTTATCTGAAAGAAATAGCTAGTAAATATACATTTAATTAAGAAATCTTCCATAATCATAAATTTAAAATGTCCCATTCAAATGTTTAGTAACAACGTTTTTCGAACAACTGAAATAACGACCATTCATGTTGTTAAAAGAAGAAAAAAAAATATTGATTAAAAAAAATCTCCATAATGACATACAGAGAAATAGAAAATTAGCGACCTCGTTATAAATAAATCAAAAGTGTTTGCAAAACTCTCTGATAGCAATCCAGTTTAAACTTAAACGAAATGATCAGAATCCCCCTCATTAAATGTCTGGATGAGTAATTTTATTTTATTCTAGTACAATTGCAGAAACTCTTTAAAATTTGAATATATAATGAGAAACATTTATATTTATGACTTGCTCTCTTATGATTTTTCTTTTAATTTCTCAAAAAGAAAAGCAAAGAACATTTTTTGTAAAGAGTTACACAGCTGCAGAGTTTTAGTTAATGATAATTTATACATTTTACAAAAGGCAAATTAATCTAGCAAAAGATTGTTTCATTAAAAAAGAACATCAGAGCAAAAAATTTAATCATCGCTTTAATTGGAAATCAAATTGCACCAGATGAAAAAGAATGAGGGGAGAAGATAAAGTTTATTATTTTCAGCAGATGTAATTTATTTCGTAATAGGATTTTCAATATTTTGAGTGAATTATTAAGAAAACAAATATAAATCTTGATCAGCCATCATTGAAAGTACGCTTTAAAATTTTTAAGTTCTATCACCAAAGGTACGCATTAAAATATGTCAGTGGATTTTTAAAGATGACATATTTAAAAGTCAAATAGATTTAAAAAAAAAATACAAATACAATAATGATTAAAATAAAATCTAGAGTAAAAATAGAAAATTGGTATTCTACAGGGCGTAATCCCCGTCATTTAATCCCAAGGACTCCTAT
Organism: Maratus michaelseni; assembly: GCA_963931845.1. Lineage (NCBI taxonomy): Eukaryota > Metazoa > Arthropoda > Arachnida > Araneae > Salticidae > Maratus > Maratus michaelseni. The sequence goes on from OZ007598.1 coordinate 160,811,176, forward strand.
GGATACACTTCAAAATGCAAAAAAAAATTGAGGTAGCGTAACTTATTCTGATCCTGGCCCTCCGCAAAAATATTTTTGCAAATTATGCTTTTACTAAAAATGCAAAATTTTATATAAACGAACATCCGAAAGATTTGAGCTTTGAATTGAATTTAATGTGTTCAACATATATTTTTTTACGTAAGAATTGAGTTGCCTGCATTTGACAATATTTAAATTATCGTGATTTTGACTGAAAAATTCGCAAATGTAAATTGCACCCAAATATGTAATAATTATTTGCTTATAGTCAGCGCTTCAGTCAAGCAATTGTGTTTCAATTTATCTACGTATGTTGATTTATGAAAATTAGTTATTTAAAAAATATTTCCTACTTTTGAGTACACAAATGAAAGTGATTCTATAAAAAATATTTTTATTTCATTTTATTTTGATATGATCTCTTATAAAAAAAATAAATATAAATGTGAAAAAATTAATATGTATGCATGTATGCATATTTTATCGCAAATCTCGGGAGGGGAGGGAGGGGGATTTGTATACTTATTTTTAGAATAAGATTATATTCTATTTCCATTGCGCAGACGATAAATAAATATTGACACCTATATTGATTTGCTACTATGAAATCTACCCGTGAAACCGGGATCTTCCCATCCTTGCACATTTGAACAAATCACCCATCGTATCCGGAATGCTTCTATAATTCTGACATTGTGCTTATCGTCTGCTTTTGTATTCTGTATGAATTAAAATAAAACGCAAATCGACTGTAATTTGTGTCTGTTTTTTATTTTCACCTTGAAAAATTATGAGTACATAGGAGTAATCTGATGACATTGAAAATATCGTTTTTCTACTTTTTTCAATTTTTTCAATAACTTTCTGACTAAACTCAGTTGTCCGGGCAACCCAAGTATTTTTAAATCGTCTGTGTATCAAACAATTGATTATTCGAGAAATGCATTTAAAAGCTTGTTAGGTGATGCCGTATTAAGTTTGGTTGTGGTAATTCCAGTTTATTCTTTAAAATATAGAATTTCTAACAGTCTACCAATAAAATATTTTAGTGAGACCATGTTATATGGTTGTGTCAAGCTATAAGGGAATCGATTTTTCTATCTTCTCCCCTATTAATATAGTAATTTGTTTCAAGAAAATTCATTACCGAATGTAAACTGTTTTTGAATGAAGTAAGTAATTCTTAATATTTATAGTTGATTACTCGATTCGAACATAATTAATGTTAAATATGTATTCTTAATTGTTTCATTAAAATTAAAAACTTGTAACGAATCAGTGTTGCCGCAGTATAGATATGATAGATAATTACATGATTTCGAAAAAAAAAGGGGGGCGGGGAATTATGCTTAATTCTTTTCAACACAGTTAAAAACTTGCTACAAATCAAGGTTGCTGCAGCAGTGACTAAATCTTCGCTCTACAGCACCACAACAGCTCTATTTGGCGCCTGGTACGAAAAATATTTATTATTTATTTATTTTTGTTTAGAACATTGGCAGTGATATCTAATGATATCAATTATCCTTAGTGTCTACTGTGGCTCTATTGCACAATATCAAATTAATGTTTACAATATTCTGTCAATATTTGGTTGTTTACTCTTTAGTAATGGCAGTCACACTTCGATATCTTAAAGTGACTAAAAAATAATAGGGAATAAAAAAATCATATATGTATATATTAATTTAAAATCATATTTTTTTTAAATTTAAATCGGATTTTTAAGATTATTTTCCCTCTGTTAAAATATATTGTTATAGTAGACCAAGTTATAGCTACCAAGAATTGTAGGTTTCCAAAACAATTAACTCTCTAATTACTAACATAATCTATGTTTTTATGCTTTAATTAATAAAATTATAATTAGTAATTACAGAAATTTTAAAAACATTAATAATTTCATTAGTTACTAGCATATACTAATGTTATGTACATTAATATGTTGTAATAACTATGCAAACCTATATTAAATACTCCTGATATTTGCATCAAAATTATTAATAACTGCATTTAATATTAAATTGTTAACACTACTTAAAATTAATAATTATTAAAAAAAATAATTCTCTAATTAGGAACATAATCTACATTTTTATAAGTAATTAATAAAATTATAATTTAATTACAGAATAATAAAAACTGCAAATAAGTAATTTCATTATTTAATACCACAAATGACAAAATAAACAAATATCATTTGCAGCTCTTTTTGCATTTGTCCTTGGAAAAATTGCATGTTAATCGCATAAATCTAAACTTACAAACATGTATGTGTATGTTAACAATATATATATATGTGTATGTTAACAATATATATATATATATATATATATATATAATTTGACATAGCTATTTGGGATAATAATTTCATTGCATTTGGTCAGTTATTTCTGTTTCAATGGTTAATTTTTGCAATAAGTTTATATATATATATATATATATATATATGAAAATGAGTTGCACCCATTAATTCATAACAGAGTAAATATCAGAATGGCCAGTTATGTCTGAAATTCTCAAAATATTAAATTGCAGCATTATTACCACTTGGTGGGGATTATTAGCATTTAGTGTTTCAAATTAAAAATACGATTAAATAATAATTAAAGTTTTGCGGCCCTTTCATTTATTTAATCTCTGTTGAAGAAACTCTTGCTGTACTTAACATTTTTACACCAATTAGCTCTTTATCTCTTATACATTCCTTCAAAATTCATATGTTGTAATTCTTTCATTTTTCTTTAGCTCTAATTTGCTATATATTTATTTGCAAAAGTAGAATGACAAAATAAGAGATTGGTTACTTATTCTTTAACTTGCAGAAATTTATTATACTTGCTAAAATAATGAATGCTTTGATTACTCAAGGAAATTATGATATTTATTGTAAATTAAATTAAATATCATTTTAAAATAAAATGCTTTTATGCCAGATAAAAACTTGCTATTTACAAACTTACTGTACTTATTTTTTTACAATCTTAAGGAATTGAGTTTATAAACAATTATTAAAAACTTTTTTTTTTGGTACTTTCGTGTTATAGCGGCCCCCACAATTACGATTATCCCAATGTTGCAGCTATGGAATTCATCAAAATCATCGCAAAGCTTATATATGCATCTTAAATACACATATACGAGATATACTCCACACACTCATATATATGTACCATGTACGTCATTATATACGTCTTATATGTCATATGTACATCATATACGTCACGAAATGTTTTTCTGTCATATATTATTATAATGTCATATGCTTTATAATTTAGCGATAAACCTTGGTCGCTTGGCGATTCTTCCTTGGAGGGCCGCAATAACACGAAAGTACCCCATATTTTTTGTTTATTCATTAGGCGAAACTACCTATTAGGAACTTTTCAAATTATGTCTAGCTTAGATTTTAATATTTTTTTTCATCATTATAAAAATTCATGATTTTAATCAATGATTAAAAAAAAAATATATATTTGTATTACTTTTAAATGCTAAAGGTGTAAGATTAACAACATAATATAAATTAAAATAACTTTTATTAGTTGTTTTTATATTATGTTGTTAATCTTACACCTTTAGCATTTAAAAGTAATATATTATTACAAGGTGTTATAATTTATTATATTGTTATATATATATTTGATTAAAATCGGATTTGAATGTTACTGTTGATTTAAATTATACGATTAAAATCGTTGGCACCCTAAATAAAATTAATCATTTGAATTGTGGAAAAATTTATTTATAGAATATAATATCCCTTAGTTAGATAATTATATAGAATATAGTAGCCCTTCCCTATATTGAGACTCACTTTTCCTGTTCCCCCCTCCCCCCCCCCCCCCAAAAAAAAAAAAATTCAACAGCTTTTTTTAAAACAAGTTTATATGTATATTGAATGCAGCAAGTGCATATAACAGGGCTGCCGGATTTTTATCCATGTAAAAAGAAGCTGGCCAATTTTTTTTTAACCACTTAAAAAAAAAGCCACTTTTAATTTTTAAAAAGGGGTGGTTTACAGTATAGGTGCAGATTCACGGTCGCCAGTCGCCACGTAGCGACTAAATTTTTTGCTGTGGCTACTAACTTTCGGTGTTTAAGTCGCCATGTGATTTAAAAGTAATCAATTTCTGGTATTCCCAGTCCCCATCGTGAAATGTTGATTTTTTTTTTTTTTTAAGATTAAGACCAAAACACTTAACAAACATTATTATTATATTTTAATAACATTTCAGAATGATCTGTTTAACACAGCAAACTATTAAATATATTCGAATAGCAATGTTATTCGTAACAGTTTGAATCTGATAATTTTACATAGACTGTGATTTAAATATATATATGCATATATAAATAAATGTTTGAAGTGTGTTTTGATTTTTATAGTGCAAAATAATCTCACAAATTCAGATTTTCTTTCATATGTACTTTTGTCTGGCAAAATCAAAATAAGAAATATTGTTTTTCCGATATTCCCCGCTATCATGATTACTTAGCTTATACATATTTTTTTTAAACCGTATCTTGCCCAACTTTATCTTCTGACTGTACATGATTTAAAATTTAATTAATATTCAAATTTTGTTGTACATGTGTTTATATTAAATAAATTACTTTACACTTTGAATTCCTGAGTTGTTTTTTAGTTTTTTTACCCCATATAAACACTATTGTTTTTATGCGTTTGTTTTACAATTGTGGCCACTGGATTTTTTGGGTTTAGGAGCCAGTGACTCCTTCCAAATTTTGGGAACCTGCACCTATAGTTTACAGTTAATTCACATTAAATTTGCATTATTTTATTTTTAATGCACTCATAAATGTTTTTTACCAAAAAAATTATAAACTTCTATGAAATGTTTATAACTACTAGAAGACAATAAAAAGAGAGAGAGAGAGGAGAATGCAGTAAATTAGTTTCCTAGATGGTGTTTTGAAACTATATTACCCCACATATGTTATACATTTTAAAGAGTACATTTAGTTAAACATGACAAATCACCACACATCAAAAAGAAAACGTTATTCTTACATATACTGCTATTTACTTAAATTGATTTTAACTAAATAATTTATATGTATTTAAAAAATGAAATTATCTGATTTAATACTTGATAATATCCATATTTAGTTAGTAATCAGTGGATTCTGATGACGTATAAAAATAATATAATTTTAAAAGTGTTTTTGCTACTAAGCCATTTTGTAACTTATTCCTGATAAGTCGAGAGATTAAATTATAGAATGATTAAAATGTTGAAAGAGGAATTAGGAAAGAGATAATATTTGATGAAATTTTAGTACATGTAAAATGTAGAAAAAAAAAAAATTGAGAAAAAGAAAGTGTTTCCAAATCATATTTGATAAAATAAAGTATGGAAATACTTGTTGCTATTCAAAAGAACTATTCGTGCATATCTTATTCCTAATAACTGTTTCAATAATGAGAATAAGTGTATTTTATTAAATGACTTTATGTATGACTTTAAATATTTACGAGAAAAAGAATTTTTCATAATTTGAATCTCATGCTTCAAATCGTATGAAAATGTTCCAATTAGAACCAGGTCAATTTGAAATTGATATGTGTACGTTAACACATTCTTCAACTAATTTTTAAATTTTGATTTCGCTTTTCTGAAAACACTGTTTTTGCAATTTATTCAAATTATTATAAAAAGAAATGAAATGAAAGAAAGAAAGAAAAGTCCATTGTGTTATAAAACACATTCTAAAAGTAACAAATAAAATTTGCGTCGTTGAATTGACAAAACAGTGGATGGAGATTGTAGATATGATCATTTTGTACATGTACATACATATCTATTCAAAAGAAATTATTTGTATACAGACTATTTTTTTTTTTTTTTTTTTGCAACACGTACAAGTTAAAAACTAGTCGTTGGGGGCCACCGTAATACTTACCCATCATGGATATGCATAATGTAAAATATTAAAACAAAAATGTGTAAACTACTTATAAAATGCATAGCAATTCAAATAAAATCGTGGCTTGATGACGTCATAACTTCATAGGCTCGATTACTGAATTGCTTGAAAGAGGTTTTTCCTTATAACTCCAAAAATAATAATCCTATTAACTAGTGGTTTATTGCATCGGATTAAGCGTCAAATTTCCAATTAAAATATATCTTTGAAGTGAAATTTAGATGAAATACAGGGTCATGAAAAATCGAAGAGTGTGGAAAATAGGATACAAATATATCAGCAACTAATTATCCGATCGACTTCATGCTTTATGCAAAATTTATGTTTTTTTATTGTCTTTTATATTCATTTCTTAAAATAAACAATTTCGAAAATTTTTATATACCTTTTATCAGAACTAATATTTCGAGAGTCCGAAAAAAATAGATCCGGTTAATCGAGGTTATTGAAATGAAATAGGCTTCTTCCCATTATTACATACTAAGTACATACCAAATTGCAAGTGTCTATCTCAATTTTTTCGGGAGATAGAGCGTTTACAGACACACACACACACACAGACGGACGGCAAATTTTTGTTTCTAAAAATATGTTTTTTGGAATCTCCAGTGTCTGAAACGTGTAAATCCGTCAAATTTTTTTTTTTTCGATTTTCAAAACGATTACAAGACTTACCCTATACTACGTATGATGGTACGAACAGTGTTTCAAAAAAGTTAAATTTAAATTTAAAAATCATTTGAGGTCTGTATTAAAATTAAAATACACATATCAATTTCAGATTGTTCCGGTTCTAATTGGGATATTTCCTTGCGGTTTGAAGCATTGATTCAGAAAAAAAAAAAAAAAAAAAAAATCTAATTTTTTAATAATAAAATATCCCCCCCCCCCTCCTTTTTTTTTTTTTTTTTTTTTTTTTTTTTTTTTTTTTTTTTTTGTAGATTTTCCGCCCAATTTGTTACTTTGTAGTAAATATAAATATCGGTCATCTAAATTTCTCCCTACCCCTGTAACATTTGTTCCTTCCTTTTGTCCCCCTCCCCTCTAGAAAGAGGGGGAAATTCTAGATATGGTGGGGCAAAGCATAAAAGTTGCTCTTTTTGGGGGTTTGCCTGTTTTACCTCTGTTGTAAATTGTTTTTTATTTATTTGTTTATTTTTATTATATTTTTAAATAATTTCTTAAGTGCACATAGCATCCCAAAGTTATACATAATTTTTCCTCTGAAAACTTATACAAAACTCCTACATTTTCACTTCTAAAATTGAGTATAAACTCTGATAAATTATGCAAGTAAATGCAGTATTAACACCTAACCTCAACCACTGGTTTTAATTAAAATCATGAAATTTGGATGAAATGTACTCCTTGCAATGTAATGTATCTACAAAGGTAGGATTTTGAAAAATATTTAAAATGTAAGTAATTTAAAAATAAAAAAATAACGGCCCTGGAACGCAAATAAAATCTGCCAGTAGAGCAGATTTTTCATCATTCTTCTCTTTTATTAATTTATAAATATTCAAATATTCAGAATTCCATTTTATTTCAAAAAGGAAAAAAAAGAAAACCGTAATCAAAAATTTATTTGCTGTAGGCTTAAAAGGTTATGACTCCTTTTAAATTGGAGCCCCACCAGTGGATGAGGGGTTCTGCTCTCAAAGCTAGTAGACGGGAGGTGCTGGGTTCAAACCCCTGTCGCGCCCGTCGACCTAACCGTTCGGAGTTTTCCGTGGTTTTCTTCGAACCTTGCCGTAAATACGGGTTAGGATACCTCTGAAAGACCCCCCACGGACGGCACTCTCCCCTAGGGCCTATATTCCTCGTGTAAATAATCGGCCGTCATAAATCAACCAACCAACCAACCAACCTTTTAAATTGATTAAAAAACAACTAGATTTCTAAAAATTTCCTAGACACCCAAAGTTATTAAAAAATGGCCATGCTTCAAATATTTCATGCATGGCTCTTTTAAATTTGATATTTTTTCAATCGCCCTGTTTTATGATCTAATTGATATTTTGGTTATTCTTATATTCCATATTAACTATTGGCAGTTACTAGTTCATTAACTATACTGTGAGAAAACTCCTATTGAAATGGAAAATATGTACGTAATTTAGGTATTTGACTTCGTCGAATTCGTTCCTAGTTTCTTTTTATATATATATTATATATATATATATTTTTTTTTAGGTTTAAGAAATAGAACAGATTATATAAAATGGAATCCCATGTCTTCAAAACATTTAACACGGTTTCACAGTTCGATGCTTTAGAAACAAGTACAAATGTACAAAGACAAACAGACAAAGAAAGAAAGCTATTCTGAACTAGGTGTGTTAAAATTGTCCGCCTTTCTTGAACTTTGGTCTCTGCTCATGCGTAGTGTTTCTGTGAAACATAGCTTCATCAACTTTTGTTCTAAAGAAATTACCGATATTGTAAGGAGTAAGGTAGCTTTGAACTCATCGAGACACTGCAGGTGTAATAGAGGGTAGGGTATATGATGTTACTTAAAATCCAATACAGCGGAAATTAGACATCAAAATGTCGGACGTGAAAAGTTCGTTTTCTTCAAATATCAAGTTGAATATTAAATGAAGTTCTGTTACAGAAGATTACAAAAGAATATAATTTTAATAACTTTATGTGAAAACCTAATTTAATTTGATTTCACGATTGATTATCCAATTATAGAACTACCTCTGGTCAGATTAATTTTTATTTTATCCTGTAAATCGGGATGCGATCTAGTTAATTATTATTATTTTATCAATTCTGTTAAAAAAAAAATCGGGTAGGGTATATTATTTTCTTTAATCAAAAAAGTTCAGTTTTTTCCCAGATGAAAATAACTTTATTTGAATGTATTCGATTTATATATTCATTTAGCAAATAAAATGTATTTTATAAATATGATTGCAGACAATTCTTCTTTAATTGCATTTAAGTATGGTAGTATTATTATTTTGTATTATGCTGTCAACAATTTTATTTATTTTTTATTTTTTTAAAGTGATATGAAAATGTATTAAAGTCTAAAAGGAACATAATTTGCAATCTTTCCAAAGATATTTTGTTTATTAAATAAATGAAAAGCTTTAAAATTTGTGAGCTTAATTTCAATAATATGACAAGTTTGTAAAGAATAAAGTGCAGTATGTTTGTAAAAAAAAAAAAATTTTATCAGGCTTCAGGCATAAAAAGCATTTAATTTAAAATTAATATTTAATTAATCTATTATGATTCACATTGTTGTAATATCTTTTTTTAAGTAATCAAATTATTTATTCCTACATAAAATAAGCACAACAAACAAAATAAATTTCTCTAAATTAAAAAAAAAAAAAATCTTTTATTTTATTTATTTTTTTTTAAATTCAACTTTTACGAATAAATATATAACAACAAAGTGAAGCTAAAGGAACGTAAAAGAATGGTAATTTACATTTGCTCGACAGCTATTGTGAAATACTGTACAGGAGAGGGAAAAAACATTAGTATCAAATTAATTGTTGAGATAGCAAGAGCAGAGCTACTTCAGTAGAAGTTGAAAGAATATTTTCTACTTTTGAACTTGTGCACTGAAGGAAAAAAAATAAAATAAATAAATCGGGGATTAAAGATGAATAGGCGATTTAACTTTTTTTTTTTTATTTATTTATTGGATACACTAAATGCTAATAATGTCCACTGACTTGGTGATAATGTTGGTTTTTAATATTTTGTAAATATTGATTTTTCATTCATACGATTATATCATATTTACTCAGTGTGTATGTATGAATTAACAAATATAATTTTTTTCTCTTTTTGTTGGAATACACACACATCTGTGTAAGCTTAGATTTATGCAATTACAATAATTTACAAAGTATAAGAGTGCAAGAAGAGCTACAATGACATTTTGTTTAATTTTGATTTGTGCTATTAACTAATGAAGTTATTTATTTACAATTTGTATTATTTAGTTTACTAATTACTAATTATAATTTTATTAATTAAATCATAAAGAACTGATTATGCTTCTTAATACTGTCTAATCACAGTTTTAAATGTTTTGGAATCATAAAAATCCGATTTAAATAATAATAAACAAAATTCGATTTATTTATTTTTATTTAGTTATTTTTTTTTTTTTTTTTTTTTTTTTTTTACATCCTAGTTTATATTAACGTAAATATTTTGGTTTCGGATTGATTTGGTATTAAAATGTTCAGCTCAGGTTACGGATTAACGAAAATTATCCTGTCGGTTTCAGGTCAAGTTGACTATTAACCGGCATGTGCAAGAAAATATCCCACACGTGTTTAGCAGTTATTAACAATGTATAGCAAATAATTAAAATTAAACAAGTAGGAAATATCAAGTGTCAAGCATAGATTATGAAACACTTTCCAACACATTCAGATAAGTCTGACAAAACTTCACCGTTTAAAAAGGTTAAAGACGATGTCTAAGTAAACAATTTTCAAAACGGATAACACATCTGAAAACCCAATTTCAGCAATTTTCATCTATAGTAGGGAAAATATCCGAATTATTTTGTGCACAGATATATGATTTACGTGATGATTTGTATATATACTACACAGTACGCCAAAATTTAATTCAGTTAGTAAACGCATAACTCAGTTAAAAATTTCCCTTCAGCAATTTCCGTTGTGAGAAATCCATAATATCTCACTCGAAACCCCTGTATGCAGCCCAAAACCAAATATAGGAAAACCCCATGTAAAAAAGATTTTCCTCAGTTTTTCGGTAAAGTCTCCAAATCCGTCGATAAACCGCAAACATTTCAATGCATCATATTTCATCTTTCACCTTGAAGTTTTGGAGGCAGCCACGACAATGGAACAAACCGACATCATCATGCCGACAGACCGTGGAAACAAAAGTGAAATAAGCAGTAGAGGGGAAGTGTGAGAAACCTTCTTTCCCCAATCACAGCAGACGTTCTACGTGACTTTATCTTTCAGTGCTTTTACTGGCTGGGGGAACCTCTATTGTTTTCAGGCGGAAAACAGAAGTGATATATACGAGAACAGAAACCTTGAGAAGGGGGCCAGTCAGTGATTTCAGTTAGAGATCTGAATTAGGATCCAGTCAATCTGATCCTGGATAACAGAGCGGAAGGCTCCGGGTGGAAATCTTCGGGCGATATTTTAGATCTCCGTCGAAAAAGTCTTTCCTGGCTAAGGTTGAGGTATATCAGCCTTGTCTACTGAGTGAGAAACATTCCTTGTTTCGTTAGGACGACGTTAATAAATATTCTCATTTATTTAGAGTTGCGTCTAGACTACGAGAAAGCGTTTGTGAAGAGTTCCAGTAAGAGAGCGTTTTACATCTCGCGCCCATTTTGGAGTGTATTTTGAAACTATATCGTGCTGTGAATTCAGACTTTGATTAGCAGCTGGACTTTAACTTGACTGTTGATCGATTACAAGCTCAACGAACCCATCTTTAATATTAATGTTGTGTATCTTACATTTAGTCAAGTAATGTATTTTTATTAATTGACGTACTGACTTTTTTTTAATTCATTTTTATGATATATGAGACCGGTTCCATTGAAGGCCTCGCTGCATCTTCATAACTATAACATCGGACCCGTCAATAAGCAAAAATGTACTCGAATTCTTTTCTGCAAACCTATATATAACTTTAAAATTTATACACACCAAATAATATGTAAAAAAAAAGTTACATTTAAAAACGCTTAACACAATTAAAAACGCACTTCCAGCAATTATTACTCATAGACAGTACTGTAACCAAATTGTTTTGTGTGTCCTTGTAAATGAACAGTAAGTGCTTTGCATGCCATATTTATAGTATTCATTGATAATATACTTGAAATAGTGTAACGTCATTAAAATATATGCTGCAAACGATTTTTCCTCATAGACCATAACGGAACGGAATTCTTTTGAGTGTCCCTGTAAACTTACTATAAATGCGACACACTTAATTTTTAATACTGAACATACTATTGCCATAGTAAACCTCAATAACATTTATTAATTACAATCCAACTATATTTACACGAGTTAGAGCCGGACCAGACAAACCGAATTCATAAACACTTTTCAGCGATGTTAGAAAGTGTTAAAAAATACATTTTAGTTCAAGCTACTGTCTACCAATTACGTAATTTTTGTAGCAGTCTGCTTTTATTTTCTATAAACTTATCTAACTGATATGATAGTAAATTCAATTAATTTGGCTGCGTGTTTAGAAAATTACATCTTTCTGTTTTTGGTTAGATGTTTTTAATCGGTATTGATTTTCATCAAGGATGTTTTCATGTATTCAATTTCGTTCTTAACAGACAAAATTTGTTTAAAGTAAAGCGTATCCGCATAAATTATTATGCACGCAGAACGATATCATTTGGCTACAGATTATGTTTTGCAAATAACGCATCATTATGTCAACATGATATTGGATAAGAATTCTTTTGTTTTCACTTAAGGCTTATTAGAGAATCAACGCAGACAAAAAAAATATATATATGCAAACGATTCCCTTGACCTTCAGGATAACTAATTGCACATTATTCTTAAAATAATGTACGGCTTAAACAAAGTTCAAGTCACATGCAATTTACTCATGTTACTTAAACTTATAATTTTTTCTCCGTGCATGCAAAAAGTGTTTTATCATTAAATCTTAACTGGAGGCTCCATCTGTTGACAATGAAACATTTCAAATGAATATCTGGAACTGTAGTTTCTAAATACAGTGCAGCACTATTTATGCGTTTCCAAGGGGCCGGCCGTTTCTTAAAAACATATAAGCAAAAAAGCGTATAACAGGAACATTTACTTCAACACACTGTAACATAGTAGGGGTCCGCAAAATAATAATAATTTCTAATACATTCAATGATCTGTTTTTTTTCCCATCTGTTCGGTTAAGATAATTTTGAAATGAAATTAAAAATAATTTAAATAAGTAAAATAAAATGGTAATTTAATTCTGTTATGTAGTCCCTCACAGATGTATATTTAAAACACGGAAAATATGAAAAATCCTTATCTTTATTTTCAGTTTAACCCTTTCCGGCGCGGAGTAAGTCTGTTTTTAAAATGATGAAATTATGGACTGACACCAGAATTTACAAAAGAATTCATTAGACAATAAAATCTTGTTTATTTTCCCATACTTTATAAAAGGAAAAATTTAATTAAATATTCTTGGTGCTGTTTGTCAGTTTTGGAATTAAAATTAGGTGTCCTTTTTTGTGGACACCGCCCGCTAAAGGGTTAAATCTTGTGTTGGCAGATTGACATATATTGATTAAATATTACTTTTAATAAATACAATCTTTTTTTTTCTTCTTTGAATTTTATCTCTTGTTTAAACACACATATTGTAAACAATAGTAAACTATTATTACCTGTTTTAAAGTTTTAGCATTATAAATATCTTTGATTTCTAATACAAACATTATTAATCAAATTTAGTTTAAATAATGTCTTTTCTTCCCTCAAATGAAGTATTTTATAAGAGTTTCAATACTTATTTAACTCCTTAAAGGGCACGGTAATATATAATATCCCCAAATGCCACGAAGGCACCAGAATTTTGGAACAAAAATTTCTTTTTATTAAATAAGTGAAGAAAAACTTTTACTTATTTTCAAATAAATTTGTTCGCAAATGCTGGTGTCATTCAATCATTTCAAAATGTTAGCAACTGAAGTACTTTACCCGTGAAAGGATTAAGATATTTAAAAAGTACAGAAAACCTTAAAAATAGCGTAGTTTCCTTCTCTGGGCTGAATTTCAAACTGAAATTCTCCGAGAAAAAAACGTATAAATGAAATTAAAAATTCACTTGCTATAAACGGAACATTTTAACAGTACAATGCAATGGAATGAATTGCGACCTAAGTTGAAAAAAAAACATGAAATAAACTCTGCCATATGCCATCGTTTTCGGCAATTATTGCTTCAATAATTTGTATGTTTTTGATATTGTCGCCCTTGTATAACAATGAGTTAGGCATTTTACTGAATAGCGATTTTAGCCGAATACTGAATATTCCGTTGGCTGATTTCTCCTATATTTCTCCGACCTATATTTTATTATTTATTTTATGTTATTTCAACAAGAACTTTTTCGACGAAGCATACTGCACCACAAATTCGGTTAATATTTGAAAATAATTTAAATTTACCAAAAATTACAACTATTTTAAAGCATTAATTATTTTTATTTTTCACAATACAGTTGAAGTACTTTATAACGAATTACGATACGACGAAAAGCACGATGTAACGAAATGCTCATAGCCATTTAGTTAGTCTGTTTTTGTTTAAAAATATTGAATTTGAAACGATGTAACGAAATATTTATAACGGAAAGTACGGTATTACGAAAATAATTCGAGCATAAAAGTGACAAAAAAAAAAAAAAAAAAAAAAAAAAAAAAAAGAAAAGATATAGCGAATTTTTTATCCCTTTTTAAATTCCTACTATTAGCTCACACTCTCTCTATATATATCTTGTTGGAATTTTCAATCGTTAATAAAATATTTTCTATTCATCCATTCAAGTTCAAATAAATTTTTTTAAACTTGTACTGGATGACAATTGATGTTAATACAGTTTTTTCAAATATTAATTCATTCATTAAATTAAATTAATTAATTTTAATTTTTATATGGGAGAAAAAAATTTCTCCCATTGTTTTCATAAATGAAATGAAAGATTTATCTCAAATGAGTGATGCCAACAAAAAATAAAATGCCGCAACGATGATTATAAAATAATGTTCAATAAAGATAACGTGGGACATTAATGCTGCACGGGTTTATTTTATATATTTATGATTAAAAAGTAGGAATTGACTTTAAAAAAAATTATATTACTTGTTTTAACTTAAAAAACGATGCGGATAAAAGGATTTCTCAAATAGCTGCTATTATTTCGGTGACGTAACATCCGGTCTCTTTCTCTCCGGTCAATCACATACTTTCGGTACTTCCAAGAGAAAGTATGCATTATATATGCTGTTAAAATAATACAACAAAACTCTAATTATCCGACATCAGTTACAGTCATTCAGATCTATATCACAAAATAAAAACATTGTGATATGAAGTGTATGTATTTATTTGTAAAGATATCATTTCCTTGAAATTCCTTTTTAAATAACCTTTTTTTTTTCAACTGTTTGTAGTAAAAGCATAGCTGCCAAGAGTTGCGGATTTTAAATACCACTGTATTTTAATTGTTATAGTTGCTTTAACTGTAGAAATTTGTGATTAAATAAGCGAAGACTACTTTTAAATAATAATGGTACTTGAAATCTTTTAAGAGTTGGCAACAATCAGTAAAAGTAATCATATAAGAGCTTTATATAACATGTATACATGAGACCTATCTTTTTATTAAACAAAAGCGATTTTAAGAGAAAATTTTATTTTAAAAAAATACCCTTTTTTATTATTTTTTCCATTATCCGGGTCTCTGCATATTCGGATTGCGTTCAGAATACATAAATCCAGGTATAATTGGAATTTTTATTGTAGGATTAAATAGTTCGTTATAACGTTTTAACGAAAGCACGTTGTAACGAACAAATTTTCGGAGCACTTTCGATTTCTTTATAAAGTGCTTTGTATTTTAAATTCCACGCGTTCCAATTTCCAAAATATTTTCTTTCTTTCTTTTTTTTTTTTTTTTCATTTTATTACTTAAAAAAAACTTTGTTAAGAAATTCTGAAAATCCGACTGACAGTTATTTAAAAACATAGATTTTTTAAAAACTGAACGAAACTAAATTTTATGATAAATTTACATGTTAAAATACTTTATTACTAATTTGAGAATCTCTTTTAACCAAAATTCCAAAATGGATGCACAGATTTGTTGTATATATCAAAATTATCACTTAGATATAAAAATTTTGAACAAAAATTAAAATACATAGAGCATTTATAAATATTCATAGTTTGCAAAAAAAAAATGTTTTTAGAAGTATGCATGTAAAATACATTATGATATATTAATTTCAGTGCTTACATTTCAGAAGCATGCAATACACATTGACATTTTGCCAAGTATGTTGCAATATATATATATATATATATATATATATATATATATATATATATATATATATAATTTAAAAATAAAACAGAAATTTGTATTTTTTGGTTTATATTTGCTCATTTTAAAGTCTGCCGTCCCCATTAAAAAAATTAAAAAGCTAAATCTTAAAACAATTTAACATCATATTTAATATAAATAAATCTTTATTGATGAGCAGAATCTTTCCATCTTTGAACTTTACACTATTGGTATAAATCAATGTTTCGATTAGATTTTATTTAAGTATTATATTATTGAATCAGTCTCCCTTTTAAAATATGTTTCAATTTCTTAATTATTCTGAATGATTTTTTTTTAATTTTAAATTTTAAATCCCAGTTTGTCTTAGTTTTTCTCAATTTGTTAATAGTTAAAAATAACACTTATGTAAACAACAACTTAAAAAAAATTTCAACGGGGTTTCGTTATGTATTCAAGAATTATACAATATTGAAGAACTTGCATTTATTGATCATAACTTAAAGTTTTAGAATTATTGTTGTGGTTAAAAAAAACTTTTTAAAACATCATTAGTTTTGTAAGTATCGTCATTAAAATTTAATTTTCTTAAATGTCA
Organism: Maratus michaelseni; assembly: GCA_963931845.1. NCBI lineage: Eukaryota > Metazoa > Arthropoda > Arachnida > Araneae > Salticidae > Maratus > Maratus michaelseni. Next base: position 160,827,833 of record OZ007598.1, read on the forward strand.
CTTTTTAAACAACAAAATAACTATTATATTAATAAATAAATCTATTTTATATAAATATGATTTTTTTCTTAATTATTTTAAATTAATATCTCAATTTATTGACAGTTAAAAACTAGCAATTATGTAGGAATTTTAGTAAAGCTTTTTACTCGTTCGATTTGGTCGAATATAATATGGTCGTGTTAAGTTAAATCATATATTTGGTAGTTTGGCCGAATACCGAATATTGGATAGTCATATAGCGACGAAAGAGTAATGGATAGTGTTATCATGTTAAAAGATTTTGTTATACTTATAATAACATTATTTTTATATATATATAATCTTGAGAAACTGGACATTTATCTATTATTTAATGAGTTCAGATTTTCAAAATATCTTAAAATATTGTAATGAATTGTATTTTTATGCACTTAAGTTGTAAATTGTCCACTAATATCTTAAAAATTTCAGTCGACTTTAACAATACCTCCATTAATTGACTGATTATAAATAAGGTAATGTGAAACTTATTTTATTCGGTGAAAGTTGGAAATGTTTGATAACACATTGGAACTTCATTTGTTGTCGGAACTTTGTTTTTTGTAGCGAGAACGATTTTTTTTTATAATCTAGGTGGTAAACTAGGCAATTAATTATTTATTACTAATTGAGTTCAAATTAAAAAAAATCTTAAAATTTCGTATCTTTAAATATTTTAATAAATTGTAATTTTATTATGTCCTGTCATTGTTATACTCTTAAGCTTTAAATTGTTCAATAAGATCTTAAAAATTCCAGTCGATTTTAACAATACCTCCATTAATTGACATTAATTATAAATAAGGTAATGTGAAACTTATTTTATTCGGTGAATGTTAGAAATGTTTGATAACACATCGGAACTTTGTTTTACTAACCTACTTTTCACAAAATATGTCGGGATTTATGTGGAACGACTTCTTTTTTACGTATCAAAATCCAATCTCCTCTTTGTCCTTTGTGGAGTTATCTTTAACGTAACATGTTCCAGTGAGTTTCTGCAATCATTGAAGAGTTGAAAGAAGCCTTATTATAAATGGAATTAAAAACATTCTTAGCGTCATTAATCGATGTTTTTGAACGTTTCGATAATCGGCTTAAACAGTAGTAGCTAGAACATTTTTTTTTAATCTAGACGACACACTAGGCAATTAATTATCTATTACTAAATGAGTTAAGATTTTTGGAAAAATCTTAAAATTTCGTATCTTTAAATATTGTAAAAAAAAAAATTATTATGTTCTTGTCATTGTTATACTCTCAAGCAGGGCCATCGCTAAGACTTTTTATTGAGGGGGGAGGGGACCTTAAATTGCCAAGTCAAATTTCAGTATTTGCCAACTCATTGAGAAGCAAAAATAAATAGTTTTCGCCAATTCAACAAGTTTGCAAACTAGTTTTATAATTTTGCCAAGTTACCACAATTAGAAAATGTAATATAGTTCTTATTTGTAAAAAGTATAATAATATTCCCAATTAGATTTATAACTTCTGCCAAGTCTATCAGAAATAGAAAGTATATTGTAGTTTTTATTAAACTTTTAAACAAATTTGCCAACTAAAAGTTTTTAAATTTGCCAAGCGTAACAGCATTCGAGAACGTTTGGTGGGGGAGGCTCCCCCCCCCCCTCCCCCCCCTTAGCGAGGGCCCTGCTCTCAAGTTATAAATTGTTCACTAAGATCTTAAAAAATTTCATTCGAGTTCTAATGTCTACTTTAATTAGCATTATACTTAAAATAATGTGAGTTATTGTATTCAATGAATGCTAGAAATGCTTTATAACATATTGGAAATGAGTTTTATTGACATACTTTTCGAAAAAAAGTGACGAGATTAATGTAGAATGATCTTTTACTCTTCAAAATCCTGTATTACCTATGTCGTTTGTGCAGTTATCTTTAACACATTGCACAGTTTCAGTGCTCATTGAAGAGTTGAAAAATAGGCTTTATTATAAATGGACATTCATGACGTCATCATTTGCTGTTGTTGAAAGCTTCGATAATCGGCTTAAACTTATTAGTGGCAGCGAAAAATGGTTTTTTTTTTAAATCAGATGATGAAAATGTGTAAAATTAAAAAGTCGTCTTTTTTGTTTAATATAGCAACAGGGTAAAGTTGCTTTCGCCAAAGTTATACTTATGTATACAAGGTTTCAGCTACGACCCAATTTTCACAAATTTGAAAAAGATTGTTGAAAAAACAAAAATAAAATGAGGTTTTCACTCTTTTGCTAAATCATTTAACTAAAACATTTACGACCACATTCTTTACTGAATTACTACATGACTTAACCAAACAGGAAGAAAAATGTTCTTTTTTAATTACTTATTGGCTGTTTGATATTATAAAGTAAAACCTGTGAAAATGGAACCTGTTTATAACAGAATTCTGCCTTAAACAGAAAATGTTCATGATTCTGGCAAAAGAAACACCATACAGGGATACAAGGATCCACCATACACCAGTCAAGACAGAACTCTGTCTAAAACGTTTTTTTAGGTAGATTTCGTATGAAATACTACCTATTACATTCTCCCCTAAATAGGAATTCCTGAAAATATTTTCCAGATCTACTACGATTATGACTCCTAGAACCCAAAACCACCCCTTCAAAACTTTATCTATCTATCTATCTATCTATATCACTTTTTTATGGACACGATAACTTCCATGATTCTGCATAAATCTCTTCCAAACTGATACATAAAATCAAGCGGCATAAAATCTCCGGTCAAGTTCGTTAATAGGCAAAATCGAACCAGTTAGGGGGGAGGGGGGCTTTTTGTGAAAACAGAAAAATACCCATAACTTCTTAGTTTTGATACATATCGAATCCGTTTGAAGTTATTATTACTTCTAGGGAAAGGACCAAAAATTTATGTATGGCACATTTTTGATTTCATTAAAAATGCCCCCAAGGGGGGAAATAGAGGTTTCAGAAGAAAAAAATTCATAGCATTGTCAATTCACAAGATATCAAATCCGCTTAAATTTATTATAAATCTTCTTAATATTATCTACAGCTTTTATATTGACAAGTTTTTTATAGCCAACTCTTACAGTAATAAATAAATAAATAATCCCTGCTGGGGATCCATCTGCATTCAGATGTATATTTCAAAGTGGGCGCTCCCAACTGCAGCATCATGGCAAATAGGTCTTTCTTCTGCAATTTCCAATAAACAGGCGCGCCACGGTCTGCGTCTTCGAAATCTACCTGTGCCTGTAAGCCGAGCCGTCCGTATTTTTTTTTTTTTTTTTTTTTTTTTTTTTTTTTTTTTTTTGTGGCTTTGTGATTTAATGCATTCAGTGTGCTCGGGTAGGTAATAGAGAATGTCTCTACATCGATTACTATTTTTCATTACGAAATATTTTTGTTATCATCCACATTTAGTAATGAAAATGATAGTGTATGTCTACGCATTTATTATTATGACTTTATTCATGTTTAAGCATTTAGTAATAAAAAAATTAATTAGCTTAAATCTCTGTACACCATTAGTGATTCTTTTATTTAAAACATATGTTTCACTCTAAATGTAAACTTTACTTTTCAAAACAAATAGTTATTGATTAAAAAAATAATTTAAAAAAAGTTGAAAGTTGCGTACTTACGTATTATCCGGGCCAGGTTATAAATAGCCAAAAATGATTGTCATTTGGCAATCTTGTTTATTGTTGCAAATCATTTTCAAAACAGTAATTTAACATTATTAAATAAATAAATATAATAAATGAACAATAAAAATAAATAACAAAACATTATAGGTTATAATTAAAAAAAACTATAAATTATAATAATATATATATATATATATATATATATATATATATATATATATATATTGTCAAAAAATAAACGTTACTGTAATTAGCATAGTTGGTGCTATGTTTGGCGCAGTTGTATCTGACCTGGCCCGGATAATACGTAAGTACCGAAAGGGATTATGACTGTTTAATCCTGTTGTAATGCAACATTTTCCTAACGTCTTCAAAAATTCTACGTTACCCTACTGCCATATGAATTCGAACGCATATTCTTTGGATTTCAGTAAATAACGTATTCGTTAAATTCCCGTAAATCTTACCTTTTGTGATTTGGATAGTTGCTTTTATTATTATTATTATTATTAGTATTATTATCGTACAGGTAATCTCAGTTTTAGTAGCAAAGTAGTTTTGATGCAAATAATTATTTTAGGTGTAGTTACGACATGAATAAAAAAATTCTGCAAATAAAAACAGAAAATGCCCATGACTTTTTTTATTGAACTATCTTTTATTTCATAAAATTATAATATATTTTGTTAGTTTAATAATAATAATAAATTATATATTAATTAAAAAAATATATTACGCATTTAATTCCTCCCCCCCCCCCTTTTTATAACTAGTTTAAAAAATCATTTAGAGTAATTAAAGATTACTTTGAAAATAAAGCAATTTAAAACATCTCAAAGTTGCTCAAAGTTACTTTTAATTCCTTTTCAATTCGCCATAAAATGTCTCATAATTTTCATAAAAATCTTTAGATTTTTCATAAAACAAAAGACAATTGAGTCTTTTATTATTTTATTTTATCGAGTGTCAGAATATACTCCTAAAAAGTTTATTTAATTAAAAACTATTGTTGTAAAGAAGATTTTTTAAAATTCTTAATCACTAAAATGCTCGTTTACGCAAAAGTCTTAGAAATAAACATTTTTTAATTAATTATTTCAAATTAACGTTTTATCGTTGTCTTTAATTAGTCATTTGTAGCTATAAAGGAAAAGTATACAAAACTCTTGTATTCATTTTAAAGAGGTACTCAATTATACTTAAGTTTTTATTTATTATACTAAAAGAAGAAAAAAATTCTGAAATGAAACTTTTGTTTTAATACTTTATGGAAAAATTTCAAGCAATCTTTTATAGAAATTTTTTATGTAGATCTTAAAAGATATTAAGATAATATAAAATAGTTTAAAATGTCAATTAAATTTCTCATATTACTTAATGATTAATTTAGTTTAAAAAATGTAAATTTATAAATAAGAATTTCTTAATTTTTAACATTTTACAATATAATTGAAAAGTATTTATGAATTCGATTTGTCTGTCTGTCTATTTGTCCGTTTGTCCGGGATCTAACTCTCGTAAATATACTCGCGTTCACATGTAATCTTATTATGTTAATGAGGTTCACTATAGAATGTTCTTATTGAAAATTAAGTCTCTAGTATTTATAGTTCATTTACAGGGACACACAAAAGAATACCATTACATTATGGTCTATTTGGAAAAATCATTTGTGGTGCATTTTATTTTAATTGCTTATTTATATATCTCATTTCATTGGGTGAGAAAATGAAATTTCTTAATAATATTCTGTTAGTCTTGAAAAGTTTTATATGTGATGAATGGTTTTTTTTTTTTTTTTTTTTTTTTTTTTAGACTTGTTTAACTTATAATTAAAAATTCTTTCAAGTTACTTATTTTAAATGAATATTTTGTTGCAATATTTAATTAGGCATTCATAGCTAAAAAGGAAAGTTTTTAAAACTCCTGTATCCATTTAAAAGTAGTACTTAATTATACTTTAGCTTCTTTTTACAGTTTTACAGAACGAAGAAGAAAAAAAAAAAAGAATACATATATAAAAAGTAATTCCTTTTTAATTGTTTATGGAAATTTTTCGCGCAATCTTTTATAGAAATTTGTGATCTAAACTATATAAAAAGTGTTAAGGTTATTCTAAAATAAATCTATACGTGAATTCATAAGTAAGATCTTAGTTTAGAATAATACAATATAAAAGAAATAAGATTTTTTTTTCTTGTTTGTTTTAATCAGTATTGAAAATTCTTTTAACTTACATATTTAAAATTTATATTTTTGCCATCTATTATAATTGTTATTTGTAATTTAGAAAAAGAAAAAAAAACTATTTTGATTCTTGCATTCATTTTAAAATAATAGTTTGTAACTCTTTTTAAATAATTTTTTGTGTTTATTGTTGCTATTGCACAAAAGCGTACAAGTTTATTATACTAATGTGTTATTGAATTTTTTTTACCTCGTATATAAAAATAATTTTTAAATAAAAATTAATTATTATTGTATATATATATATTTTAAGCATTTTAAAATTGTTCCGATTTCTTTAGTATAAAATATATTATTTTTAATTAAAAAAAATTGCAAGTGAATTTATTTTCTTTAATTAAACTGTAATTGAAGTGAATTGAAATGCTTTGGAAATAATAAGAATTATTTCAGTTTATTTATTTTAAATTAATTAGCTTAAAATAAGTTTAAAATTCTTGCATTCATTTTAAAGTTGTGCTACGTTGCTTTCTTCATATAAACTATACTTTTAACTCGTACATTTTTGTAAACAAGATTAAAATATATATATAGGTGTTATTCGTCTATAAAGAAAAAACATCATGCAGAAAAAAGGTTTTCTTTTTTAATTACTTATTTGTTATAGTTTCTTATACCTTTATGTTTAAAAATACTAAAAACTTTAAATGTTCGTTTTTAATACTTTCCGACTTAGTTAAAAAGTGTTCATGAATTCGATTTGTCTGGCCGTCTGCACTAGCGATGATTCTCGTAAATATACTCTGATTTCAATGTAATTTTTATATGTTATTTAGGTTTACTATAGAATGTTCGTTATTAAAAACTAAGTGTGTAATATTTATTGTTCGTTTACAGGGGCATAGAAAAGAATCCCATTACATTATGGTCTACAGTGTTCGTAAATATCATGATATTTTCGAAGATATCAAAAATATCCGATATTTTGATATATATCCGATATTTTCAAAATAGTCAACTTACTGATGATTATAAATATTTTCAGAGTTAATATAAATTAGACATTAAAACATATGTCATTTAGCATGAAAACTTAATAAAACAATATTCTAAATGTCTTTTTCTATCTTTTTTTCGCTTACTTAAAAAATTTTAAGATCAACTAATTGAAAACAGACACAATTTGCTTTTTACACTCACAAAAAACAAACTATTAGGATTTAGTAATAAAATTTTATGTTTTATACAACAAAATAATTTGTTTTTATTGAAAATTTCGAACATAAATATAGTAAGCTGGGTCTGCTTAACTGAACAAAACCAAAACGAGAAAAATTATTTCTAATGAAGCTGCAAGTTTATCTAATTTGGATAGTTTATCTTTCAGTGGCTTTTCTAAGTAAATATGTCCCAGATAATTAGTGATTCTACATTTAAAAATTCAACTTCAAACATAAATTTTTGAAACTAGTATTTTGTGGTTTGGGGGAGGGGGGGGGGGTAAAAAAGCCACTATAAGAAATTCCTTTACACTTGTTTTGACTGAAAATATCAAAAATATTATACGCAATATTTTGAAAATAAATATCAAATATGTGAAAATATCAAACTTCATGATACCTTGAAAATACATATCAAGATATATATCCATTGATTTATATCACCGAATCCTGATGGTCTGTGTGGGAAAAATCGTTTGCGGTGCATTTTAATCATATTACGATAACTGAAACATAATGATATTGATATGCATCACTTAGATGGACTACAACATACTTTCTGCAGAGTATAGAAAAAGTAGCATTTATAGTTCATTTACAGAGATGCACAAGAAAAGTCCGTTACATTATTATCTATGAGGAAAATTGCGTTTTAATGATGTTACGTACAACCGACTAGGAAAAAAAAATGTCGACTTTAAATGTACGTTACAAAAATAGGCTGAGGGGACCGTGTCTTCATACTGAAATTGTATCAAATTCTGAAAATTTCTATACTAATACCCAATTTTTGAATTCATATTTGGCTTTTTACTAAATTTTTATATGGTTTGGGGGAGGGGGGGGGTGTAAAAAAGCCACTATAAGAAATTCCTTTACATTTGTTTTGACTGAAAATATCAAAAATATTATACGCAATATTTTGAAAATAAATATCAAATATGTGAAAATATCGAACTTCATGATAACTTGAAAATATATATCAAGATATATATCCATTGATTTATATCACCGAATCCTGATAGTCTGTGTGGGAAAAATCGTTTGCGGTGCATTTTAATCATATTACGATAACTGAAACATAATGATATTGATATGCATCACTTACATGAACTACAACATACTTTCTGCAGAGTATAGAAAAAGTAGCATTTATAGTTCATTTACAGAGATGCACAAGAAAAGTCCGTTACATTATTATCTATGAGGAAAATTGCGTTTTAATGATGTTACGTACAACCGACTAGGGAAAAAAAAATGTCGACTTTAAATGTAACGTTACAAAAATAGGCTGAGGGGACCGTGTCTTCATACTGAAATTGTATCAAATTCTGAAAATTTCAATACTAATACCCAATTTTTGAATTCATATTTGGCTTTTTACTAAATTTTTATCTCAGGTCACCAAATAGGAAGTAATTCGGTTAAATAGTTAAGGAATTATGAAGGTTTAATGTTTGGAACTAATAATTTTATATATTCGTTTGAAATCGTTGCAAGACAGATTGTAATGCATGTAGTTTTTTAAGCGTAACTCTAGAACTACTAGACGGAATGAGCTGTAATTTTGTATTCGCATATTTGAAACTTTTAGAAATTGATTTCTGTTAAAACATTCATAGGTTACAATTCATATTTTTCTCGAAAATTAATTTGAAAAATATATGTATTTTGAAATTAATTTTCGAAAAAAAAATATGAATTGAAAATGAATTTTTACTGCTTTATATGTTTTTATATTGTTTTAGATATCTCATTTCATTATATGAAAAAAATAGAATTTCCTAGCAATATTCTATATTCTGTTAGTGAGGCAAACTGTTTCATAATCATATACCGAATCCATGATTTTTCGGTCGTGTTAGGTTATATTTTGACGTTATTTGAAGCAAACTTTGCTTTTAATTCATGCACAATGTGAAGAAGAAAAAACATTTTTTTTTTTTTTTTTTTTTTTTTTTTTTTAGAGCGAAAAAAAAAAAAAAAACTCATGTAAGGAAATCTCAATTATATATTTTTTAATCTTCAAAAGTTAATTTTAAATTATACTTTTTTTTATTTAAAATTTTCGTTATATTCAATGGTTATGCTTCAGTTCACAATAAATAAATAATAATAATAATAAAAACTTTTGTATTAATTTTAAAGTAATAATTTCAGTTATATTTTGACTTGTTCATCGAGTAAATTTTACTTTTTTTATTCATGTGTTTCACGAAGTTTACTAAAATACATTTTCATTCCTTTACACCGAAATTCTTTTTATTAATTTTTTTTATTATTTTACACCGACAAAAGAAAAAACAATCCTCCAGGAACTAAAATTATCTCATTAAAGAAAAGGGTCTCCAATTATACTTTCGTAATTAAAAAGAAAAAAAAATACCTTTTTCGTTATTTTTTAAGTAAAAATTTGATTCTTTTTCTAATTAAAATGTTGCTTTTTTTTTTTTTTAAATTATACTTCGTGGTTAAAAGCGCTTTACTTTTTGCATTTATTTTCATATAATTGTTTAATGTATTTTTTAATTGCAATCTTCAATTTTATTTTCATAACTAATGATAAAAACATATAGAGATGCATTAAGTTTTAAAATGATAATTTCATACTTTATTATTCTAAATTTTCGGAGCTTTGCTGGTCGTTTTTTTTGAAAACAAGCATCAAATTAAACGAACCTCGGGCTGGAAACCCCCACGAACTTTGGATTATTGCGTTTTTAATTTGGACTCGGATTAAATTCAAATTTTCAGCATCGTCGTTCACGTTACTATAAGAACCGATTTATCATTCTTCCAACTTGAATTTAATCACTGCAGTAGCAAATTTTATTGCCAAAATCTTACTGTTTCACACACAAAAAAAAAAAAAAAAAGAGAAAAGAAAAATCGTGGAAATCTTTCAAAAAATCGCATAGGACACATTTTAATATAATTTGCAAAAGTTGAAAACAGAATTATTTTTGCGAATGTCAAAAAATCGCATTGGAACGCGGAAATAAAACCCGCTAAAAAAAATCGCTGTACGAATTCCGAATAAACTTCATAAAAATAGGAAAAAATTTAATGTATTGGGCTAAAATATTGAATCCAGATTCCTTTTACAAATGTGGAAAAATCGCCACAAAGCTAAAAATCGCATAAAAAAGTTCTGATTAAAAAAATCCAAAAATTGCCTGGGATGTGCATAACATCAGTACCTTCCTGCTAAATGTTCTACCTCTGCGCGCAGCAGTCTCTTCAGAAAACACCTAACTGACACACAAACATCTATCTATTATTATAGATAGACAAAATTTTGTTGCACTCTTTAATTGTACTTTCATAGCTAAAAGAAAGGAAAAAAAAGTTAACTTTTGCATTCATTTTGAACTAATGATTTGATTCTTTGTTCAATTATAACTTATTTTTTAAATTTCTATTCATATGAGCGCCGGCTAGGCGACATCCTGGGAGAGGGTAAGATTTCAGAACAGATGTGCCTGTAATCCGCAACCTTGGTCGCTTTTTTTTTTTTAATATAGACTATAAACATGAAATAAGCTAAACTAAGAACGTTCTGTCAGATTTCAAAACATGCCAACATAAAAAGCAATACAGAAATTTTACAATAAAAAAAGATATTTAATAATCAAAAATAAGTCTTTATCAGCATTTTTCAAAAATAATTAACTCGGTAATTTCTTATTTTAGTCAGGGGTGCTTTCCTGACTCCCCTCTCCCTGTTTAAGATACATTTTGAACATATAAATGTAAAGAAAAAAAAATTAACTTAAAAATTATCTTACACGGGGAGTTCAGGGGTCTCTTGCCCCCTGACAAAAAGTTCCTAGTTCCTCTTTCCTTAGTGTTTAATTATTTTAAGTCACTTTTAAATTATAAATTATACTTTTTTTTTTCAAAATTAGAGAAAAATAAAATTTAGATAGTTAAATTTCAAAATCCAGGAAGGTAAAATGGCCTTCCTCTGCACCCCCCCCCCCCTTGTCGATGCCTATGTTTCTATTCATGCTTGTACCTCAAAAATGAGAACAATAATAATGTTTACTGAAATTGTACTTTTTTTTCTCTTTTCAGGAAAAGGAAAGCATCAACCGGTAACTCTTGTCATCGCAGAAAACTAAATGGGGGATTCATTGTCATTCGTGCGAAGTTAGAATTTAAATTCATCTCACTAGAAATGATCTCCTATCGCTTGTCATTCGTGACTAAGCATGACTCCATTTGACACACACGCCTAACAAAAGATGTTTTAAATACTCGCGGAAGTCATTCTGCGTTAAATCTTTGCACCGGTGATATGGATGGGTAGTGGCCCGCAACTTCCAGTCCAAATCAAAACAAAAACAATTCCCCTCCCCTGCATCCGATGGAGAATCTTGGAACGATAGAAAGATTCGACGGTTGGCTATTCTGGCGTTTCGAACTGCCCGACGTCTCCGAAGACGAACTTACTGCGATCCAGTCCGGCTCAAAGTGCAATCCGGCCGCTATGTCCGATCCGCGCCGGATCGGCGCTTGCGTGGATCAACGTTACCTGGGCAACGGCGGGCCCACGTACTTTCAGTGTGGAGCTCTAGGTTTGAATAACGGCGGGAATCCGGAAAATCGACCGCTCGGGAATTCGGCCACCCCTGCCGTCAGTGGATGCTCCAGGAAAATCGATTACTCTGAATACGAGTACGGCGTCCATGATGAAGATCGTGTTAAGTGCGAAAACGGTGGGGAGTGTTCCGAAGACGCTGTGAGCGATGGCAGGCACGTGAATCCATGTGCAGGCATGGGCAATCTCAGCAGCCAGCCCGGTGAGAAAAAGTCCAAGGGGGTGCCTAAGGATGGTGAAAGTAAAAGTGGTCCTTCCAAGTTTCGTTTCGGTAAAGGTGATTCTAAACAGAAAGCTAAATACGATAAGAGATTGTCAGCACAATCAGCTGAGTACGATGGCGCGTCTCAAGCCAAACGTAAACCTTCGACCGCGGAATATGTGGTTGCGGATGCGAATCCCAGCCCTGGGAGTTCCATGTCCAGTTCGGTGTATGTGGATACACATAGCCACTTGCCAACACCTGTTGAACAAGCGACTGAAAATGACTCTATCATGGAAGGAGATTCTCAAATCTTGGACGATGGCACTACCACTTTGCAAGACGCTTCACCGGGCAGCCTCAGTGACATAACGGTCTTCTGCGATGAAAGCAGCAAGCAAGAAATAACATCTAACATCGTCAAAAGACCGCCTTCTGCTTCCCAGTCGCTACCGGGTACACCAGGTGACACTCATCTCGAATCCAACTTTTCCACTATGGGATTTTCTTCGATGTACGATTCTCGATACAGGGTGCACGCCGAGGAATCCTCTTCCTACAGTAGTGGTGGCAGAGATTTGAGTACAAGTTCCTCCAGCAGCAGCATGGACCTGCTGGAACATTTCCACAAGCAGCGAGGTTCTGTGGACAACAGTGTTCCTCCCCCTTCAACGTTGCCTTTCACAATTACTCAACACAGGAAGGTAGTTCTTCCCCCGCACAAATTTGCCGGGCCTCCTCCGGCTGGTGTCCCAAACGGGAAAAGTGGGATATCGGGCTCAGAGGAGTGCTTGAGGCCGGCAAACCTGTACGGGACTAACGCTGACCATCAGTCCTCACCGTCCAGGAGACACTCTTCGTACGGTGATGTTCCACCTCTAGACGGAAATGTGCTAAGGAAAGTTGCCTCATTGACCTTGGACAAAGCCACTATTGACTCCAAAGTCAACAGGCCGAAGTTTGTACCTGAAAAATTGGATTTCAGCCTGTACGAGAAGTTTGAAGGTATGTTATGTTTATCACTATCTTTCTTATAATGTTTTTTCAAATATTTTTGAAAAATGTGTGCAGTTAGATATGTTAGTTAAGGCGAAATCACAGGGGACCATGGGCGACCGTAAGGGGCGAAAAAGCGCAAATTGCTCTCCCTTGACATTCGAATTGATCTAATTAAATGTTCTTTTTCTCTGAATTGAAACAAAAAAAAAAGTTAAATTTATTATTTTCAAATAATTTAAATATTTAAACAGTAAGAGAAAAAGAAACTAAGGATTTATTTTGTTGGGAGGGGGGAGGGGGTTCTGCCCTCTGCCCCCCTCCCATGTGAAAGCCAATAATTAGTTCTCTCTTCTTTTTACATCCATGTCTTTAACAACGGGTGTCATGAGCCCCCGACGAAAAAGATAATAAACTATTTCAATTCTTTCTTTCTTTCTTTAAAAAAAAAAAAAAACAAGAGGGGAAAATTCTGCTATAAGGCCGAATATAGATTGCCACACACGGCTTTTATTTAAAAAATAAATAAACTAGCTGTAACTTAGAATAAAAACGCAATGACAACAAACATTTTTAAAATATCTAAATAACAAATAAAAATTCCCCTGTTATAGTGTTGAGTTGTTCAATAACCATTCGATTTAGAAAAATATTTTTCTACCACTGAGCAATTTTTTTAATGAAATTTAATTCATGTTGCTATGGCAGCAGACGATAAAACGATATCTTTGGAATAAGGGAATAAATAGAAGAAAAAAATTGTTGATGTTTGTGATAAAATGTTTTTCTTTATTTTTTAAAAATGTATATACATAATTCACTTTTATATTTTAACAGAATAATAAGTTTACTATAATTCGCTACTCATGCTATGGCCAGTATACACGATACACGTCGAGTCACAATGCCTTTATCATTATCTTTTGACGCGTAAAAGTTTCGCTACGGTACTCCATTGTGAAGTTTTGTAATTTTTGAAATCTAATATTTGAAAAACGACATAATCATTAGATTTGAAATTTATATCAAGAAAAATACAATTTTTTACCATTCTAATGCAGTTTGAAAAACAATTTTGTGACAAATACTTTTCGAGTTATTAATTTTTTAAGTAACTTCAAATGTTTCATTTTCCAAGATTAATCTGTGGCAACGATGGATTGCTGTGACTTTTCATAAACATGAAAAATGATAGAGATTGAAAGAATAAGCCACCCTGTGTGTGGCTAAAAAAAAAAGCGGTAAAATTTTATTTTTAAGTTTTTAATTTTTCTTATTTGTTACATATTAGTATTGCTTTTTATGTTGACATTTGTAAAAATTGCCTTGTACGGGGTGTTCTGGAAAAAAAATTTTTTTTTTAGTATAACAGTACATGTTTATATTCTTAATTTTAAAAAGTAAGGCTTTGGCATCGGAATACAGGTACATCTGTTTTGTAATCTCTCCCCTCTCTGGATTTTGTTCATCTGGCGTCCATGCAAGGGACACTAAATGAATTCCGATTTGGACAAGTTTCCGTCTTAACAGGTACACTGTCCCCTATAATTGTAGTGCATTCTTTTCACCTGGACAGTGACATTTTCTGTTTAAGGCAGAGTTCCGTTTTTCACAGGATTTACTGTATTTAAAATTTCATAGAAAAAAACACTGATACCTTAACTTTTCTTTTTGTTGTTGTAAATGATATAGTGATGTCATTAGTGTACACTGTAATAATTTATAAGCACAGAACAATCCTATCTAAAAAAAATCCCTGACGGCTCGGCCTACAGGTACAGTTAGATTTCGAAGACGCAGACCGTGGGGCACCTGTTTATTGGGAATTGCAGAAGAAAGACCTATTTGCCATGATGTGGCAGTTGGGATCACCCACTTCGAAATATACCTCTGCCTGTAGGCGGAGCCAGCAGGAATTTTTTTGTTTTAAATTTTTTTTACCGTAAGAGTTGGTCCTATAAGAAACTTGTCAATATAAAAATTGTAGATAATATTAAGAAGATTTATAATAAATTTAAGCGGATTTGATATCTTGGGAATTGACGAAGTTATGATTTTTTTTCTTCTGAAACCCCTATTCCCCTCCCCCTCCTTGGGGGCATTTTTAATGAAATAAAAAATCTGCCATACATAAATTTTTGGCCCTTTTCCTAGAAGTAATAATAACTTTAAACGGATTCTATATGTATAAAAATTAAGAAGTTATGGGGTTTTTCTGTTTTCACGTCTGCTTGTAGGCGGAGTCAGCAGAGATTTTTTGGTTTTTAATTTTTTTTTTTTTTTTGCCGTAAGAGTTGGTCCTATAAAAAACTTGTCAATATAAAAGTTGTAGATAATTTTAAAGAGATTTACAACAAATTTAAGCGGATTTGATATCTTGGGAATTGACGTAGTTATGAATTTTTTCTTCCAAAACCCCCCTTCCCCCCCTTGGGGCCATTTTTAATGATATAAAAAATCTGTCATATATAAATTTTCGGCCCTTTTCCTAGAAGTAATAATAACTTTAAACGGATTCGATACGTATCATAACTAAGAAATTATGGGGGGGGTTCTGTTATCACAAAAAAAAAAAAAAAAAACACCCCCCCCCCTGGTTTGATTTTGCCCATTAACGAACTTGACCGAGATTTTATGCCCCTTGATTTTATGTGTCAGTTTGGAAGAGATTTGTGCAGAATTGTTGCAGTTATCGTGTCCATAAAAAAGTGACATAGATAGATAGATAGATAAAGTTTTGAACTGGGGGTATTTTTGTGTTCTGGGAGTCATGATCGGCGTAGATCTGCAAAATTTTTTGAAAATTTCCAACTTAGGGGAGAATGTAATAGGTAGTATTTCTTACGAAATCTACCTAAAATTGAAAGGGTTCGGTTATTTCGAATTACCGAACTCTTTTACAGCCGCAAATTTCAAATTCGATTGTTACCTTCTCAAAATTTAATTTGAAAGATTTTTGTAATATTTCCCTCGGACCTCCGTATTTCATTTTTCTTTATTTTCTAACTGGTCATTTGATGTGCTTATTTATTTATTTATTTTAAGTGAGGGGAGCTAATTTAATAGCATTTCAATTAATGATTTATTATTTTTGATAAAACTAAAAGAGATCATATGCATATTTTTATTGCTTCTTTTCTGATCTTTCGGTTTTGTATGATTAATCCTACAAAATCAGATACTGATTTTTATCAGTTTTCAGTTTAATATTTATATGTAATTTTTCAAAAGAAAAAAAAAATCCTATTAATCTGCATTTATTTCACGAGGTCATTTTTCTAAATTTACTAATTAAACATTTGTTATGCTTATCCTTAAAAAGTAACTGCCTTTATTAAACTTCAGTTTATTATTTACCGGGGTTGGTTGTATTTATGCCAGGATAGTGGCAAAAACTGGGAAAAAAAGCAGGGCAAACCTGGAAAAAAACCCGGCAAAAATGCAACTAATTCTTATTGGCCTTTAATGTATAGTAAAATCTATAAATTAATAAGGATCATAATGGTATATGCAATTTGATTTAATAACATATATCATTTAATATTTTCAACTTAATTTGCTAATCAATAAATATAATTAAAATAGTTTTATATATTTTAAATGTTTATAAAATAGGTAGGATTCAGTCTATTACTTAGGAGCTTAAGAACCAAATTCAAAATTGGATATCTAATTTTTTTTGTTAAAATAAAATATTTTGTCGGCCATTAATATATTTTTTAAAATTATCAAATGGTTTTATATAACTTTGCTACTTTTATTTTTATGTAACGAGTCCTAAAAATATGTAGATATTTAAATCTTTGGTACTAATTTATAATTATTTATATAATGAAACTAGTTTGTTACAAATAAAAAAGTAATTAGATTAAATTGAAAATTATATATTGAAAAATCTCTGTTATGTTTTTTTTTTTTTTTTTTAGAAAACTAGATTTTTTTTTCTCTCTCTTACACTCGAAGAAAGGGACAAAAAATTACATTATTTTCTTTCAGTAAATAGCTTGTAGCCATTTTATAGTGGTCTGCTTTAATTATAATTTTATATTAAAAATTTGCATTTAGAATATAAATGTTTATTTGAATTTCTTAGCACCCATATAAACATAAACGCTTTATCCATTTACAGTCTGCCCATTTCTATTATGTAAATAATCATTAATAATTATTGTATAAACATGAGTAAATAATTAAGTTTTCTATTTATTTATATAAAATTAGTATTTCTTTCATTTATAATGCTATTATAAAAGTTAGTGTATTCTTTCATAAAATGCATAATTATACTTATTTTCCTTAAGAGTTTAAAAATAAATTTAGAATATTGATTTGTTAACTAAGTAGTAAGTTTTTTTTCTCTCTTTCATCAGATATTTTAATTTTCTTTTTTATTTCTGGGGAAAAAAATTAAATTGACATTGACTATTTTTGTCATCACTTTGGTAAAAACCCATTTTTGTCGGGACGGTTTTTACCAGGTTTCTTCCACGGTTTTTTTCACCTATGGCAAAAACTTGCCACCAACCCTGTTATCTACCATTTTAATAAGAATCAATTAAAAGAAATGGTACGCATATTTTGATGACTTTATTTTTACGAATTCTTTAATTGAATTATTCAATATGCTTATCGCGAAATTTATTTATAAAGTAATATTTTATTAAATTTCAATTAATTACTCATTTTTTTAGGTATATAAAAAATAAATGAGAGAATTATTCTAATTTGACAATTTCGTTTTCCCCGAATTCTTTAATTAAACATTCAATCTGATTATTATTTTTTTCCCAGCTTATCATGATATATAATGTAATCACATATGTGAAAATAAATGGGAAAAAACAAACAAAAAACAAACAATAAACCCAGGAGCGTGAAAATACAAAAATCAGAAACTGAATAATGTGTTAATGCAATTATGATTTAATAGTTTCATTTTCTGCATTTTCTAATTGGACATTTAATATGTTTATCTTAAAGGTATTGCTTCTAATACATTTCAATTAGTCTATATTGTTTATAGTAAAATGCAATTATAAGAAATTGTTTATATATTCATATTTAATATGATTTCTTTTTTTTTTTTCAAATCCTCTAAGTTTAAGTGAACATTACACTCAGTACCTTCGCTTTAAACATTTATATTTTGATTTCATTCAAATTTATCACGTACCGATTTTATTAAGAAATTATTTAAAGGTTATTTGAATATTTAATTTTTCCGAATACTCTAATTAGACGACATTTTTAGTCGCAAGTGAATAAAGATAAGATAAATCCACATATATCGAATAAAAATTTTATTTTTCTCAGATGTCTAATTTAACATTTATATATTTATCTTAAAAGTAATCCATTTAATAAACTTTATTAATTATTAATTATCATATTTCATCAAAAGTAATTAGGGATAGTCACCATGGAAAAGAAAAAGAAACTAATAATAACAATAAACCCAGGAGCGTGAAAATACAAAAATAAGAAACTGATAAGTGTGTTAATGCAATTAGGATTTAATAGTTTCATTTTCTACATTTTCTAATTGGACATTTAATATTTTTATCTTAAAAGTATTGATTCTATTTTTAGTACTGACTCGATAAATTTGAAAGTATTTAGAAGTTTTTTTTATTATTATTGTTTTTTATCCTCCAGTACTTAAATATTATCTAGTGACTTCCAAGTTTTTAAAATACGCAATTATAATTTAAACTTCTTAACTGCTTACATCATTGTATTTATTTTATCGTTCAATTAGACATAAATATGAGAAACATAAGTTATTAAAATGTGCTGAGTATTAATTTGTCTGATGCTATTTATCTAACTCTTAATGAGAATATATTGCTTATCCATGTACGTTTCAGAATATTAAATTTATCATATTTCATCAAAAGTAATTATGGACAGTTCTCATGGAAAAGAAAATGAAAATAATAATAACAATGAACCCAGGAGCGTGAAAATACAAAAATAAGAAACTGAATAATGTGTTAATGCAATTAGGATTTAATAGTTTCATTTTCTGCATTTTCTAATTGGATAGTTAATATTTTTATCTTAAAAGTATTGATTCTATTTTTAGTATTGACTCGATAAATTTGAAAGTATTTAGAAGTTTTTTTTTTATCCTCCAGTATTTAAATATTATCCAGTGACTTCCAATTTTTTAAAATACGCAATTAAAACTTTATAATTTAAACTTCTTAACTGCTTAAATCATTGTATTTATTTTATCGTTCAATTAGACATAAATATGAGAAACATAAGTTATTAAAATGTGCTGAGTATTAATTTGTCTGATGCTATTGATCTAACTCTTAATGAGAATATATTGCTTATCCATGTACGTTTCTGAATATTAAATTTATCAACGTAAAAATTTAATCGTAGTAAACTGCTCTCAATTAATTGAAAAATGAAATAATATGTGTGCAGTATTTAATGAAATAACACCCCCCCCCCGTAAAAAAGGGCTATAATTTTAATTATAATTAATACAGTAAAAAAGAGGAAAAGCATTTTGCTTCTTTAAAAATACGTTCTTGTATGTAATAAAATAAAATAAAATTTTTAAAGTTCAAAGGAGATATCCTAGTTTTATTACTACATGATTCAAAATCGGCGTATTAAACAAAGAAAAAATGCAAATATTTATTCAATTTTGAATCAGCTAATAGTAAAATATAAATTAATGAAAACTGAACTAATTACTGTTAACTAGAAACGTGTGTTAGTTAGACATAGACACTTGAATAATTTATATATTTCATTATTTATGCTTTACGTATTTCCATCAATTAGGCAAACATTTATATTAGTTGTTAGCTAGTTTTAGATGCTGTTTATTCAGCATTTTTTGTAAAATGAATTATTAAAACTTTTTTTTATTGCTTAATATTACTAAGCATACCCCTCCCCCCTTCCCGCCTCCTTTCTTATCTTTTTTTTTGGGGGGGGGGGGGTGGGGGTGGGGGGGGGTGAATAGGGCTGATATTCTCTTCTTTTGGCATTTCTGCCATTTTCGTCAATGGTAAATAATTTTTTTTTCTAATGAATTATTTTGATTAACATAACATGATTAACATTTTTTTCTCCTCCGCAGATAAATAAGCCATATATAATTTTCTCTCTTTAGCATATTTGCCGTTTTTATGTCTGGTGAATGATTTCTCCTCCCATGTATCATTGAATTATCTTTGTTTTGTTTTTTTTCTCCCGCAAATAAATAGGCCGACCAGTAGAATTAGAGCTTCATCTGAACTAGCAGACGCACCCGAGTTGCACGGAATAAAATTTATCTGATTCTGATTAAAACCATTTCCATGATTCCCTTTCTTATTCTTAGAAAGGGTTTACAAACAGAGAAATAAACTCCCAACTAATGCAACTTTATAACAGTAAATTCCTTTTCGAAATAAATCGCCACAATTTATTTCCGATTTATTACCTGAACCTGCGCCGTCATGGCTTCAGGCAAAAAATGGTGTTTTAGGAAACCGACCGACGGGGAATTTTTTCCCCTATCTTTCTCCTGCACGTTTCAGTGAGAAAATTGATGTCATTACTTTCTGTAATAATTAATTTAAAAATAGATAAATAAATAAACTGTTTCATATATATATATATATATTCCCTTTAAAAGACTGATTCCCGATAATCTGCACCATACAGGGATTTAAAACATAAGATTGGATGAATAATGTATCAAATAGATATTGGTTAATTAAAAAAAAAAAAAAAAAAAAAATTCTCATTTTTGGCAAAATGGGCTCACATAAAAAAAAAAAATCAAAATTAAAAAAATTACAATACGAATTTTGAATAAACTTTATTGAAAAGATGACGAAATTTACCGTATTGGGCAAACAGATTGAATTTGAATTGCGTCTATAAGTTGTTCAAAATCGCCGGTCAACTTGGAAAATCTAGGAAATCTGCGAATTTTTCCGTTCAACATAAAATAACAAAAAAGTCTAATTTAAAAAAAAATCCAAAATTTGAGCATCGGGTACATTCGAATTTGTCTTCGTCTATTCGGAACCAAATTTGCCGGTCTCTACGTGCGATAGATTTTCCTAGTCATGGCCAAAAACAAACAGTCAGATAAACACGCAAACAAAAGCTTTCTATTATTCATATAGATGGGACAGATTGTTATTTAAGTAATGATCTTAGTTTGAAATCTTAATTTATCATCGGATTCACCCACTCTTATAGATTATTAATCTTTCTATTGTAAGTCATGCAATACCCGAAATGTTGTTAACAATGCTTCTGAGATATTGAAAATTTGTAATTTTTTGTATTCCATCGTTTACTAAATAAATGTCCATTTTATTTTTTATTTAATAACGAATTTTAATTCGTAGAACGTTTACGAAGATGTCAAGTACAGCTATATAGTGATTAGTGTTTTCGAATTTTGTAAACTGTTAACAGTCTGTTAAAATATCAAAAGGAAGAATTCTAGGACTCAACAATTCCAACCCTCCCCCCTTTCTCCCACAAACACATACCCGAAGAATATAAGAAAAACCTGTCGTAGAAAAACGTCCGATTTCAATATTAACTGTGTTATTAAAATTCTGAAATTAGCCGACATGAAGATATTACAAGCCGGAACATATAATTATAATTACATTCTAACGCGTTAAAAAATTAAAAAAAAGTGTTGTCAATGCCAGAAAATGCTGAAAAATCATAAAAATCAAAGAGTAATAACCCGGTAAGCTTTGGTTGAACAAAAATGTTTTTTTACTGTATTACTTGATTTTACTGTTTTACTTGACTTGCATTGTGGAATTTCCTTTTTTAAAATGTATAACTTATAGGAACATAGAACCGTATAAAAATTAAAAAATTTTTAACTTTAAAAAACAACTAATTTTGACATAAACGAATCTTTATATGATGAAGAACAGCGTTTGAAACATCTTTGGAATTGGAACTATATCTCTAAAACTAGCGGTTTTGGAATTAGCTATTGGTCAACGATAAGAAGGGTTACCTTATATATTTTTTAGTTTTAAAGTTAAGAAAAAAGAAATGTATGGTAATCCAGATTCTGTTAATCGGGGAACACACGTCTGTGTTCTTACCCGTAAAGACATAATGAATGACTTTTCTTTCTTATAGCTTTTTCTATTTTTGGCAGCAACGTTTTTTTTTTCTTAAGTTAATGATTTGATTGTAGAAATTAAACCGATCTGTTAATTTACTCTCGCACCCATGCGTAGCTGCTGTTGCTTTTTCATTCTTCTTCTCAAGGTTTACAATGCTCGTTCTAAATGTTTTTTCTTCGTATAGATTTTCTATAATCCAGTATTCTTGAATCGTACTGTTGCGTCTCATTCTTTTTTCAAACAATTAATCCTTTCTTTTTTATACCGACTTGAGAAAAAACTAGTCGTTGGGGGCCACCGTTGGGGGCCGCCACTTACCCATCATGGATATGCATAATGTAAAATATTAAAATAAAAATGTGTAAACTACGTATAAAATGCATTGCAATTCAAATAAAATCGTGGCTTGATGACGTCACAAACTTTAAAGGCTCGATTACTGAATTGCTTGAAAGAGGTTTTTCCTTATAACTCCAAAAATAATAATCCTATTAACTAGCGGTTTATTGCATCTGATTAAGCGTCAAATTTCCAATTAAAATATATTTTTGAAGTGAAATTTGGATGAAATACAGGGTCATGAAAAATCGAAGAGTGTGGAAAATAGGATTCCAAATATCTCGGCAACTAATTATCCGATCGACTTCATGCTTTATTCAAAATTTATGCTTTTTTATTGTCTTTTATATTCATTTCTTAAAATAAACAATTTCGAAAATTTTTATATACCTTTCATCAGAACGAATATTTCGAGAGTCCGAAAAAAATTGTTCCGGTTAATCGAGGTTATTGAAATGAAATAGGCTTCTTCCCATTATTACATACTAAGTACATACCAAATTGCAAGTCTCTATCTCAATTTTTTCGGGAGATAGAGCGTTTACAGACACACAGACGGACGGCAAAATTTTTTTTCTAAAAATATGTTTTTCGGAATCTCCAGTGTCTGAAACGCGTAAATCCGTCAAAAAAAAAAAAAATTCGATTTTCAAAACGATTACAAGACTTACCCTATACTACGTATGATGGGTAAGTAACAAGAACGACAAATCATGCATCAAGCATAGATTATGAAACACTTTCGAGCATATTCAGAATACTGTTACAAAACTTCACAGTATAACATGGTGAAAGATGATACCTAAGTAAACAATTTAGAAAACGCATAACACATTTGAAAACCCACTTTCAGAAATTACCATTAATAGTCAGAATTCGTGTATACAGCTTTGTAGATCCTGATCTATACATTTGTATACCGGGTGAACCAAAAGTTCGTTAAAACTTTAAAAAATCATAAAAAAGGAAGAAATTGTGATAAAGAAGTGTTGTTTGCAAGAATGGTCTCACAAGGTAGTCGGATTTTTTTAGCAGCAAAAAAATATTTAGTTAAAAAGTCACTGGTAGAGGGCGCTGGCGATCCGAAACACAATGAACAGGACAACAGTACGCTCCATCCATTTATTCTTGCAATAACAATTGTTCAACATGACCTCCAGAACATTGTACGACACAACGAAGGCGACCCACAACGCCCGTTACAGCTGAATACAACAAGTCGGAATGAATTGCAGAAACTCACCATTCAAATAGAACAACTTCACCAACAACGCTCGATCGGATAATGATAACATTCTGAAAGCGAATGAGAAATCCTCGTGTATCTCGGTCTTTTATTGCATTATTAATTTGCATAATTCTGCCGAATCTCTCGCATGTTAGCGTCATCTACAGGTGACTTTTTTAACTAATTTTTTTTTTGTTGCTAAAAAAAATTCGACTACCTTGTGAGCCTTCTCTTGCAAACCGCACTTCTTTATCATAATTTCTTTCTTTTTTTTATGAATTTTTAAAGTTTTAACGAACTTTTGGTTCATTGGTATATATTACACAGTATGCTAAAATTTACTTCAGTTAGGAAACACGGTTGAAATTCAGATGTACAGCTCTGTAAATGATCTATAGATTTGTATAATATTACATAGTATGTTACAATAAAACATAGTATGTTAATTTTTGTTTCGTTAGGAAACGCGGTTGAAAATTCCCCCTCAGAAATTTCCATCAATGAACGGAAATATACTCGAGCTATTTTGTGTAGCCCTATACTCGTATATTATCTGTAGAATTTATACAAACCAGGTAAAATGTTAAAAATTAGATACGTTTAAAAAAAAACACATACCGTAATTAAAAATGCACTTCCAGTAATTATTGCTCGTTCACAGTATTGTTACCGAATATTTTTGTGTGTCCCTGTAAATGAACCATGAAATGCTATGCCCACCATTATCTATAGTAAGCTTCTTGTAGTGCACTTGAGTGAATCATATCAATTTCAATATGTTTGAAATAGAGTAACATCATTAAAATACACCGCAAACGATTTTCGCCCCATAAACCGTAATGTAACGGAATTCTTTTGAATGTCCCTGTAAATGAACTATAAATGTTACACCCTTCATTTTCAATACCAAACATGCCATAGTAAGCCTGAATAATATATATAAATTGAAATCAAAGTATATTTAGGCGAGATAGAGTACGAACAGACAGACAGACAAACCGAATTTTTATAAACACTTTTCAACTATAACAATTAAGATGACACTTGGCGCAGTACAATGTAGTTAAACGGTTCCACCAGAACTTTTTATTCTATCGCAAACTAGTTTCGGTAACATTAAGCGTACCTTCATCAGTGCAAAGAATGAGGAATTTTTGCTCTAATATATGGAAAAAAGCGGATTCAACTGGTAGGTTTCTTGACCAATAGAAATGTAAGAGTCTATTGGTCAAGAAACCTACCAGTTGAATCCGCTTTTCCATATATATTTGAGCAAAAATCAATCATTCTTTGCACTGATAAAGGTACGCTAAATGCTTACCGAAACTATTTTGCGATATAATAAAAAGTTCTGGTGCTAAAAACCTTGTTTTAACTACTTAAACATAACAACTATGTTAAAAGTTATTGGAATTATTGACTCGGCCCTTTTCTCTACTCTACATATTTAAACACGTGATTCTGTAATGCGTTGGGCGAATTTGTTCGAATATTTATTTGTTTGTTTCAAAGAATGCGTTTCTACGATACTTCAGTGTAATGTTTAGTAAGACTTCCGTTAGTTACTCTGAGTTTTTATCGTAAAATTTGTTTTAAAGGCAGAATAAAATTCTGAGCTACACGGCGATACGAATTTTATCACCAAAGGACATCTTTATCATTTCTGTGAAATTTGTTTTTAAAGCAAAGTGTAAATTACTCTTAGATTTATTTTAAAAGCTTTAAAGAAGATTTATTTTATTATGTAGAATTGGTACTGAAAATAGTTCAAATTTCCTTTACCATAAAAGGTCTGACCTTTGCAATATTCGAATAATTGCTTTTTGTTCTTGGGTACATATTTGGGACAATTTTTCCACTTGAAGCCATACATTCACGTTTTTTTCCTTGTTTTATTAACAATATTAGCTACTGTGGCTTTAGATATAGAAAAACCTCTCCTTTTACAGCGTTGTGTAATATAACCGAATACGAATAATTCTCTTCGGAAAGTGCAGAAATAGCCTTCCATCCATAGGTTCTTTAAAAGCGCCATTTTGCATGTAAACAAAATTTTCAGCTGCCAGACGAGAATTTACACTTTCAAAAACATATTAAGCTTTGAAAAATAATTTCTCTATGCAGATGATTTTTTTTTTTTTTTTTTTTTTTACACCAAAACAAACTCGTCTAAAAAATTTGCAAACAGCCTCTGTATTGTAATGATCTCTATATCATGCCCCTGAAATTTGTTTCATGAATATTATTCCGATGTTTATTGTGAAACATGTTTTACAGGTAGAATAATGCTCTGAGCTATGCTGTGAAGTGAATTTTACTTCACAGCATTACAATTATACAGTCAAATGATATCCTTTCTGAGAAATGTGTTTATTAAACAAAATAATTACTCCTAGCTTTATTATAAAACATATTTTAAAAGCAGAGCAGTATTCTTAATTCTATTTTAAAATAAATTACAGTCTGTGGTTTACATATCATGTCCGTAGAATTTATTTCAAAAGCTCATAGCTTTATTGCGAAACGTTTTTTTCAGATAGGATGTTCTGAGCTTTGCCGTGAAATAAATTCGATATTCAAATGATATCTTTTCTGCAAAGTAATTAAAAAAAAAAAAAAAAAAAAGAAAAGAAAGAAAAATAATTTATTGCTAAACGATTTTACTTCTTATAAAATAATAATTTTTAAATGGATGAAAAACATATTTTGCATTTAAAATATATGTATTTAAAATGGATTATTAACCTTTAAGGAAAGATTCTACTTCTTTGGATCAAAATTTTCGATTTTTTTTTTTTTCATTTGTTAATCCCTCAAGTGTAGATTGTTGCCCTAAAGCGAATTCCAATGCGACAATTTGACAAAAAAATTTAATGATTTTTTTTAAATGTAGACGGAATTACGGGATATTCTGTATTCTGGTCTTTCTTTTGGAAAATCGGTCCGACTTGCAAGAACCAAAACCCAATTTGAAACAGAAAAATTCGAAATTGACGA
This sequence comes from Maratus michaelseni, assembly GCA_963931845.1. NCBI lineage: Eukaryota > Metazoa > Arthropoda > Arachnida > Araneae > Salticidae > Maratus > Maratus michaelseni. The sequence continues at coordinate 160,854,376 of OZ007598.1, forward strand.
GAACCTCAAAAAAATCAATATTCAAAATATCAATATCGGGTTGCTCGATCTGATGCAGGACTTTGAGGATAATATAAAACGTTGTTCCATTCTTTAGAACATAAGAATGTCAGCAAATTTTATGCAGGGCGATTTAATTTCAAGGCGATCCGAGTATTTTTACTCGAGTTAGAGCACGGGCAGACCGGCAGACGGCCAGACAAACCGAAGTCATAAACACTTTTCAACTAGATTGGAAAGTGTTAAAAAGTGATATTATTATTATTATTAATTGCCTGTACAAAAATAACTCCTTTTTTTTTTTTTTTTTTTTTTTTTTTTTTTTTTTTTTTTTTTAAGATAAGTCATTTTTCTATACAATATATGTAGCTAAAAAGTGCAAAATATTTTTAATGCTTAATGCAATGAAACATGTGAATGGGGTGACTATTTAACCAAAATTTAAATCTTTCGTATTTGTGGTAGGACAGAAGGCAACCTTAAAACAATATGTTCTAAGAAAAAAAGAAGACGAAATAGGAATAAAGATAAAAATTATTTCAAATTCAATATACCACTGAATTCTCATTATTATAGTCAATGTATATAAAGAAGAATAAGACAGGAATAATGATGAATAGCCAAAAAATGCGGCAGTAAAACATTATCTGACTTTTGAAACAAATAAATATTGACAGACATGGAGACAAAAGGTTTTTTATTCCTGCCCTTGAAAAACACAATGGACAATTGTGTAATAAGCTTGGAATTTTATTAAAAAAAAAAAAGCATAAAAAAAAACTTTTATTTATTTGCTTAATTAAATATATTTGAATATTCCAGATAACTTTATTGTGTTTGAATAAATAAATGGATGGATTTTATTTTTAGACAATGCAGTTTTACATCGTGAATTCTTAATTACTCGACTGTTGATGATCCGTCCCTCCTCCCCCCTAACGTCAAAAGATTTGTTATTATTATTAAGTTTAGAATCATATATTCCGTAAAATTCAGTTTATAATGAGAAGTTAATAAATAAAATAACTGGTAGAACAACTTTATTGTTTGTTGATTGACAACATCAAATTAAATTACCAATACATTTTGAATTTGTAATTCGAATATAAAAGCAACTGATTGCAATTTATTTATTAGCAGTAAGCTTAGAAAGAAGGTTAATTCCTCTTTTTTACTTTGTTTTCCCTTTTTAACCTTTATATAATTTTTTTTCCGCTAATGAAATTAGCAAATTAAACAAACTAACAAACAAACAAAAATCTTCTTACTTATTTAGTTTTAACCCATTAAAGACTAACTTTGCGTTTTCGCAACATTATGTTTCTTACACCATTTTGCTTTTAGGATAAATATTTGCTTTATTTGATGCAAGAAACACCACGATAAAGTAACTCTTAGGTTGCTATAATATAAAAGTGGTATGAATCTCAATATTTGTATTTTATTGAGAAAAATAAATCGGTCCTTAATAGGTTAAAGAAGTTTTAAAATCAAACATATAAATGCAGGAAGAATAATGTTTCCCAGCTATTTCCCGTAATTTTAGAAAGAATGTAAAATGGTAAGGCAAATGCGAAAATTTCTATCATTCTGCAAAATCTTTGTTCGTTACGTGTGTTCAATATCAAACTCTAAGCCAAGCGGTTAACAATTAGTAAGATATAAGGGATCATTCTGCATCTGCAACGATATCAAAGAGTGTCTACTGACTTCCACAGTGCATTTCCCAACTGTTCTCTTCGAAAATAATGCTATCTTTCGAAGCTGTATGTAGAGTTTCTGAACCAGATCCCAAAAGCAAGCACTCGACAGTAATATAAAATACAAGTCTGTATTCTTAACTATTTTCCAATTTCCACTATCTTTCTATCGAAGAAAAGCATGAGAGTCTATAATAATTATTAGGCTTGGATGTTTGTCGCGGCGCATTGCTGCAAATTTTTCAAAATACCTCGATTTTCACAAAATTTGTTTAATATTTTAACATTTTTATACCTTTTTGTCTATAAATAGTGGTACTATTAATATTTTTACGGCAACTGAAATTTTAAAAATGCCAGTAAATAGTTTTCGAATTTAGATTTGCAACAAAATGATATGAATACAATTAAAAGGAATAAGAAATCCAAGATTTTTTTTTAATGTTTTAAAATAGTACCTATCTCAAATACATTTGATGTCTTAGTAGGGATTTATTGCAATTAGAATGCAAAATGATTGATTCTTACTTACAAGTAGACTAATGCTCGAATGTGGTTTTGAAATATAAACAATACAAAGAAACAGATAGTGCATTTATGCATAAGATATTATAGAGCAGTGATGGCAAACACTCTTCCATTCGCGTGCCAAAAATCTCAGAAATTTGCCATCATTTTAACGTGCCAAGGAACATGCTATTTTAGAAAACCTCTTAATGAAGAATTAATACTTTTACTTTATAATATCAAAATAAATAATAATAATAAAATAAATAAATAAATTACTTGTTGTATACGTTAGATGCCGAATATGCTTAACCCATTTTGTCTGTTTTAGTTACGCGACTACAGGAGTTAGGTTCATTAGGCATTTTATTATTTGAACTATCTTTAAAAGATCAATTGGGAAAATGTGCCTTTTAAATTTTATGCAGAAAAAAAGGGACTTAACAAACTTGCATGTTGAATGGTTTGGCGGGGAAAATGTTGGTAAAGAGTACCTACACTGAAATATATAATGAATAATTCTTGCTAAAATAACTGATTTTTTTAATAGTCTGAGCATATTAAATACAATTTTAGTTTATAATCTTGAACATTTACATCAAAATCCATTAAATCTTAGCGTTACCTTATGGTCACACTATAGCTGCCAACCCTTTTACTGTTTGTATACCAGTTAATTCTGAAGAAAAATATTCGCTTTCTTAGATGACAAAAACTCTATGATAAAATAAGATAAAGATTTTTCTGAAAAAGTGGTATGAAATACAATTTTTTCCATATTGGAGAAAAAAAAATTCCTGCTTAATTTTTTTTCTTGTGAACTTCTTATTACCTATAAATTATTTGCGTTCCAGAGAAATTTTCTTGTGTTTCATAGGTTCGTCACCCCTGTTATAGAGTACCCAATACTTGCCTAAAATAACATTGTTCAAATAAATTCGAATAATGGGGGTATGAACCTGATTCTGCTCTTATTAAAAAGACTAATTCTTTTTCTACAGCGATTGCAACAGCCGATACAGACATTTTCTATAAAAGGTTCACTGTGTATTTAAAAAAAAAAAAAAAAAAAAAAAAAAAAAAAGTGGGATCCGTAAAGTTGTAGTTTTCTAAAGGAAAATATGAAAAACAAAATGGAGCTTACACTCACAATAAGTAAACTTAAATGCGATAAACTTCTTCTCTTACGCGAAAATTTTAAATTTTTGTTCTAATTTTTCGAGAATTTCATCTTAATTTTTCCCAACTAACATTCAATCTTAAGAATAATTCTTTCTATTTAATTGTAGTGTCTGAAACTTTTGTTGACAATAAAGCCGTATCGATAATCTCTCAATCAAATTGCAAGCAGGTGCTTAACAATGATAGATAATACAAAGGTCACTTGATGTTGAAAATAAGTGTATTAAATACCATAACAATATCGTGCGTATGCAATATTAATTAATTCAACACGCTACGTGTCATGTCATTTCAAACATAAATGAACCTGTATTTCCCGAGGGATCGCGTTGGTCATGTTGCTAGAAAGATAGATAATTTATAATGTCAAAAGTAAAAAGTGATATAAAAATTCTTCTTTCTAAAAATGTTATTCAGTAAATCGGTAGATAATTATTAAATGTGAGTAATTGAGAGAATAAAATATTTTTTAAGTAGTAAAAGGCAGAAAAAGAAGTTTTCTTTTATTTATCCTAATCCTAATAATATTATAAATCTGATTGTGTGCAAATGTTAGGCTGAAGCCAGCGTCAAAATGGATCATTTAATGATCCTGTATCTTTGCATATACGTTGATTATAACCTTCAAATGAACATAGACTGGGTTTTTTTCATTTTATTCAAATATTTTTCTTAATAATTCAAAATTTCGTTATTTTCATAGAGAATCAATGGACATTTTCCCATAAAATTTAACCATTTTACTTTATCGTTGCTAGGGCTTTGATCGTTGCCAATAAATAAAAAAACGGAAAAATAATTTTTCCTCAACAATTAATTTTCAATTGAACGATTTTCACGTGGAAAATGAAAATGAAAAAGAATTCAATAGAAGATGAATTTCCGTGATATTTGAAACAAAAATATGGAGTATTTGTTATTATACATGAAGTGTGAATATCGGTTACATTAAAAAGATCTTTTTCTGTCAAAAAACTGCGTTATAATTAGAAGGAAAAATCAACAATAATTATATTCTTAAAAATAGATTTTGCTTGGACCATGGAACTATGAAAAGGATCCTCCTCGGCTTGGACAAATATGACGTCAAAATAAAACATGTATTTTCAAATAGCCGTAATAATACAAGGAGCATGAATATCAATGTATAATGAAAGTAGATAGATAATGGACGTAATATTTAAGATGAAAAACTGAAATATTTTTTATCGATACTGATTAATAATTAGCTTGAGTACCAGTTACATACAAATGTGAGTTTTCCGCTAAAATTTACATCGTGATTGCCCGAAAAAGAAAATTAACAAGAATTATGGCATTAAAAAGAGATGTCTCTGAGGAAAATGTGACGTCATATTTGAAATAAAACGGGAATTTTCAAATGTGTTTTACAAGAAACGGGAATTAATTCCGTACAAGGATCAGTAAGTATAGAAAGTAGATTAGTTTCACGACATATTTAAAACGAAAAATTGAAATTTTTTTTATTTATACCGATTATTAAGCATGAATATTAGTTACATACAGATGAGAGTTTTTTGCCAAAAACCACACCATGATTATTAGGAAAAGAAAAATAAATACGAATCTATTATATTAAAATCTGACCGCCTGTTTGTATTTCGCAACTACTCTTTTTAGATTGCCGAACGCAACGCGATTTACTTAACACCGGTTATCATTCATCCCAGGATGTCATAAACTCTCAGAATTTAAAAAAATGATTTAAATTCCGAGATATTATTATTATTATTATTTTTGTACATTTTAACGAAGTTTCTCTAAAAATTGCAACTAAATTATTCCATTTTTGTGGATAAAAAAGAAGAAATAAAACTGATTAATATATTTTTTCTCATTAAAACTGAAAAAAAAAAGAATTTATTTTCAATTTCAATAGATGGTGAAAGAAAAAAAAATCTTGATTACAGTAAAATTTTTGAAAAATAAAAACGTATTTTCACATATTCAAACTTCATGAATCAATTTATTCTGGAGAACAAAAACCGTCTGTCAACATATTTTCATTTAGAAATAAAGATTTTTTTTCAGTTATAGATTAAATCAAGGAGGCAAATTTAAGCTCCTTGCATTTAGGTCTACAATAATTGCTCCCTATTCACAAGAATTGAATTTAATGATAAAGAATATACTATTTCCATTATCTTTGAAGGATTGCTATTAAAACGTTTCACAAAGACGTTAAAAGTAAAATTGTTTACCAGGTAAACTTGACATATGTTTTTATATAATTTACCGATTTCCACGATTTTATTTGGCCCACCTTTTTTCATTGGTTGCAGTTTCCTTTTCGTGATTATTTGTCCCAAAATTTCACTTTTTTAAAACTTAGTTATGTCAAGGCCTCTATAACATAGAAATACTGTATTGTCTACTACGGAATGTGATAAAGAGTTAGTTAATTATTTACGTTTCTAATTATCGGGAATGAAATATTTTGCTTAATTAATGCATTTATTCTTCTTTTAATGATACGGGAACGAAGTCACGGGTAACAGCTAGTAATATTATAAATCCGATTGTGTGCAAATGTTAGGCTGAAGCCAGCGTCAAAATGGAGAAATTAATGGCCCTGTATCTTTGCATATAGGTGGATTATAATCCGGAAATGAACATAGACTGGGTTTTGTTTATTTTATTCAAATACTTTTCTTAATAATTCAAAATTTGATTATTTTCATAGAGAATCAATGGACATTTTTAGATAAAATTTAATCATTTTACTTTACCGTTGCTAGGGCTACGATCGTTGCCAATAAATGAAAATGCGAAAAAAATAATTTTTCCTCAACAATTAAGTTTCAAATGAGCGATTTTCACGTGAAAAATGAAAATAATTCAAAAGAAGATGAATTTCTGTGATATTTAAAACAACAATATGGAGTATTTGTTATTATACATGAAGTATGAATATCGGTTACATTAAAAAGATCTTTTTCTGTCAAAAACTGCGTTATAATTAGAAAGAAGAATTCACAATAATTATATTATTAAGAAAAATATTTCGCTTGAACCATGGAACTATGAAAAGGACCCTTCTTGGCTTGAACAAATATGACGTCATAAATAAAACATGTATTTTCAAATATTCGTAATATTACAAAGAGCATGACTATCAGTGTATAATAAAAGTATATACATAATCGACGTCATATTTAAGATGAATAACTGAAATATTTTTTTGATACTGATTAATAATAAGCTTGAATATCAGTTACAAACAGATGTGAGTTTTCTGCTAAAATTCACGTCATTATTGCCAGGAAAAGAAAATTAACAAGAATTATATCATTGAAAAGAGATTTCTCTGGAATCAAAGTGACGTCATAATAAAACGGGATTTTTTAAATGTTTCAAATGGAGCGTGTATCAATTTCATACATTAATAATCACTGAGTACAGTGAAAGAGTAGAGAGGTAATGAACCGTAAAATCGGTTTGTAATATGAAGCCGATTATCGCTCAAATCATTAGGCCCAAGGCGAGGCTAACGAAAAAGAAAGGCTACAGCGGTGCTTTACGCATATCTTTTTTTACAGACCGCCGGAGTCACGTGTTGCTCGAATGCACCAATGAAGGCGTACGAAATTAGCATCACGTCACTCTAGCGGTCTGTAAAAAAAGATAAGTGGAATGTACCGCGGTAGCCTGTCTTTTTCGTTAGCCTCGCCCAAGGGCTGACTTCATTGGATGGAGAGAGGCTGCACGTGGAACAATGACTGGATTGTTGGACGGGGAGAGTTTTCAAAGCAAGCCGCCAGTTGTTTGGGCCGACTGTAGGGTTGCATTTTCAGCATCACGCCAAACATGAACATTTCATCTCTATTTATTCTCTGAATTCTGTGATTAATAATACAAGCATCAGTAAGATTATTAGGAAAAGAAAATTGAACACAAGTCTATTAAGTTAAAATCTGACTGTGTGTATTTAGCAACTACTACTCTTAATGCAACGCGATTTACTTAACACCGGTTATCATTGATTCGAGGATGTCATATAAACTCTAAGAATTTAAAAATTTGAATTAAATTCCGAGATATTAATATTTTTTTTGTAAATTTTAATGAAATTTCTATAAAAATGGTACTTAAATTACTCCATTTTTGTGGATAAAAAAGGAGAAATAAAACGGATTAATATATTTTTATGCCATTTTCTCATTAAAACTGAAAAAAATTCTTTTATTTTCAATTTGAATAGTTGGAAAAAAAAATCTCGATTTCAGTAAAATTTCCGAAAAATAAAAACATATTTCCACATATTCAAACTTTATAAATCAATTTATTCTGCAGAGCAAAAATCGCCTGTCAGCATATTGTCAAGAAATCAAGATTTGTTTCAGTTATAGATTAAACCAAGGACACAAATTTGCTGTTACATGCAAACGTAACACTTGCAATTGCAAAGATTTTTGAAACCCCAAATTACATGTAAACGTAACATTTACATGTAATTTGCACCCAAATTAATTTTAATTTGAACCGTAATAAATGTTAATTTGCAATGAAAATTACATGCAAAAGTAATGTTTACATATAATTTTGGGTTGCTAAAAGATTTGCAATTTAAGTGTTACATTTGCAGTAATTTTGGGCTGCAAAAAGCTTTGCAATTCAAGCTCCTTACATTTAGGTGTAGAATTATTACTCCCTATTCACAAGAATTGAATTTAAAGAAAAGGCATATACTATTTCCAATGAACTATTTTTAAATGATGGTTGTTAAAACGTTTCTCAAAGTCGTTAAAAGTAAAATGGTTTATCAGGTAAAATTGACATTTCTTTTTACCCAATTCGTCGATTTACACGATTTTATTTGGCCGTCTTTTTCCATTGGTTGCAGTTTCCTTTTCGCGGTTATTTGGCAAAAAATTTTACTTTTTTTAAACTGCTTTATGTCAAGGCCCCTATAACAAAGAAATATCGTATTTTCTTCTATGAAATGTGATAAAGAGTTAGTTAATTATTTACGTTTTTAATTATCGGGAGTGAAATATTTTGTTTGATTAGTACATTTATTTTTCTTTTAATGTTACGTGAACGAAGTCACGGGTAACAGCTAGTAATATTATAAATCTGATTGTGTGCAAATGTTAGGCTGAAGCCAGCGTCAAAATGGAGCATTTAATGATCATGTATCTTTGCATATACGTTGATTATAGCCCTCAAATGAACATAGGCTGGTTTTTGTTTATTTTATTCAAATATTTTTCTTAATAATTCAAAATTTCGTAATTTTCATAGAGAATAAATGGACATTTTATCGTATAATATTTTTAAATAGTTAAATTTACTTTACCGTTGCTAATACTTTATCGTTGCCAAAACTAATTCAAAACCCGGAATAATAATTTTTACTCAACAATTTAGTTTCAATTGAAAATTTTTCACGTGAAAAATTAAAATGAAATAAAAATATTAAAGAATTAAAAAGAAGATTAAATAATATTATTAGAAATAAAACGTACTTTTTTTAGTTTTTGATATAATAATAATACAAGGTTTCAATATGCGTAACCATAGTACAGCGCCTAGAATAAAGGCTCTAATATAAATGTATTCTAGGCGCTGTAACCGTAGGAAACAGGCGAATATGACGTCATAAATCGGAAATAAAGCGGATATGCTTTGATTGGTGAAATAAAATTATCTTGGGTTTTATTCTTCACTTTTTTTCTTTTTTTTTCTCTTTTGTATGGTAACAATACTTGGCGTTTTATCGTCTGCGCACGGCTAATATAGCTATACCGTATTTTTTATTTAAATTTAAAAAAAGTTAAAAAAAGTTTCAAAAGAAAATGGTTAGCAAATGTCAATAATATGCTCCGCAAAATTATCTATGTCGAAAATGATGTCATGGATAGCGAGAAATAGCTATTTTCATTCTTAAAACTAAAAGAAATAACTCGATTACCTAAAAAAAAAAAAATGACGAATGTTAATAGTTCCATTTTTGTTGATAAAACCTAAAGATTTAATATTATTTCGTTAAAGTAACATAAATTCCCCTATGCAGTATTGAAATTAATTGCCTGGAAAAGAAAATTTACAAGAATTATGTCATTAAAAAGGGATTTCTCTGGGGAAAACGTCATATTTAAAATAAAACGGGAATTTTCCAATATGTTTTAAAATGAGTGTGAATCAATTCCTTACATTAATAATACAAGGATCAGTAAGTATAGAAAATAGATGAGTTTCACGCCATATTTATAACGAAAAATTTAAATGTTTTTTTTTTTATATATACTGATTATTAAGCATGAGTATCCGTTATATACAGATGAGAGTTTTCTGCTAAAAATCGCATCATAATTTTAAGAAAAGGAAAATGAACACGAATCTGTTATATAAAAATCTGACCGTGTGTTTGTATTTCGCAGCTACTCCTAGACTATCGAACGCAACGCGATTTACTTAATACCGGTTATCATTGATCCGGGGATGTCTCACAAACTCTCAGAATTAAAAAAAAAATTAAATTAGAAGTGTAAAGACTCTTCTGAATGTGGGAGTGTTCTCATGGAATACAGGCTGTTCTAATGACAAACACAAGTTTAATAAGACGACGTAAAGATGACATAAAGATGACAAGGACAGGTACATTACACGACATGTAATAAACATAAAAGATTAATCATATTTTCCAATATTCATGACCGATAACATTTGCGGCCATTTTCATAACATATTCTGGTTTCTCATATGACATACGACGTTCTTAGCCGCTGACATTTCAAGTTCTACTGCCGCGCTCTTTTTGTTTTTCCAGAAGGGGGCGCATCTAGAGCAAGAAAAGGCATGCGTAGTCCTCACAGCCAATATTTTTTTTTTTTTTTTTTTTTTTTTTTGTAAATTTTAACGAAGTTTCTCTAAAAACGGAAAGTAAATTACTCCATATTTGTGTATAAGAAAAGGAGAAATAAAACAGATCAGTATATTATTTACACCATCTTCTCATTAAAACTGAAAAACAGAATTTATTTTCACTTTGAATAGATGGTGAAAACAAAATCTTGATTTCAGTAAATTATCCGAAAAATAAAAACATATTTTCACATATTCAAACTTCATGAATCAATTTATTCTGGAGAACAAAAATTGCCTGTCAACATCCTGTCATTTAGAAAATAAGATTTGTTTCAGCTATACATTAAACCAAGGAGGCAGAATTGAATTTAAATAAAAAGTATATACTATTTCCAATTAATGTTTTGTTGAAGGATGGCTGTTAAAACGTTTCACAAAGGCGTTAAAAGTAAAATTGTTTATCAGGTAAAATTGACATTTGTTTTTACCCATTTCCTCTATTTCCACGATTTTATTTGGCCCTCCTTTTTTGTATTAGTTGCAATTTCATTTTCGCGATTGTTTGGCACAAAATTTCACTTTTTTAAGACTGAGTTATGTCAAGGTCCCTATAACAAAAAATACCGTATTGTCTCCTATGAAATGTGATAAATAGTTTGTTAATTATTAACGTTTTTAATTATCGGGAGTGAAATATTTTGCTTTATTAATGTATTTATTCTTCTTTTAATGTTGCGTGAACGAAATCACAGGTAACAGCTAGTTTATAATAATATCGAAAATATTTTTCTTGAGGCATCATGACCTTTCTTTTATTCATCAACAGTTTCTGAAAGTTTTAATGATGAGGATAATAAATTTAATATAACAGATTACCCAAATGATTGAGATAAGTATTATTTCCTGTAGGCCAATTAGAGATCTGCACGGGCCGGGCCAAGGCCCGAAGCCCGTACTCGGCCTGGCCCGCGGGCCGGGCTCGGGCCTATTTTTCTTCACGGCACTCGGGCCGGGCCGGGCCCGGGCCATATTTTTTTCTGAAGGCTCGGGCCGGGCCGGGCCTAGTAATTACTCTTTACGGGCCGGGCCGGGCCTTACTTTTTTCATGAAGGATAAGGCCGTGCCTTAAATTATTTTTTCCGTACAGAGCCGGGACTGGTTTTATTCTTCCTAGTCTTCACGCCTCAAAATTTTTAGTCCTGGTGTAAAATAAGATCTGGCATAAAAATCTTTTCAAAACATGCATACATTTTTAAATCGCCGTTATCTTATAATTAAACATTAAAATTTATTCTTTTTAAAGAATAGTAGATTTATACACTTATTAAAATATGGCTAAATTAAAATATAGTAAAACGTGTGAAAAAGAACCTGCTTATGATGGAATCCTGTCTTAAATTGAAAAATGTGTTGATCCATTAAAAATGAATATACTAATATTTAAGAAAAGAATATATAATACATTTACACCTGCTAAGAAGGCAAATTGTCTATAACTCATTTTTTTCCCTTCCCTATGCAATTCCATCTTAGAAGATTTTACTGTATAGCATTTTTCTGATTTTTAACACTTCAATAAATGGAATATGGATTAACAATATTGATGATAACTTAAACACATACATACAACAAATAGAGATTTATTTAAAAAATAAATATTCCAGCTTGCGGCACCTCTATAAAAATGAAGATTATAAACATGAAAAAAAAAAAGGCTAAGATAGGAATTTTTGGTTAGATCTCCTCCTACGAGGCAAATTTTAACCAAATCGACGTAAAAATTATGTTTTGTAGAAATTCACTCGGGCCGGGCCGGGCTCGGGCCGAGATTTTAACTTTTTTCCGGGCCGGGCTCGGGCTGAACTTTTAACTTTTAAATCGGGCCGGGCTAATATTTTTTTTTGTTCGGGCCGGGCCGGGCTCGGGCCGAACTTTTAATTTTTGTATCGGGCCGGGCCGGGCCAAATTATTTTTTGTATGGGTCGGGCCGGGCCAAATTATTTTTTGTATGGGTCGGGCCGGGCCCGGGCCTGGAAATTTCGGCCCGTGCAGACCTCTAAGGCCAATATTCTATTATTCTATGCATATTAATTATAACTTTTCTGAGGAGTTTTTACTTTAATCACAATGCATATTTACTATTTATAATAATAAATAAACATTAAAATAACATATTTTCTAGTTTCACATTTGTTTACAATATTTTAAAGTAAAAAATGTATTTAAGGACTAGTTTGTTTAACAATCCAGTACAATTCTCACTTAACTCGGTAATTAAGTGGAGAGTACTTACTACATATATATTATTGTTCAAACAATGATTAACCAATTACCAGTTTCTGTTGCCAAGTTTGTGACCGAGTATTTTATTTTATTTTTATTTTTTCAAAATCGACTTCAACCGTGTTTTTCTTACGCATACGCAAGTTTCTAGAAAAAATCTTCTAAACTGTATAAAATATTGGATACTTTTCCAGTATAAGTGTTCTTGGCGAGATAGAGAAAATGACTTTGGCGAAAGAAGGAAATTTGGCAACATATGTTCTGGCAACCTATTCACTGTTTCATATACGCAAGCAATTTTTTTCAATATTTATAGAATGTATTTAATATACATTTATATAACTTTATTACAAACAGAAATAAATTGTGTACAAATATATACACGCACACAAGCATAAAAGTTCATTAGCTTTGTTTTCAGCTGTTTATATCATTTGGCAACAAATCTCACTTTCCGATGCCCGAATTGCGCCACGCTTTTTAAAAAAACGCCAAGGTCTCTATAGTGGAAAAGTACCAAGTATGGTTATACAAAATATACTTCCAAATTCAGAAAGAATCATTAAATTAACTAGTTGCAGACTTTTTTAGTAATTGAAATTTAGTCATAAATTTGACTAAAATCACTATTGTGACTATTTAGTCATAATTTAGTCATTAGTGACTATTTAGTCATAAAAATGAAACTGTTAAGTGGTTAAAAATTCGCAAAATTACAGATATTCACAAACTTCATGTTTAAAATTTTATTGTGATGTAAATACAAAAGAAGAAATGCACTCCAATAAAATGAATATTTAAATACTGGAAAGATCGGGTTTATCATAACTTTATCATTATTATCTCGGTTCCGCGTATCATTTGGAATGTAAAATAATGTATTTGAAATATATTTCAAACCAAGATTACAAAACACAGCGAACACAAAATAACATTTTTTTTATAGTAAAAATGGAAAAAGATTCTTTTCAAAATTCAGAGCTATTCTTTTTGGATAAACTGAAACACATTTCGGGAAGGACTCTGAATAATATTTTGGCAGCAGAAAGATGAAAATAGTCAAAATGTCATGAAATGACAAATACACGAGAGAGACGAGAAAATGCATGAAGAAAAGGGGAAATAGATCCAAACAGAATGTGAATGAACAGAAAGAAAAATGCCGCAAAATATGGAAAAGCAACCGTCTTGAAAAACGAGCAGTAAAAAAAAAGCAAAAAATCATGGATCTGTGAAATTTTTTTCAGTGTGAAATGGTCACTGATATGCTTTCATATCACATTTTTTTTTTTTTTTATAGTGTCAGAAATACTTTCCTTGTAAAATGAATTCAGGGTTGCCAAGTTTGAAATGGCCAAAAATGATTTTCTTTTCTTTTTTATGATTTTTTTTTTTCGCTTTTTACTTCAACGAAGGGTATTATACAATTCGTTTGTATGTTGTTGTTGCTTTCTACATATGTCCATGCATAACTTTATAAGGGATGCTCCGATTTTCATACTTTTTATTGGATGGCAGGGGGGGGGGGGATATTTTTCTGCAGATAGCCCCTTTTCAATATCATTAGAATAAAATCAAATATAAAAGGGGATTATACAATTCGTTTGTATGTTGTTGTTGCTTTCTACATATATCCATGCATATAACTTTATAACGGATGCTCCGATTTTCATACTTTTTATTGGATGGGAGGGGAGGGGGGGGGGGTATTTTTCTGCAGGTAGCCCCGTTTCAATATCATTAGGATAAAAATAAATATAAAAGTAAAACTATTGTTATTATTTTTTTAATACACTCTTTTATAAGCATTCAATATTTATCTTGAAAATCTAGTCGAAAAAAAAAATAGTTTATATGTTTAAAATCTAAATTCATCGAATTTCAGTTTGTATTTTTATGCATATTCTTTTGATGGAAAATTATTTTTCATATGTTTAAATAATATTCGAATATTTTTGTTTTAATTTATTATTATTTTGTAATTAAAAATTCTTTAAAGTAGAAACCCGATTTTTAGAGTGGAATGGAAGTGGTGGTAGTATGTATGTCATTCATGAGAGCTGCAAACTGAAAGAGTCACATGACCACAAAACATCGGAGCTAGTTCGCCATGCGGACTAGATCCAAACAACAGAACTACCCTAAAGTTCAATCATAAATGAGAAAAAAAATATCCAGCTTTTATTCTTTTAATCTCTTGATGGCAAAGCATTGGGAAATATTATAGTAGAATATTAAAAATATATTTAAAAAAATTATAATTAATATGTCGAAAACAAAGATTGTGGAAAAATAAGGAGAAAAAATCAAGTATGTCTTTGTCAAAATCAAGAAAACAAATTTTGAAAAACCGATAAGTGACATCATGTGACTGTAAAATTTGTTTCTCTGCAAAATTCAGAATATTATCGCCTCTGTAAAAACATGTTTCACAATAAAGATTGGAGTAGTTACCTTGCTCATAAACAGTTTCCGTTGAAATAAGTCATTATACTACATAATTTACTTCACAGTTACAGTTCAGAATGTTACTCTGTTTTAAAACATGTGTTGCAATAAAGCTACAGAAGTTGCTAATTGCTTTACTTACTTATTTTACGAAACCTTTAATGACATCATTTGACTGTAAAATTCGTTTAACTGCATAATGCAAAATATTATCCTGCTTATAAAACACGCTTTCCGATAAAACGCGGAGTAATTGCTTTTCTCGTGAACAAATTCCATTGAAATGACAAATAAGTCATTATACTACATACTTCACTTTGCAATATGATTCAGAATGTTACTTTGTTTTAAAAAAAATGTTTTACAATAAAGCTAAAGAAATTGTTAATTGCTTTACTTAAACAAATTTCGCAAAACCTATAGTGACATCATTTGGTTGTAAAATTCGTTTTACTGCGTAATTGAGAATTTTATCCTCCCCGTAAAACTTGTTTCAACATAAAGCTTGGAGTAATTAATTACCTTTCTCATGAAACAAATTCCATGGAAACGTCAAAGAAGTCATTAAACAACATAATTCACTCCACAAAACAGTTCAGAATGTTACACTGTTTTAAAACACGTTTTACAATAAAACTAGAGGAATTAATAATAGCTTTTCTTAAAAAAATAATTTCACGTTATTCGCTTTTTCTATGTATGTTATTTACTAATGAATGAACTTTAATAGGTTTATGATCGCTTGAAAATGACAAACAATTTTCAAATGCAGCAGTTCTATTAGCTAATTTAGTGTCATTTTTAAAATACTGGAATGCGTGAAAATGTTTTGGGAAAATCAAATATGGCAGCCTAAAGACCTTGAAAGTGAATTGTAATTCATCTTTTTCATTCTTTATTTTTCTTTTATCGTTTTTATATATTTTCCTGCAAATTTGTCCTTTTTTTTATTTCTTTTGTTGGACGTAGAAAGAAATTTAGTAATAAATAAATTTTAATTCTTTCTCAATTAAAATTTATTTATTACTAAATGCTGCCTACAAATTCGTAAAACTCGCAATAACTTATTAGAGAACCTTGCAGTTACGTAGTTCTGTTAACATATTCTGTGTCATTTTCAAAATATTAGAATGCTAGAAAGCGTAAAGAAAAAGAAATCAATTATGGCATTCTAAAAACAATAAAGACGCAGTGCAATTTCTTTCTTTCTTAGAAAGTATAATTTTCTTTCACAATTGAAATTTATGTATTTCCAATTTCTGCTTTTAACTTCGCAAAACTACTAATAACGCCTGGTAACCTTAAATTTACGTCGTACAGTAAATGAAACATGCTAAGAAACGGTTTTTGGTTCAAGATTATACACAATTACATTTTCTTATATTACTATTTACTTTTATGAATTAGATGAGGTCTTGAGAACTAATTAAAAAATAAATGAGAAAACAGACGAAACTGGTTAATTATTATTTTCGAGCACTGAATTTGAAACTTATTAATTTGTTTCTAAAGAATTTAATTACAAAATATCTAAGCATTACAATGATTTTAAATGATTATTTAAAAAAAAATAATTTGTATTAAATCAGATTTCTTCAAAAGATAATAATAATGAATGGAGTTGTGAATATTAATTAAATAATTAAGTATGTAAACAATCAAAAGTTATTTCGATTGAATTCTGCTAAATTAAATTTTACTGGACAAAGTTAAAATTAAATATTCATTATTTATTTAAATATTAAATGTTTGGTGTTTTTTAATTTATAAAAAGATGTTCATTAAATTCTCCTAAATTGAATCTTAGAAAATATTTTTATTATTATTATTATTATTATTTGCATTTTTATAAATGTTTCAAATGTAAAAGTAAAAAAAAAAAAAAATCATGATTTTAAAGTATTAATATTTTTTAAATTTTGATGACTATATATTTCATATATCACATAATGGCTCATATATCACATGTATGGCTTGTTCAGTATTGAAAAAAGGGTAGCATTTATAGTTAATTACAGGGACACTTAAAAGAATTGCGTTACATTACGGTCTGTGAGGAAAAATCGTTTACGGTGTACTTTAATCATTTTATACATTATTGCAAACATATTGATATATATCACTAAAGTGCACTACAAGATGCTTACCAAATAAGGTGGTGCGTCCCATTCGCCGTTCATTTACAGAGACACACAAAATATTTTGGTTAAAGTACTGTCTAGCAATAATAATTGAATAACAATTGCTGAAAGTGATTTTTCAGTTGTGGTACGCGTTTTTAAATTTAACTCATTTTTTGCATATTACTTGATGTTTATAAATTTTACAAATTCTATACAGGGCTGCACAAAAGATCCGGATACATTTTCGGTTATTGGCGGAATTAGCTGTAATGAGAATTTTCATCTGTGCTATGCGTTTCCTAACTGTATAGTAAATTTTATAATACTTTGTAGTTTATACACAAATCTATAGATTCTATACAAGTCTACACAAGTACAGGGCTGCACAAGAATTTAATTTTCCGCCCATTGACGGTGATTGTTGGCATTGGGTTTTCAAATGTGTTATGAGTTTTCTAAATTGTTTACTTAGATATCTTTCACCATATTATACCGTGCAGTTTTGCTACAGTATTGTGAATATGTTGGAAAGTTTTTCATAATCTATACTTGACGCATGCTTTTTCTTTCTTGTTATTTTATTTATTCATTTATTTGAATGTAACCTTAAATACTAATTAAGAGTTAAAGTATATAAGCAGGAAAATACCTCAGCTGATTAAATTCTTTGAAATTGATATTTAGCAATAAAATTATTAGTTGATTGCGTATTTGAAATGTTTTTATTAATTTGATTTTTAATAAATGACGCATTAAAACTCTTCATAAATGACTTGAATATTAAAATATCTAAATATTACGTGCTTTTTAAAAGATCAATATTTAAAATTATTCTGTTTAAATATTTTGTTTTCTTACAATATTTACTTAATGAAAATAAATAAATGCAGTGTAGTAACTACTGATTAAAGAATTTAATCTGTATAATTTAGATTGATTAAATTCTGCCAATTCGAATTTTTGGTATTTAATTCGAAATGTATTAAATATTGAATGTTCCTGAAAAAAATAAATGAAATTATTATGGAATCAATGTATTTCTTTAATTCATGTTTAATTGGATTAAATTTAATAGATGCACTAATAAAATTAGAGAATTAACTGGGTAATCAGAAGTAAAGTATGTTCGTTAAATTCTTCTAAACTGCATTTAACTTATCAAGTTTTCTATTACGTAATAAAATCCCCCCCCCCTCTCTTTATCTAACTCTCTATCTATCTATCTATCTAAAGACAGACTATCTGTTTCTATTTATCTAAAGGTAGACTATCTGTTTCTATCTATCTGTCCATGCACTCACGCATACGTGTGTGTGTAAATTATAACTGATTAAATAATTTGATAACTATTTAACAGGGCTGCTACACTACTTGGAGAATCTGGAAAAGTCAGGGAATTTGGAAATTGGGCAAATAAGTCTAGGAAAAGTCAGGGAATTTGGAAATTGGGCAAATAAGTCTAGGAAAAGTCAGGGAATTCCAATGTTTTATGCAAAATCTGGAAAAGCCAGGGAATTTAAAAATTGGGCAAATAAGTCAGGGAATTCCAATATTTTATGCAAAATCTGGAAAAGTCAGGGAATTTAATAAATTTTAATGATGGTCGCCAAATAAGTGCAAGCTTTGTCCCATGAGTAAAATCTCCTGGTTTTCATTATCGTAAATTCTAGCTTTTGTTTTATTTAGAAATTTCACCTAAACCACCCTGCTTCTGAAATTTCCACTCCCTACTTTTGCACCTGCAGATGCACACAGTTTAATTATTATTTTTTTAATTCATTAAATACTTTTTTGAAGCTTTTCTGTAATATTTGTTTTCTTGAAGTGACAACTAATATAACTAATAAATCATTTCAAATCTCTTCAACTCCCACTCGAAAATATCTGTGTCCCTTCAAACTTTGCCTAAAGTTAGACTGAAGTGCAGTGCATTTGTGATAGTTGCAGAGGTGAACTATGATTCGGTAAAAAAAAATATTGTATAGTTTTTAAGTGCGTTCGTAATTATATAAATACGGTAGTCCTCTCGTTCGTTCGTTTGAATGTAATATATATATATATATATATATATATGTATATAATCGTTGCAGAATTTTGTCGAGTCATTTTAAATCTTATTGAAAATCGAATCAAAACTTAAAAAGATATTAATAAAAGTTTTCGTCATTCTATTAAATCCTATCACACGTAATTATTTCAGTGATATCCCATGATAGGTAATAATTCTAGGTTCTAAGTTGTCATGGCGATTACGTCCTATTTAAGTTGGAGTCATATTATTTCCGTATTACTGAATTTAAAAACCGAATTTGTACACTAAAATTGTTTAATTATAGCAATCCTGCAATCTACCGACAGTTTTTTATATAGATATTTCTGGAGAAATAGATATTAAATGGAAAAAGAGTCTAAATATGGATTTCAAGTTCTGAAATTTTCAAAGCTAAAATTTGCAGTAAACGTCAACAAAAGATAAAATGTCGCCAACTTAAAATGTACTTATTTTATTACGGAAATTAATCATATCATATATAATAACAGACAATATAATTCATTTTTTCACTGAATTAATAACGATGTTTTTTTTTTTTTTTTTTTTTTTTTTTTACATTGTCTTTTATTGGTTTTTTGCGCATAGTAGAAAATCTGCACATAAAATAAATATTGTATTCATGCATTTTTGCATAAGAGTGCAACAGCTATTGCACCAAGATCTATGAATGTTTATAAAACTAGTTATAATACGAACGCTCATTCATTTGTCACGTTTGACGTACAATTTCCAACTTGTTTTTTACAATTTGGAGAATATTTTATTTGAGAGTTTGTAACTAATCATAAATAACTAGTATTAAAGAATGCAATTCCTATTATAGTCCTAACAGCAATGTTTTTTTTGGGGGGTTAGGCAGGCAAATGCATAAGTGGCAATTTCAATCACTGTTACACTGAAAAAAAAAATAATAATAAATATATATATATATATATATATATATATATATATATATCCTAGCTGCTAGTATTAAACCCTAAAATTAACAGTAATAAACAGTACAATAAGCAGTAATACACTACTAACTTAGTCATAATACTAATCTTAACTAACTAATTATAAATTATTAAAGAATGCAAGTCCTATTATAGCAATGTTTTTTTTTGCAGGGGGGGGGGGGGGTTAGGCAGATGCATAAGTGGTGGAAATTTCAATCACTGTTACACTGCCCCCCCAAAAAATGTTGATTTTACAGTATAATACAGTAAAATCAACACTTTTTCTTCTTTTTTTCAGTGTATCTGTAGTTGGAAAATTTTAGTATTTTCGAGTTATGCAATATTTGTTTTACTCCCAGCGTTTCACTCAGCATATTACACCGTTAGACAGAAATTTTCTTAAAATACACCTGGAAAAGCCAGAGAATTTCATTTTTCTGCATGAGTGGCTACTCTGATTTAATTTAATTAACTGTTTAAAGCTTAAATAGATCAAAATTTCAAACTTGCATGATAATATTTTAAATTAACTATTAATTATTATTTAAGTATGTATCATTTTGTGTATAACCATAATTTCAAAGTTTACCCTATTTTCTTCGGCAACGTACACACCATGCGGACTACGCCCGCTCCGGTCTCGAAGCAAACGAACCTTGAATTATTGTGATTTTCTATTTCAACTCGTATTAAATTCAAATTCTCAGCATCGTTTTCACGATGCAATAGAAACCTATTTGCGATTCTTCCAACTTAAATTTAATTATGGCAGTAACAAAATTTACCCAAGTGTTCTTTTTCGTTTCAGAAAAAAGAAAGTCAAAATGACGCCGCAAAACGTAAAAATTGCATAAAAATTTCGGGAAAAATACAAAATTTTCAGAGAACAAAATTTACTACACTGGGATTGTTGTGGGACAACGTGATTCCTTCTACAAATCTAAAAAAAATCGCTTCAAAATGCGAAAAATCGCATGAAAAATTCGTGAACAATTCAAAATTACAGAGGACAAAATTTACTATATATTGGGCTAAAAAATTAGATTCCTTTTACGTGTGTCGAAAAACGCTAAAAATTGTATAAAAGATTCGCGAAAAATTAAAAAATTGCAAAGGACAAAATTTACTATTTTGGGTTAAAAAAAAAAAAAAAAAAAAAAAAAAATCCATGTTACGCGAAAAAATTCTAAAATTCGCGAAGAATTCAAAAATTTCAAAAAAAAAAAAATTATATTGGTCTAATATTAAAAAAACAAAATATATTATATATTAAAAAAAATTATTATATTGTACTAAAAGATTGAAACCAAAGATTTTCTCATATAGTAGATATCTTATAGTTTAGATGCGTTTATATTTTAAAATAAAAAGTATTTTTTAAATCTTAGGTAATACTCTGACACGTAAATAAAATATACTACAGAATCTTTCTATATATTTTTTTTAATCGTAATTTTTATATGATTGATTTAAAAATACTAGACAGATTCGATTAATAATTTTTAGTATTCACATTCAAATAAATTTAAAAAATGTTCCACTTTAATACAAAATATATATTTTTGTTTATAATAAAAATCGTTTTATCAAGTTATTTAACGTAGGGTTATTTTTCTGACTTTGTCACCTATTGATAGAAATATCATATTGAGCTAAAATATCTGAATTACCTGATACTTTTTTAAGAAAGAAAAAATTCCAAGAAAAGACACTCAATTGCAGAAAAATTTTCCATGTAAACGGCGTTTTCATCAGAATTTTCAAGTTCATTTTTTTTGTGTTTGGCGCCCTTTAAAAGCTATTGATAAAAGGTTGGATCAAATTTCTTTGTGCTGAATGAAAAAAGCTGATACTTGAGACACGTGAAAAATCGTTCTCGATATTAAAATGTTTCCTTAATTCCTCAAGTATATATTCAAGAAACACTTCTCAACAACTTTTTCTCGGAATTGCTTTTTTTTATTATTATTATTATTCCTGCAGGTATCTTTTATTCCATCCGTTTCGTATGTGTTGAGATTTAATGAAAGTAAAATCTTTTACACGTGTCTTAAATACTTTATTTTACGGGTTTTTTCGTATTATTTTGATGGGAAAGAATCTTCTTTCATTTAAAAACTATAATCCTCGATTGATCCGCAAATCTTGAAGTAAAAATAAACAAAAAAATCGGTAAAACGATAGTTTTGTATTTGTGGTATATGGCACTTTCTTTGTTATTACGTCATAATGAGTATTTCATTAATATATACTTCAATCTATTCATAATTTTTGTTACTTATGTGTAATTACAGTAGATGTTCAAAATATTGAAGTATTTGCTCAGCAGTTACAGCCCATAATGTAGTATTTAAATACTAAATTTGCAACTTGGACTTCCTAACATTTCGCGTTTTATTATTATTATTATTATTATTATTATTATTTTAATCTGAAAACATTTAAACCAGACTTTATACTTTAAGGGGACGGTGGACGTTCAAATTGATTTTTTTTTTTTATCATTGATATGAAATTTTGTGCATATATACATTTTACCATAAGTATATATAGAATACCTTCAAAAAAATTCTAATCTTATATAATTTTAAGATTAAAAAATAAAATAAAATTTATAAACCAAATTTTAAAATGCTTCTTGTGTCTTAATTTTTAAGATATTTCCTCGATTTGGCATTTGGATCACTTAAAACTATATTACAAACAAATATGTGTATCAGTTATTTAATCCCTTGAATAGTTAATTTTTGAGAAAAAAAATTCTGAATTCTATTCCGATTTTCATCAAAATTTAGCATTTTAATAAGTTATAAATCAAGTTTAATTATCTTAACGAAGTCTAATTGTAAAATGCATACACAGTTTCTTTGTAAACAGTATCAGGATTATTCCTTATCAATCTCATGAATGTTAAACAAAAATTAAGACGCATGAAGCATTTCAAAAATCTAAAAAACGTGTAAAATCTGTATTGAGAAAAACAGGTATAAAGTTTACTAAAGCACCGAAAAATTGATTGTGTACATAATTCAAACGCTTGTAACTGCGAAAAATCATTCTCTCCAAAAAATCATGCAGTTTCTCTCCAATGGTTCAATACAAAATGAAGAATAATAATACACAAAAATAAATTTTGATTTTTGGGTCGATTTTTGATCAAATAAACGTCCACGGTCGCCTTAAACCAGAAATTTTATTTTAAGAATGAAATGAAGTAAATTTCCAATGACTACTACGTAGAAGGAAGACACATTTAATTAAATAAATGTTCTAGTTCAAAGTATGTTTTTTTTTTATTTTTAAGAAAGCTGGATGGTTGGCATGTATGCTAGATTTTATAAGTTTTTCGATCATTTATGTAGATGTGTAAATAGTGCAAATGTAAATGCATGGCTACCACTGGAGACTATTTCTATATTAAATTTATTTTATTAAAAAAAAAATTGTAGTATATTATGTAAAAGCTATTGATAAAAGGTTGGTTCAAATTTTACTTATCTTACAAATTTCCTTGCATTTACATTTGCTCCATTTACACATCTACATAAATGATCGAAAACTTTAAAAATATAGCATACTTGCCAGTTTATCTTGCACATATTGTCAAAGTGTATGTGAAAGATTTTTGTTTTGAGTAAGTGGTACGAGATAAAATTAAAAAGTAGTCGCTTGAGGCAGCTCTGTAAATGCGTATTATATCCGTGCGCATGTGTAGATGTAGATCTAGTTATCTTTATTTATTTATGTATTATTATTATTATTTTGATTCTATGCACTCCGGCGCGTAAATATAATCTTCCAATAGATCAGTTTTCTTTGTTTTTGAGTTTTTATATGATTTATCTAAGCGAATCGACATATTTGATTAATAATTTTAAAGATTCAAACTGTGTAAATTTAAGAATCATTATACAATCTAGTATACAATTGACATTTTAAATATCTGTTAGTTACAATGAAATCCATTTTATCAGGATATTTCCCTAAGCGATAATACTTCTGATACTGTCAACCTTGCTAGTTCAAAATATTGAAGTATTTGCTCAACAATTACAGACCATATTTAGCATTTAAATACTAAATTTGAAACTTGAGCTTGCTAACATCCCGTATTTTTTTTTTTTTCAAAAAACATTTAAACCAGACTTTATACTTTAAACCAGAAATTTTATTTTAAGAATGAAATGAAGTAAATTTCAAATGACTACTACGTAGAAGCAAGGCACATATTTAATTAAATACATTTTCTAGTTCAACGTATGGTTTTTTTTTTCTTTAAGAAAGCGGATGGTTAGTAAGTATGCTATATTTTTAAGTTTTTCGTTCATTTATGTAGATGTGTAAATAGTGCAAATGTAAATGCATGGCTACCACTGGAGACTATTTTTATATTAAATTTATTTTATTTAAAAAAAAAATGATGTATATTATGTAAAAGCTATTGATAAAAGGTTGGTTCAAATTTTACTTGTCTTACAAATTTCCTTGCATTTACATTTGCTCCATTTACACATCTACATAAATGATCGAAAATATAACATACCTGCCAGTTTATCTTGCACATGTTGTCAAAGTGTATGTGAAAGATTTTTGTTTTGAGAAAGTGGTGCGAGATATAATTAAAAAATAGTCGCTAGATGCAGCCCTGTAAATGTGTATTATATAGTTGCGCATGTGTAGATGTAGATCTAGTTATCTTTATTTATTTATGCATTATTATTATTATTACTTTAACTCTATGCACTCCGGCGCGTAAATATAATCTTCCATTATATCAGTTTTCTTTGCTTTTGAGTTTTTATATGATTTATCTAAGCGATTCGACATATTCGATTAATAACTTTAAGGATTCAAACTGAGTAAATTTAAGAATCATTACAATTTAGCATAAAATTGACATTTTAAATATCTGTCACTTACAATGAAATCCATTTTATCAGGATATTTCCCTTAGCGATAATACTTCTGATATTGTCAGCCTTGCTAGAAATATCACATTCATCTGCATAATTACCGAATACTTTTTAAGGAAAGAACATTTCTGAGGAAAGACTCGGTAACTTCAGAAAATATTTCCTTTCAAATAGAATTTTCAGAATTTCCTTTTTTTTTTTTTTTTTTTTTTTTTTTTTTTACTTTTCCATGACGCCCTTTGAAAGCCGTGGCTGAAAAGTTGGATCAGGTCTTTTTGTTCTGAATGAGAGAAGGTGGCACTTGAGGCACGTGAAAAATTATTCTTGATATTAAAATTTTTCCTTTATGTCTCAAGTATTCCGGAGACACGCCTCGACAACTTAACTCCTGATTTATTTTTTTATTTTTTCTGCAGATGTCATTTATTTCTAATGTGCATCGTATTTTGAAATTTAGTGAAAGTGATATCTTTTGCACGTGGTTTAAAAATTTTGCTTTAAAGGGTCATTCACCTATCCCCTCTTTATCCTTATTTTGATTAAGATGTTCTTCTTTCATTTTCTGTTCATTCTATAAAACGTCAATTGATGATGAAAATTTCCGCGAATATGCGAAAAACAAAATATGGAGTGGAGTGATTCCACTCGATTTTCCAGAAAGTTACAAAAAATAAAATAAAAAATAAAAAAGAGAGAGAGGGAGGGAGAGGGGGGGGGAGAGAGAGAGAGAGAGATTTTTATAAATGTTTAATACAATAGAATCGACTGGATTCAAACACTGGACCTCCCATTTTTAAATTAGAGACGTTACTTCCGCGCCACTAATGCTCGCAATATTTATTACTCATACTCTGTCACATTTCCTGGGTGATTTTTCCCTATAAAATCAATCTAAAAATGAATTAACATATTCGCCAAATGGGAGATTAATCGGAAATACCGTTTGGGAGTTATAATGTTCACTCACACGTACACACAAATCGTGATTGCAATACCTTCTTTACACTGTATGTTCGGAAAGCAAAGATCAGCAGAACGATGATTTTTCATTTAGATACACGTCAAATTGTTCATGTAATTACATCATAATAATTTTTTTAATATATATTTACGTCTATATTCATAATTTTTGTTCGCGATCTGTAATTGCATTGTAA
The DNA here is from genome assembly GCA_963931845.1 of Maratus michaelseni. Taxonomy (NCBI): domain Eukaryota; kingdom Metazoa; phylum Arthropoda; class Arachnida; order Araneae; family Salticidae; genus Maratus; species Maratus michaelseni. The sequence continues at coordinate 160,880,511 of OZ007598.1, forward strand.
TCTTAAAATATTGAATATAATAGTGCAGTGGAAACAATTACAGTGAATGATTCAGCGTTTAATTAAATTTGGAACATATGCTTTTTTTAATATTTTAATCGTTTAGAGAAGTTTGATTCTCGAGGTCATCTGTTTATAGTATATGTTTAAGAGGTTTTTCTTTTTTTCTTTGTTAAATCTTTGACACACTGGTGAGTATAAAAAATAATCTGTCAATAAAGCAATTTTGTTATTTCTTTTATTTATTTATTTTCTTTTCATATATTTGATTTAAGATAATCGACAGATTCGATTATTCTTCAGGATTCAGATTTGAGTAAGTTTAAGAATCGTCCAGCTTTAGTATAACATTGACATTTAAAAAAAGTCTTTCATTTACAATGAAAGTCAGAATATTTAACGAGCGATATTATATCTGAGATTGTCATCCTTGTTAGAAATATCTTAACTTATTTAATTAAAATCTTTGTAGAATTACCGAATACTTTTTTTTTTTTTTAAAAAGAAGATTTTTGAAAAAAGGCTCTTAATTTTAGAAAGAAAAAAAAATCCACAAAAACGGCGTTTTTATCTGAATTTCCCAAGTTTATTTTTTTGGTGTGACGCCCTTTAACCCCTTAACATTGTCCTTTACATCGTATGTGCAAGAAAAGTTGGTTTGCTCTGTTGTAGAATTACCGGTTTTTTAAGATTTTTGAGAAAATGTTTTCAATTTCAGGATGAAAAAAATCCATGTAAACGGCATTTTTATCAGAATTTTCAAAGTTCATTTTTTGGTGTTACGCCCTAACCCTTAACATTGTCCATACAGCGTACATGCAAAAAGAGTTTGCTTGATCCGTTACTTAAAGCTGTTGGATACCACTAATTTTTAATTGTAATCTTCACCTTATTTAATGCTAGACATTTTTCGATTAAATAAGGCAAATACTTTAGTTGGGAAAAAGCGGTGCATTGCCCATATTTTCAATTTGTTGTATTAAAAAAAAAAAAAAAAAAAAGAGAGAGAGAGAGAGAGAGAGAGAGCGAAAGAAAGAAACTGTTAAAGGGTTAAAAGCCATTGCTGAAAGGTTGGATAATTTTTTGACATGTGAAAAATCATTCTCGATATGAAAATTATTGACGAAACACTTTTCAACAACTTTTCCCCTGAATTGGTTCTTTACCTGCAGGCGCGTCCACATCGGATTTTGACATTTATTTTTATATTAATTTTAGGTACAATCTTTGGCTCGTTGTTTATTATTTTTATTATTTTAAGTAGGCATTCACCCAGGTTTCGTAAGTATCATAATATTTTTGAAAATATCAAAAATATTCGATATTTTTATAGGTATCCGATATTATTTATATATATCTGGTATTTTCAAAATAGTCAACTTACTGATGATTGTAAATATTTTCAGACTTAATATAAAAAACTATAACATATTGTATTTAGAATAAAAACTTAATAAAACAATGTTCTAAATATAGTTATTTATTTATTTATTTCAGTTACGTAACAAAATTGAAGATCAACTAATTGGAAAGAGGCACAATTTACTTTTTACACTCATAAAAAACTATACGACTATAAAGTTCCAAGAAAACTCTATATTTATACAACAAAATTTTAAATACAAAAGAATTTGTTTTTATTGAAAAATTTGAACATAGTTCTAAGCTTGTCCACATTTTCATTCCCTAACATGTTGTGCAATTTAAACTGAACCGAACCGAACCGAACCAAAACGAGAAAAAATTATAAGTCTCTTCTAGAGCAAAAGTTCTATATTTATATTTTCTACACAGTCAATAACAGCTGAAAATTTCAGCTACACTTGTTTTGACCGAAAATATCAAAAATAAATATCATACACAATGATATTTAGAAAATAAATATCAAATATATGTAACTATCGGAAATATCAAGCATCATGATATTTTGAAAATGAATATCGGATATATATCTAGGTATATATCCAATGATATATACATTGATTAATGATTCTCATAGAACCCTGCATTCACCTATATATCACACTTTTGTGATATTTTGGAGAAGTGGTTCTTGTTTTGTTTCCTGTTCTTGCAGTAAAATATCGATTGTTGATAAAAAATTTCCAAAAATTTCGAAATTTAAACAAACAAATAAATAAAATCATCTTAAGGATGAATTTGGGTAATGAGAGCATTCTTTTCCTTTCTTTTTCCTTTCCCTTTTCTTTTCTGTCTGTTTTTTGTAATGGTAGCAGCGAAATATGATGGGGGAAAAAAAGGGGGGGAGCAAACGAATGTAGAAAAAATTATTGTATAAATAAAGCACTAATACATCATTTGTTTTTATAAAAGGTGTAGTGGAACATAGTAAATTTGAGCATCCTACAATTATTTCCACACTTTTTGTTTTTCTATAATTCTAATAGCACTTGTTTGTTGTTCGCATATTATAAGAGGAGATATATTTTATGTGTAACAGACTTCATAATTGGAGGGTTGAGCATTTGTATTTATCTTCTGTGTTAAAGGAAATTGAACGATACCCAGACTCTTTTGAATGAATTAATAAATTACTTAAATTTCTTATTTTAATTTATTTATATATATATCTATTTATTTATTTTTAAAAATATTAAAATATGTGATTCTCTTTAAAATTCATCATCCAACTGCAATTTTTCCGTAACCTTTATCTGCAGTAGTCTTTCAAAGCAAAAATAGAATAAAGAATAAAATATAAATATAAAAAGTGTTCTATCTGCGAATCTTTAGAAGCAATATTCGCTGAGTTCATTCATTTCCCCCCTAGAGATTGGGGAGAGTTATGAATGAAATTGCTTTTTAAATAGTTTGAGTGGGGATCACAGTGGGTGGGGCTGTTTCATTATCTCTCTTTTCTTGCGTGTTTAATTTGTTTCAAGAGGTAGCAGAACTCATTTGCGCCCGTATACAGATTACAAAAGAATTATTACCAAAAAAATATATAGAACAGAGCTTGGGGACTGGGTTAGTTATGGAAAATGTAAATTTAAAATATTTTCATTGCTCTGTCTGTTTTTCGGTTTGGTACATAATGGGATAAAAATTTATATTTTGTGGAAGTTAATTGATATATTTTTGAAAGGCAAATCAGAATTATTTTGGATTGTCTGTTTGGTCCTTTACGTGAAAAGTTATGAATATGCATGTTTTGTGAACATTGTTATATATTTTCTTGCAGCAAAAAAGAGCATAGTCAGTTTGTTAATGTTTATCATATTTATAATTTATTTCTAGAGGTAGCAGAATTTATTTGGCGTCCGTACATAAGAGTTTTAACAAAAAGAAACATACAACACCTCGTTGTAGAATAGATTAACTATGTTGTTTTAGAAAATCTAAAATTAAAAATCTGAATTATTTTGTTTGGTGTGTTTGACTTCCTGTTTTGCACATAATGATGATGAAACTGTATACATTATACAAAATTTTATTTATTTATTTTTGTAGTGTAAATCTAAATTTATCCCTGTCTGCCTGTTTGGTGCATACTGTGAAAAGTGATGACCATTTATTTATATTTTATAGAATTTAAGTGATATAGTTTTCTTGTAGAAAATGAGAATAGCTAATTAATTTGTTTTTAAAGGTGGCAGAACTTATTTGCGTTCGTAAACATTACAAAAGAGTTTCCACAAACCAGAACATAAAATAAAGCCTAGCGGAGTAGATTAGACTATGTTGTTATGGAAAATGTAAATCCATATTGGTTGCTCTGTCTGTCGTCTTGTTTGGTATGTAATATGATGGAAATTTATACTTTATAGAAGTTTAATTGATATATTCTTTTAATGTAAGTTTCAGTTACTTTTGTTTGATATGTCTACCTGCCTCTGTGGTGCTGCATATAGTGAAAGATGATGACCATTTATTTATATTTTAATGAAGTTAGGTGATATATTTTTCTTGTTAAAAATGAGTGTAGTAAGTTAATGTGTTTTTAAAGGTAGAGGAACTCATTTGTGTTGGCAAACATTACAAAAGAATTTCGACAAAACAGAACGTACAGCAAAACCTATCTCAGTGGATTAGATTATGTTATTATAAAATATGCAAATCCAAATGACTTTGGTTGGTCTGTCTGTGTTTGATGCATAATGTGACGAAAATTTATACTTTACAGAAGTTAATTGATGTATATTTTAATGTAAGTCTCAATTACTTTGATATGTCTAACCCGTCTGTTTGGTGCACACCGTGTAAGATGATGGTCAATTATATATGGTCATTATAGAAGTTAAGTGATACTTTTTTTTTTTTTGTAGCAGCTGAGTATATGATTCTAGAGGTAGAAGAACACGGTTTTGCGTTCGTAAACATTAAAAAGGGGATTTTCAACAAAACAAAACCTAGCTGAGTGGATTAGGCTTTATTATGGAAAGTGAAAATCCAAATTGGTTGGTCTGCCTGTCTTGTTTGGTGCACAAAGTAATTAAAATTTATACTTTCCAAAAGCTAATCGATATATTGCTTAAATTTGAGTCTCAATTACTTTTGTTTGATATGTCTATCTGTTTGGTGCGCACTGTGAGAGGCGATGACCGTTTACTTATAGCAGTTAAGTGATATATTTTTGTTATAGAAAATGAGTATAGAGCAAGGATGGCAAACCTTGACGGCACTTGTGACCAAGGTGGCACGTACGACAATTGAGGGGTCCTCTGCAATAACAAGGCAAGTGAAATTACCGTGATTCCTGAAAAACATGTAAAAGGCTTGTTGACCTACCTTGCTACTCCTTAGGCTCTATTTCGAATTCGAATCGTCCGTCATCGCTTGTAAATTTTTTTTCAACTCCCAAGTGTCTCAGTTTTCCAATTCTGATAATAGCGTTGAGGGCAGTATTAGGGCTTTTTGTAAACAAAAAACGCTAAGATGATTTCATATTTTGTAAACTCTCGTGTTCAGCATATAAAAATTGTAAAAAAAAAGTCATTATGTGTTGCAAATGTACTTTATCTTTCACCCAAAATCATAGGAAATGCAATAATAAGGTAAGTGTTCATATTCAGATTTATATAATGTATTATTCAGCATATAATGAAATATAAATTTTATTATCTTAAGCAAAGAAAATATGCTAGAAAATTCGTCTTTAGGAATATATGCGCATAAGATAATATTCTAAATTAAACTGTTGAAAGTAAATATAAAAACCTTGTAGCTGTAAACTCCATTTTTCACTTGCCTTATTATTGTAGAGGGCCCTCAATTTATCTAGCACGCGAAAATTAAAATTTAACAATCATTATATAACAAATAATTCAAATACCTTATTGCACTCTTTTTTTTTTTAACGATGTTTGTCTTTTAACGACATGTCGGTAATTATTTTTGTTAGTCACTCGCACTGATATCTCAAAAACTACATTTTTTGAGTTGAGTCCTTTATAAATGCCTGCAATTAAGCAGTGTAGTTAAGTGGTTTAGTTTTTTTTCTTCTCCTGAACAACTTGACTATTAACGAACTTCAGTCATACTAATATTGTAAGATATAAATAGTATTGTGTTCTTGTTGCTTCGTTTTGTTTTATAATTTGTTTATATTTTTTGTTCTTGTTTATTGATCTGGATTTGATATTTTGTTTGAAAGAATATCCCCGTGTAAGGACTTTTAATTAGGACATTGGACTGGTACTTTTCTTTTTTTTCTTTAAAGCGTTTTGAATGCGGCTTATTTGTTTTTCTTTCTTATATAGCGAAAGGATTAACATATTGTGTACTATACTTAGTGGATTTTCACAGCCTTATTCGCGTAGGTTATCGTATCTGGCATGTACATAGGAATGTTTAAAAGTAAAAAATAAATAAATAAAAGGCAGAAAAAACATGCAATATATATTTATTATTTATATCGTTTTTCCAAACTAATTGATGAATACACAGTTAATTGTGCCACTTTTGAGTACAGAGTATTTTAGGGAAAAATAGCATAAACGATTAAGTAAAAGTTTAAGTATACTAAATTTTATGACTGTAAAAATTTTGCTATGCTGTATTAATTCGCCCTTCCTTCTTTCTTTTTTTGGTCACGTCATTTCTATTCTAAGGGGCTGATTTCATTTTAAAGAATCAAAGGCTTTTCATATATTAAATTCATTCAGCACAAATTTTACATTGCATTTACAATTACATTAAGTTAGTACATACAGTTATTAGTACAATACTTAACGTGAATTAATTATAATAATAATTATACTAATTATTTGTTATCTATATTAATAAAATAAGCTATAAAGCTAAGTTAGCTCCATTCTCCTGTTACATGTTGGATGACATTGATAGATTATGATACAAAAAACAAACGGACAAAAAAGAGATGTCAGTTACGAATCATAAACTCTCTCTTCAAGAATTAAATGAATTTACCAATTTTGTAAATATAACATTCTTATCTTGATGAATAAGCATAGCAAAAGATACAGATAAAAAATGTAACACAGATCAATTGTATACAGTGCATGCTCAACTGCCGGCTTAGAAAGGATATTCATCTCTATATTTGGATTTGTCCAAAGCAAAACTAGAAATAAGCCAGGTGTTATTCAAGTTGTTAAACTTGTAATTATTAATTACTTGTAATTAACTAATTTGTAATTATTTTTAAAGCACATAATAATTACGTGTATTTGTATATAAAAATAAATTAATTAGTGTCAGGTATTTTTAGTTTTAATATTTTTTTTTATTTATTGTTATTATTATTATTATTATTATTATTATTATTATTATTTTGTAGTTGAATTTGTTTTATTATTGGCTTAGGTTAAAAGAGGTTCTATTGTACAGCTGAGGGAGGGGGGGGGGACAAAAAAACATATTTAGAAAACTTGTTTTTTTGTTTTCCAACCTTGGATAAAACACGTGTAATATAGAAACAGTTTTCCAAAATTTAAATATTTTCACCGAAAATTTGTTCAATAAATTACCACAGAAAATTGAAATGTTTCATTTCCGATTCCGAGATTTATCATGATGCTGTTCTTTCCCACTTTCCCACACCAATCTTACCTTTTCCTGCCAACGCATTAAACCAGAGCCGTTAATACAAGCAGATTAAAATAAGGAGTTCGTAATGCGAAAAGATTAGCGTCAGTTTTGGTGGATTCTTCCCCCTTCCGAAATTCCCCCCCCCCCCCCCCCCCCTCATTACAACAGTTTCCGTTTTTCCCTTTTCCAAACATTTATTTCGTGCTGTGGTTGCTCTTTAGTTTGTGAAAGATGAGATATGTATGTTTATTTAAATACTTTTTTCAATGATTAAATGTGTTTTAATCGATTTAAAAAACGGAGCGATCCCGAGTTCGATAAATGTGAAGAAAAAGAAATACAGTAATCCCTTAACATTCGCGAAGGTTACGTTCCAGGAAAACCTCGCGAATGTCAAATCCGCGAATGTTGAGTCTATCTCTCTGTACTAAAAAAGGAGTTACGTTCTATGACTTTTAATTAGAGTGGCACAGCATTTCAAAGAACAAAAGAATACATGTATTAACAATACATTATGCATAACACATATGTAGAAGGTGAATGTACACGCGTATTCATAAATATGAAATGTATTTATTGAAGGTAATTCCAATTAACTGGCTGGAGAAATAATGACAGCTAAAAAAGCATAGATTTTTATATAAGGTAATTTCGACTCTCTCCATTCACAAAGAGATGATAATGTATTAGTGGGTCAGTATGCGATACAGCTTTACGAAACAATACGATATTTAAATACAGCTGAATGCTACAGAAATGCTTTTATTATTAAGTGCAGCTTTAGCTCTATCTTTACGAGAACCTGCACATTTTAAATTAATACATTGAAGATGCCGTTATGCTTTACCACTTCTAATATCCACATTGCAATGAGTATATATTCTTCTGTTATTATTTTACTTTCCTACAATACTCGCTCCTTTTGCAGTTGACAACTGAAAATTGATTTGTAAATATAGATACTAAGAAAACACAGGGGAAATATAATCTTTAACCAGTGTAAATTCGGAAAAAGAGAGAGTAATTAAAAAAAAAATCGCGAATAATCAAGTTAGATTCTCGCGAATGTTAAGTTTTTTTCGCATTTTCATATTCGCGAATAATCAAAACTCGCGAGTGTTAAAACCGTGAATGTTAAGGGATTACTGTACCTAACAAGTGGGTAAGAGTGATCGAAGATCGCTCAAAGGGTTTCGTTTAATATTCCTTTCAAAACACTTTATCCTTTCTTTAATAAATTCAAACAAATTTCATTTAGCAACAACAACAAAAAAAACAGTCATGTTTTTTATAAAGTAAAAATTTACCGCTATAAAACTCTGTCATAATAATATCCGTCATACGGACTAAATGCAATATTTAAAAAAATAATTTCAAAATTAAGCAAATTGTACACCTTTAAAATTTTAAAATATGCGAATATTTCCATAATCGGATTTTTATCACGATTCAATATGTTTCTCAAACTCATATATTTACTATTCTCTATTATTTATATTGATACTCGCTTTGTATTATTCTCAAACATTTGAAAAATTAGTTAAACTTCCTATATGACGTCAGATTTTCTTTTTAATTCTCTAATGACGTGATATTAATCTGCTTTGTCCACTTACACATACTCATACTCCTTGTATTATTGAGAAATCTTAGACATTTTCCGTTTTATTACGACTATGACGTCAATCAATTTTATTTCATATTTATCTTTTTTTCAATTGGTGAAACTTTTTATTTCATTTTCATTTTTCGTGTGAAAATCGTCTGATAGAAAATTAATTATTGTAGAAAGAATTTCATTGTGGATTTTAAATCTTTGGCATCTGCTATAACGAAAAATGTTTGAATTTAATAGGAAAAGGCTGTTAGAATTTTGGTTTTTTATCTCTATTTATTAAAATAATACGAATTTTTCAAATTTTAATATTTTGAGCTCTTTACAGCTGCTATTCAGATTTATACACTAAGTTTCAACTCTGTAAGTTACATACTTTTTGAGAATGGCTCTGTGACGGACAGACAACGGAGCGGGGGTAATAGGGTTTCGTGAGATGAACGAAACCCTAAAAAATAATAAATATATTCCGTGAATATTATTATTCTTATAGTTTTTTGAAAAAATCTCAAAATTTCAAACAAAAAAATATAATAAAAAAAGAATGGGGAAATTTCACTTAAAAGAAATCAAAGCAGCATGCAACTGTTGTATGATTATCGCCTGCAATTTTTTTTTCTTTTCTTTCTTTCTTTCTTTCTTTAAAAAAAAAAAAAAAAAAAAAAAAAAAAGGTTGTTTTCAAAGCATATGAATGATTTTCATTTTTAAGCATTTATTGCAATTTTTGAAGTAACTAATAAAAATATTAACATCAATTGATCATACTTTTTTGTTAAATAGAAGTTATTTAAGCATATAAACCAGGGTTGTAAAAAACCCAGCCCGGGCGGGTTTTATTAAAAAACCCGGGTTAAATGGGCAATTTTCCCCGGGTAAATTGGGTTAAAGTGCCAAAATGTGGACTATAATTCCACCTTTCTCACAAATAATAATCTTCAGGGTTGCTACTGTATAGGGAAAACTGGAAAAACTGAGGGAATTTAAAAATGAGTATTAAAAAACAAAGAATTTTACTAAATTTTGATATGCAAAATTTATCCATTGAAATTTTGAAAATTCTCAGAGGAATTATTCAGGGCAAATTAAATTTTTTGCTCAGGAAAGCAGAAGGAATTTGATTGTCGAAATAAGTAGCAATCCTGATCTCAAATACAATCTTTGTGAACACTTCATAGTCTAATAGATGGGAATGACTTCATAGTCTTAATAATAATCTCAATATTTTCCTTAAAATATTTCTTAAAATACACATTACATTTCTTAAAATACATACATGATCCCTTTAATTTAAATAACAAGCAAATTTTAAATTGCAAAGCTATCAATTGCATGTTATTTAATAATATAATATAAATATAACTTTTAAAAAATTACTCCTTTGAAATTATCATAAGATTAGCAAATGTTGATAAAAGAAAATATCTTACAACAAAAATTTTTCTTACATGTATGTATAATCTATTCATATATGGTTAAATTTTTAGTTTTTAATACAATTAATTTAGAAGAAATTATTCCTATTCAAAAATTTCACCTAATGATACCATATGTGACCTCCATTTTGCCTTAGCCTAAAAGCATTTCTTTTTGAATTAAAACAGTAGCGGTGCACAACTATCCTTAATAGGCTATTCTTATTTTAATAATAAAAAAAATTACTATATCCATTATAAATAAGATATATGTATATGTATTACAAACACAAAGTAGATTACTTTAATTTTTAATAGGCTGATGCAATAAGACTAAATATTGCAAATGATCATTTGTTAAGTTTAGTTTTAAACATTTACATTTTGCCTTCACTATTCAATAAAAAACAACTAAAAAATGATGCAATCTGTAGTAGAAGGATTATCATCACTGCTCATTGTTATTACTTGTATTTAAAATTCCAAAATAGCTCTCTGATTGGTGTTAATAGCATTGCAATATATTATAAAATGTTTTTTAATGGTAATTCTATAACTAATTTTTTTTTATTATAAATATGAATAAAATATTTTCTGTAACTAAATTTTATTTTTATAACTATGAATAAAATATTTTCTTTGCATATACTATAGTAAATATAATACTCTTCAAGCTAACTGAAAAGCTTAAATTTACATTTTAAATTAAAATCTAAAATGTTTTAAAATGACAGGGTTCCCAATCTAAACTTATGCATTTTTACGAACTTTATTTCTGAAATACGTATTGGGTTTTCTTCCCCCCCCCCCTTTTTCGCACCCTAATCTTACTTCTTTCCTGCCAAAACGTTAAACTAGAGCCGTTAATACAAGCAGATTAAAATAAGTAAGTTATTTAGCAATCAGAAAGATAAGCGTTTGTTTTGGGATTATTTTTATCGTCCTAATTTCTCCCTCAACTTCTTTCCCTCTCTTCCCACGCTCTCTCTTTTTCCGAATATTTATTTTACACTGCCTTAATACTTTAATGCATAATTCGAGAAAATTAATGTTTATATATATATATATATATTTGTTTTGTTTTCTCCTATATTTACAAGAAGAAAGTATTAGATTCGTGAAAAATTCCAACTTCTAGTTTTCGACAGATTTATACATTTTAGAAGATCCTGAACACGATTTGACTGAGTCTGTTCGTGTGTCTGTGTGTATTTGATACAAATTTTGTAGGCGCTCTATCTCAAAAACTAATGCACGGAACTTAATCAAACTTCAGATTCAGCTAGGCTTTGACATAATTTAGTGCTGATTAGATTTTGGTGTAAATCGTCCAACATGTGGCGCTGCTACGCTGCATTTTTCACGATTTCCGAGATAGTTATATATCTGAAGAACTAATGCACGGAATTTCATTAAACTTCATATTCTGTTAGAGCTTGACATAAATTGACACTGACTAAGTTTGGGTGTAAATTAAAGGTGCTGTTTCTATGCTGTGTTTCCCCCGATTTCAGCGATAGCTTACCTTGAGAACTAAAGCACGGAATTTCACTAAACTTTATTTTCTGTTAGACCTTGACATAACTAGATCCTTATTAGGTTTGGATGTATACAGCCCAACAGGTGTCGCTTCTATGCTCTGTTTTTCACGATTTCTGTGATAGCTATATCTCAAGAACGAATAGATTGTCATTTAATTTTTGTTGCAGACCATTTGATATATATATATATGTTATATAAACATTTTATTTCTTTCGCATTATTCCTTTAAATTAATCTAACTTCTGACATAGTCATTATTGCCTTAATTCTTAATAATATTTATTCCTATTTAATGTCCTTTTAAATGTAATAACACGTATATTAATCATTATCTTATTCGAAATCTTAATCTGAAACTGTAAGTTCATTCGTAGCTTTTATCAACTCCCCAATCTATAAAATTCTGATAGACGCTTGTGTCATTTCGAATGTTTTTAAAAGCCAGTTTTTTTTTTTTTAATTCCATACTTTGCTTCGCGCGCTGGGTATTTTTCACTTCAAAATCAATGTGCGGCTACGATGGGGATTCTTTCGTGTTAAATCTTTTCCCTCGCACCTCATTCGCTTAGCTTAAATTCGCCTGTCACTCGTTGGATCGTGCGCTCGTTACGTCGTTGTCAGTAACCCCTCCGCGCCGTGAACAAAATTCGCTAGCAAGCATTTGGAGAGCAGATTTTTGTCGTGTTTGGAAGTGCTGACCAAATGGTTATTTGGTGTTTAACTGACTTAGAATTTCATACAGCTCTTTAAGATCTATTAAATGATGTAGTGAGCCATCGTCAAGCCTGAGGGCTATAAGTTTATACCGGGAACTGTTACTGGCATCGCTCCTGTTCATTAATAAACGATTTATCTGGAAATTGGCTGCTCCTTATTGAAGAAACTCTTGTGGTGTCTCATCATTGCCTAATCACCTCGCCATGATTCTTGATATAGACTGCAATCATTCACCATCTTGAACAAACTGCCATTTTCTCTTGGAATATTAAATCATCTTCGTAAAAAGTTCACATATACCGGGTGATTATAATTAAAGTTACGATTTCAAAAATCGATAATTTTAAAACTACTGGTCAGAATGACTTGATATTTTAGCAGAACAATCGTGAGGCAATGGAATTTTGTTTGGCGAAGGAAAAAAAATAGTTCCAAATTGTGCCGATAGATGGCGTTGTCAGGGTAATGTCAGGGGAAAGACCAAAAATGTATTCTTGAACCCTTTCCGGCGCGGTGTAAATTTGTTTGCAAAATGATGAAATAATAGACTGACACCGGAATTTACAAACGAATCCATTAGTAAAAGAAACTTGCTTATTTTCTGGTTCTTATTGAAAGGAAAATTTTAATTAATTTTCTTGGTGCCGTTTGTCAGTTTTAGAATTAAAATTGGGTGTCCTTTTTTGTGACCACCGCCCGTTAAAGGGTTAAACATAGGAATGATGTTGCCAAAAGGAAAAAAATAGAGTTCAGAGATTTACTAAAAATTTATTAGCGAAAAGACAAGACTACGTGTTTACAGCGACGACAGCGATAATGACAAAAAATGAAAAAAAAAAAAGCTTCATGGAACAAACACCTTACTGATTATTAAGGCATAAGTTGCTCAATATGCCCTCCGCCTTGTTCCGCTACTAATTGGAAGCGCAAAACGGCATGCTCCACAACAGATCGGAGGGTATCTGTACTAATGCAATGGGTGTGTTGTGTGATGCTTGCCTTCAAGTCGGCTAGATTCTGAATCCGCCCGCTATAAACAACATTCTTCAGGTACCCCCAAAGCCAGAAATCACACGGGTTTAAGTCGGGGGAACGTGGCGGCCACGTTGTTGGAAAATGGCGGCTTATGATCCTATCATCTCCGAAATTATCACTCATAGCTGCTTCACAGTAGTAGCAATGTGCGGAGGAGCGCCATCTTGCATGAATATTATGCGATCCACACACTGACGCTGTTGAAGTGCCGGAAGAACATGGTTACGCAAAAGTGCTTCATACCGCTTGCCAGTAACTGTGCAGGTAACGGGACCCGCAGGTGTGATCTCCTCGAAGAAAAATGGACCGACGATAAACGCTGCCGTTATTCCGCACCACACAGTGACCTTTTCAGACTGAAGAGGTAATGGCTGTAGCTGGGACGGATTCTCGGTCGCCCATATCCTGCAATTTTGCGTATTTACAGAACCTTGCAAATGAAAGTGGGCTTCGTCAGACCACAGAATGTTCCATGGCCATTCGTTGTCCACTTCCATCCGGGCAAGAAATTGTAGTGCAAAAGATTGACGTGCTTCCAGGTCAGCAGGTAGCAACTCCTGCACATGAGTTATCTTGTACGGATAACAGCGTAAGACGTTCCGTAGGACTTTACGCACCGTGCTGTTCGGCATATCCAGCATTCGGCCAATCCCCCTTGCACTGCTGATTTCAGCATCACTGTCAGTATGTTCCTGTAATGCTGTAGCCACATCTTCCACTGCCGCAGCTGAAACTGGTTTCCTTCCTCTACCCCGTTTAACGTCAAATGAACCGGTCTCTTCGAATTTAGCAATCATTTTTTGTAGACCATTTGTTGTTTTTGGACCTTTTTTTATGGATTTTAATGTCCGAAACTTCCTAATAGCTGTAAGTGCACAGTCATCGTTTTATAAAAAAGCTTCAAGAGCAGAGCGCGATCCTTCATAGTCAGAGTCATGATGAAGCATTCAGGCAAAGAGCTGCTGCTCTGCATTTTTATGGTTGCTATGTCTGCGGTGCGCATGTCACGTATTAGTAATTTGCATATCTTCAGACAATGTGAACCCAGACAGCGCCATCTATGGGCACATTTTGAAACTTTTTTTTCCCTTCGCCAAACAAAATTCCATTGCCTCACGATTGTTCTGCTAAAATATCAAGTCAATCTGACCAGTAGTTTTAATTAAAATTATCGATTTTTGAAATCGTAACTTTAATTATAATCACCCGGTATTTAATTAAAATTTTCCTTTCATTAAGAACCAGAAAAATAAGCAAGGTTCTTTTTACTAATGGATTCGTTTGTAAATTCCGGTGTCAGTCTATTATTTCATCATTTTGCAAACAAATTTACTCCGCGCCGGAAAGGGTTCAAGAATACATTTTTGGTCTTTCCCCTGACATTACCCTGACAACGCCATCTATCGCCACAATTTGGAACTATTTTTTTTCATTCGCCAAACAAAATTCCATTGCCTCACGATTGTTCTGCTAAAATATCAAGTCATTCTGACCAGTAGTTTTAAAATTATCGATTTTTGAAATCGTAACTTTAATTATAATCACCCGGTATATATATAAAATTGTGATGGTCACAACATACTAGTTTTCTGCTTTTTCTTCTTTGGTATTATTAAGAGAGTGTTTGTAACACTTTCCACAACATAGTTGAAAAGTGTTTACGACTTCGGTTTGTACGGCACAGCTCTCTTTAATTAATATTAGAGAGTTTTCATACAATCATTGATTATTTATAAGATTATATGTCGTTAGTGAACATTTTTCAATATCATGTTTATTTATTTTTAAAAAAAATTTCAAAAACTTCCTCGACCTGTTAAAAAATATAGTACAGTACTATTGTATCAGTGATTATGAAGGTACTATTTGGGTCATTCTCCCAAAACAGGAAAAATATATGTAACTGCCTTATACCATTTTAAAAAATAAATACAAAAATATTTAAAAATATTTTAATAACTTTATAATGTTCTGGGCTAACCTACAGATATCTTACAAATTTGACAAAAAATAATAAATTTATTTAAAAAAATATAAATTGTTCAAAAATCATTGTCCTGTCTTGTAACTAGAGCCAACTATGTTGTTCTAAATGTTAAATAAATCAATAATAAAACTAATTTTCCACTAAAAATTAATTTAATAGATTCATAATAAAGTATTCTATACAATGGAATATATTTTCAAATAATTTTATTATATTTCATAATTAAAAAAATTACTAAAATGTGTGTAACTGAAAAAAATATCATTGTCCTGGCAGATTGCATTACACTCAATATTTTCCCTACAGATGGTAGCAGGGTTCTATTTTTTGTACCTGTTTCAAGAACTTTAATTTTTTTAGCAAGCTGTGTGAGTAATTATTCTCAGTTGGAGCCATTCTTTTTTGTGTGTGATTTTGAAGCTCTTTGCCTTCAGAGTTATGTTTAATTTGAATCATTTTCCTGGCATCTACAGAAAAAACTAGGCGAGTTAAAAAAAAATTTATATTACACTATAGAATACATAATAAAGTTATCTTTTAGAAAATATATGCATCAACTTTAAAAACTTTACACAGAATGTTCCAGCTTCTAATTACATCAATTTCATCATTATCCTGGCCATCATTGTCCTGGAAAATAAAGAACAGGACAATGACAGCAAACCAGGATAATGATTCTTGTTATTTATTTGAAATATATATATATATATAAATTAAAACTATCTAATAATATTGTAATTAAATTTGAAAATTTTATTTTAATTATAATTTTCAGTTGAATTTCAAAAATTTATCACAAATTATTGCGTTTATTATTGTATATTGTATATCATTGTATATTACATCAACAAACAACTTATGTTAATATCCAAGTACTTAATTAGCTTTTAGTCCTCAGTATTTTGTATGGAATATATTTTAATTAACATTAGTTATTTTAAAGTAATTAAATTATTTTGTTGGCAGAACTCAAGCACTTTCGAAAATTCAATTTTAATTATGGTCTAAGTTGGCTTTCAAGAATTTATTATAAAGAAATGTATTTATTAACAACATTATATTTCATCAGCAAACAAATTAAATTAAGATTCAAATATTTAATTGATGTTTAGTGCTCAGTATTTTTTATGAAATATGTTTTAATTAGCATTAATTTTTTTTAAGTAATTGAATTTTATTGTTGGCAGAACTCAATTCATTGGTATATTTATTCTTAAATATTGTTCCTTTGATTTGATTTTTTAAGATGGTAAGACTAACTTTTTAATATCCTTCTCCTGCAGTTTGATTGATATAATATACAGTAAAAGTCTACGTATAACAAAAACCTACCTTAAACAGAAAATTTTCATGCATACAGGAGTCTATTATTACAATGAAAATGATAAGATGATGGTATCTAAACCTTTTTGCTCTATGTCCCAGTCACTTAGGCATGATTCTATAGCTATGTGGGCTCATTTGGTTCCAGTATTACATAGTATTATGTCGTATCATACAGTTGAAAGAGTAAATTATTTCAGTGATTCACCATCAAACCAGTACAGAAATAAAACTAATTTCTATCTTATGGCCAAGATCTTGTCCTCCATTTGTAAAAATATAAAATTTGTATCTTGGAATTTTGGTGAATCCGGCCGTGGAAAGGGGGCACCTGATGGTATCGCATCAGAGGTGTTCTAAAAAGAACAGCAGACTCCATTGTTGCATATGGAAAAGACATCTTCTTTTAAAGATGTATTTTCAGCTTTAAAAGAGAAATGCAAAGGCATTGAGTTGTTTGAAGTAACTGATTTAGATATTGGTAACATTGAAACAAATTATATTATTGATAGTCAATCCTTAGAAACATTTAAAAGAATTATGAAAGTACACCAAGCTCTCATTGACTTCAGCATACGAAACACAATTTTTATTTAGATCGTTAAGCTGCAATTGTCCAATTAATTATCCTAAGCTGTGAACATGCCTTTGATCAGGGAAAGAAAACTTTAATAAACAACTTTTCTTGTGATTATGATACAATAAAAAGTTCTGGCAACAATTCTGATTTTTATATGGATAATTTCAAACCTGGAGATTGGGTCGTTGTACAGTATGATGGAAAGTTCTATCCTGGAGAAGTTATTGGTGATTCAAATAACAGCTATGAAGTTAGTGCTAATGAGCATACTACAGAAAACACTTACAAATGGCCCAGAAAGCAGTATATCTTTTCATACAACAAAAGTGACATAATAAGAAAGATTGTACCTCCAGAACCATGCGGCAATAGAGCATCACAATTTAAATTTAATGGTTTCCCTTAGTTTAAGCTAGCATAAAATATTTGTTTTTTCACCTAAATTCTATTTTTTTTTTTTTTTTTTGCTTTCTTTAGTTAATTTTGATTGTGTGTAATCAAGAATAAATATATATTCAACTAAATATGTCTATGAAATGTTTTTTTCAATTTTGTTACTTCATTTCAGTCATTGTCCTGGTATGGGCATCATTGTCTTGGCATATGAATTTAAAAAATATTTTTTTCTTCTAACAATAAACATTATTTTGCGATGCTGGTATTTTTTTCTTATTGTATAAAGTCTAAATAATAACCAAAAATATATACCATACATTTATAGCATCATTTTTTAAAAAATGTTTTAATATTCAAAAGTTGCCTGTTTTGGAAGAATGACCCATTTACTTTTGGTATGAAGTTAAATGTATAACAACCTGTGTCAATATTATTCCAGATATTTTGCCATGAATTTAATTTAATTGCCTTGTTTAAAAATGATAAAGGGTAACCAATTTCAATATTTGAGTTTCATAAAGTTTTCATAATTGCAAGTTTTTTTTAATCTGCCTAGTGCCAAGTTATCTGCTCTTTCTTTTCCTGTTATTCCCTCATGTATTTTTACTTTCTTCTATCTTTACAAGAAGAAAGTACTGGATTCATGGAAATTTTCGACTTCCGGTTTTCAACGGATTTATACGTTTTAGAAGGTCCTGAACACGATTGGACTATTTTTAGAAAATGTCTGTCTGTGACTCTGTCTGTCTGTCTGTCTGTCTCTATGTGACAAAAATTTTGTGGGCGCTCTATCTCAAGAACTACTGCTCGGATTTTAATAAAACTTTATATTCAGTTAGTCCCTGATATAAATTGGTGCTGATTAGTTTTCGGTAAAAATCGCCCAGCAGGTGGCGGTGCTATGCAACATTTTTCGCGATTTCCGCTATAGCTCTATCTCAAGAACTAATGCTCGAAATTTAATAAAACTTTATATTCAGTTAGTCCCTGATATAAATTGGTGCTGATTAGTTTTTGGTAAAAATTGCCCAGCAGGTGACGCTGCTATGCAACATTTTTCGCGATTTCCTCAATAGCTCTATCTCAAGAACTAATGCTCGGAATTTAATAAATCTATATATTCAGTTAGTCCCTGATATAAATTGGTGCTGATTAGTTTTTGGTAAAAATCGCCCAGCAGGTGGCGCTGCTATGCAGCATTTTGCAGGATTTACACGATTTTTGCGATAGTCATATCTCAAGAAATAATGCACGGAATTTAATAAAACTTGAGTTTCAGCTAGACCTTGATATAAATTGGTGCTGATTATTTTTTGTGTATGCGAAACCTGTGTGAGATAGAAGAAATTTTTTGTATTGACACATCCGACTAGTTATCCATATTACAGATATATTCACTGAATATTTATCAGATATAAGTTTGAATAAGTGAATGATAATTGGGTTTGGCTTGTTGTATGTAGTTTATAAAGGGAATGTACAGAATATTACAGAATTAGTATCAGGTAAATATTGATATTAGTTAAGTTCAGTGTAAGTACTGCCATTCTGTAATGCCTATGATGTTATTTCTGTGATAGCTAAAGTTTCTGTCTTAAATCTGGATTTTTTTTCTCTCCTCTAATTCATATTGAGCAGTCATAAATGAAATTGTTACGTTTTAGTGTAAATCCAAAAGCACAACCATTTTTCAATCGTCTGTATATATTTCGTATTGGTTGGGTTTTTGTAAGTTTTTTTTATGATTCTTCATATATTTTTAGAAATAGTAGCCGCAGATATCCGCATATACAGAAACTCCCTCCCCGCCACACACTTTTTTAAAAAAAAATTTTTTGTTTATTTATTGATTTTATTATTGTTATTTATTTTGTCTGTGTGCTTTCGAATGCTGAAAGAAATTTTGAATTCATTTACATTAATAAATTCTAAAAACATTTCCTCTGAATATGCCGCTTATTTATTCTTAAGATACATTTTAAAAAAATACAAAGATTTAGTTTTAAATTTCACACTTTTATTTGTTCATGCTTCTATACCGAATGTTTGCTTGCTTGCTTGTTTAATTTGAATTTGTGAAAACCGATAAAATTTATGGACTTCCTTAGAGATCGAGATTCGAGACATTTTAGAAAAATACCAAGACTCCGGTACATTAAGTTTAAAACCCAAACGTCTGATCATCTTATTTTCTTTTTTTTTTTTCTTTTTTTTTTAACTAAGAAAGATAAATTTAAAAAGATTTTCTATTTAAACAAAAAAAAGTGAAAATGTGAACGCAATTTCTTTTTTTTTTTTAGGACGATATATGATCGAAAACTACATAAAAATGTACATCTTCTAGAAAAGAATTCTACTTTAGAATTCCAAGTTCTGACGTAATGATACAGTTTTTTTTTTTTTTTTTTTTTTTTTTTCAAACTTTTTAAAGTTTATACTTTTTTGTTTCTATTTTGCTGATATTTTTCATTTTAAGTCCCTATAATTGCTTTCGCTAGGAATTTTTTTTTTTAAAGGGATTGGGGAGAGATTTGTTTTAAAAGCAGATGAAAAAATAAAAATAGAAAGTAATAATATTCTGTTTGAATATTTCTTTCCTTGTGTTTTGAAGAAAGGAAATCTCAAATTGTTCTTAGCTTGAACTTAAATATAGCAAAAAGAATAATAAAAAATCAAGATTCTATTTTAAAAATGTAACAAAAGTTGACTGTTATAAAAAGAAAAAAATTATCCCCCCCCCCCTCTTCATTTCATTTCAGCAAAACGAGCAGCAGAAAAGAAGGAAAAAAAAACATTTTTTTGGATGTTTTTAAATAGTTCTTCTTTCAGTAGGAAAAAAACATTTTGGGGGGGGGGATCATTTTGCACTAACGTTCATGAAATATTTTTCACCCATTCATATTTAAAAGTTTCGGAAATTCCCATTCTAATTCATTCTGTTTTTTTGTTTTTTTTGTCTACAATTGTAATACATTTATTATTATAGTTAGTTGTTACTTCTTGTTTGTTTTGATATTTGAAAATTATTACAAAAATAAATAAATAAAAATTACTTTTGGAAAATTTTATTTTCGCGCCAAAATGGTTTAAGATGAATAAGTACTTTTAATTTTTTAAGTTACCTTCATACTTAATACTCTATACCTAATACTTACATACTCGTACATCTTTTCTTTATTTACATATACATAGAAGTATACTTATGTACTTACATCTATCATACATAACTACATCCATCATACTAGAGTCCTGGACGTGCAGGGGCGCCATTTCAGAACTTTCTTGAGGGGGGCAAAGATTTTTTAAGGTAGTGGCATAGCCAAGGGTGGAGTTCGGGGGGCTGCACCCCCCCCCCCCCTTCCCCGCAACCTCTCCGAACGAGAAACGTTTACTGAATCATATATACAGAGACAGCAATACTTCTAACACGGAATCTCAAGTGACCACTGAAAAATTCCGTTTTAGACAGGTTTTCGTCTTAGCAAGTAGAATTTTAAAACATTATGAAAGTTTTTATTTATATACAGGTACCGTTTTTTTCAGGTATTCTTTAAAACTGTTAAAATCTCTTTTCTATAAAGCACTTCTGAAGAGCATAGGTGTATTACAGTGAAACATGTCTAAGCGAAACCTGTCTATAACATGAATACACAACTTTCTCAAACGGGCAAAACAAATCAAGTTTCGACGAAAAAAAAGCCATACAATTATACTTGCTAAGATGGAGACCTGTCTAAAATGGAGCTTTTTTACAGTCCTTTTCAACTCCTTCTTTGCAGGTTTTACTGCAGGGGTGCCATTTCATGAGTTTCTTGGGGAGAGGGGGGGGGGGGCGTGGCAGAATCTACGCGACGCTGCGACGGGTGTCGCAGACTTTTTAGGGCACCTGCAGACTAAAAACATACAGCGATGCCGCGGACGCGCTACAGCGCGTAAATTACACGAAAAACGGCAAACTTCGTCGAAGGATCGCGAATAAAACGGCGAATTTCGTCGAAGAATCGCAGAAAAAATGTGAAATTAATTTAAAGTTCGCGAAAAATGGCTAATTTCGTTGACAGATCGCGAAAAAAACGCAAATTTAGTCAAAAGGCCGTGAAAAAAACGTGAATTTCGTCAAAAGGCCGTCAAAAAAACATGAGCTTCTTTGAAGGATCGCGGTAAAATGCGAATTTTGCCGAAGGGATACGCAGAAAACACCAACTTCGTCGGAAGATCGTAGAAAAAACTGTTAATTTCGTCGAAGGATCACGAAAAAACGGTCAATTTCGTCGAAGAAACGGCAAATTTCGTCGTCGGATCGCGAAAAAACGGAGAATTTTGCCGACAGGTCGCGAAAAAACGGCAAATTTCGTCGGAGGATGGCCAAAAAACGGTAAATTTTGTCGAAGGATCTCGAAAAAACGGAAAATTTCGTCGAAGGAACTCGAAAAAATGGCAAATTTCGTCGAAGTATCTCGAAAAAACGGCAAATTTCGTCGAAGGATCACGGAAAAAACGCAAATTTTGTCCAAAGGCCAAAGAAAAATCGTGAAATTCATCAAAGGATCCGGGAAAATGGCTAATTTTGTCGACAGATTGCGATAAAAATGCAAATTTCGTCAAAGGGACGCGGGAAAACTTGATTTTCGTCAAAAGACTGTAAAAGAAACTATGAGTTTCGTTGAAGGATCGTGGAAAAAATGCGAATTTCATCAAAGGGCCACAGAGAAAACATAAATTTCGTCAAATGGTCGCAGAAAAAATGCTAATTTCGTCAAAGGATCACGGAAAAAGTGCGAATTTTGTCGAAGGGCTACGAAAAAAAACGTGAATTTCGCCAAAGGATCGCGGGGGAAAAAAGAAACGCCAATTTCGTCAAAGGTTCACGAAAAAAACTTGAATTTTGTGAAATAGTCCCGGAAAAGATGCAGCATTCCTTTAGAAAACAGCAGACACACAAAGTTCTATGCTTATTAATATAGGCATAGTTTTTAATCTGAAACAATATACTGAACTAACTTTTGAAAAATCGGGTTAACCCGAACCCAATTTGCAAGAATCTACACTCAGCCTGAAATCGACTCTAATCAAAAGCAGAGTTAATCCGACCTGCAACAAGAAAAATTATTGCCGAGAGGGTATTTTCTCCCCTCCCCCCTCTTCTGTAACCTTTCAGAATATTTGCTGTGAATTTCAGAATTTTTTTTTACTCAGAAAGGCAGATAAATGCTGATGCCTTAATTAATTAGCACTACAACTTCAACAGCAGCAAGAATAGATTTATATGATATATATTGCGTATTGCGGACTATTTTTGAAAACATTATTAGCGTTGCAGACACTTGAAGATAGTTCTGCCACTGGGGAACATTTTTTTTTTTTTTTTGAAATATCGTGCAGTATTGCCCAAATCGTGCACAAAATAGAAATAGGCCTCCACAATAAAAAATCCCTGACGGCTCGGCCTACAGGCACAGGTAGATTTCGAAGACGCAGACCGTGGGGCGCCTGTTTGTCGGGAATTGCGGAAGAAATGACCTTTTTGCGATGATTCTGCAGTTGGAACCGCCTACTTCGAAACCAAACTTGTTTGCAGGCGGAACCAGCAAGGATTTTTTTTTTTTTTTTTTTTTTTTTTTTTGCTATAAGAGTTGGTCCTATAAAAAACATGTCAATATAAAAGTTTTAGATAATATTAAGAGGATTAATAATAAATTTAAGTGGATTTGAAATCTTGGGAATTGACGAAGTTATGAATTTTTTTTCTTCTAAAACCCCCTCCCCCCCCCTTAAGGCAATTTTTAATTATATCAAAAATCTGTCATACATAAATTTTCGGCCCTTCTCCTAGAAGTAATAATAACTTCAAACGGATTCGATACGTATCATAATTAACAAATTATGGGTTTTTGTCTGTTTTCACAAAAAGTCCCCCTCCCCATCCCCCCCCTTGGTTCGACTTTGCCCACTAACGAACTTGAACGAGATTTTATGCCCCTTTATTTTATGTATCAGTTTCGAAAAGATGCGGGAGTTGGAACCACCTACTTCGAAAAATAACTTGTTTGCAGGCGGAGCCGGCAGGAATTTTTTTGCTATAACGGTTGGTCCTATAAAAAACTTGTCAATATAAAAGTTTTAGATAATATTAAGAGGATTTATAATAAATTTATGCGGATTTGAAATCTTGGGAATTGACGAAGTTATGAATTTTTTTCTTCTAAAACCAACCCTTCCCTCCCCCCCTTAAGGCAATTTTTAATTATATCAAAAATCTGTCATACATAAGTTTTTGGCCCTGTTCCTAGAAGTAATAATAACTTTAAACGGATTCAATACGTATCATAATTAAGAAATTATGAGGTTTTTTCTGTTTTCACAAAAAGCCCCCCCCCATCCCCCCCGTTGGTTCGATTTTGCCCATTAACGAACTTGACCGAGATTTTATGCCCCTTGATTTTATGTATCAGTTTCGAAAAGATGCGGGAGTTGGAACCGCCTACTTCGAAAAATAACTTGTTTGCAGGCGGAGCCAGCAGGGATTTTTTTTGTTTTTAATTTTTTTTTTTGCTATAACGGTTGGTCCTATAAAAAACTTGTCAATATAAAAGTTTTAGATAATACTAAGAGGATTAATAATAAATTTACGCGGATTTGATATATTGTGAATTGACGAAGCTATGATTTTTTTTCTGATAAAAACCCCCTTTTTCCCCCCCTTGGGGCCATTTTTAATTATATCAAAAATCTGTCATACATAAATTTTTGGCCCTTTTCCTAGAAGTAATAATAACTTTAAACGGATTCGATACGTATAATAATAAAGAAATTATGAGAGGTTTTCTGTTTTCACAAAAAGCCCCCCATTTCCCCCCCCCCCCCCCCCCTTTGTTCGATTTTGCCCATTAACGAACTTGACCGAGATTTTATGACCCTTGATTTTACAGGGTGTGGTAGATAAGTAATGAGACTGGCCGCCGCGCGGCGCCCCAGTCGCTCGCAGGGCGGTCTCCACCTGTACGTCACGTGGTGGGAGATCTGAGCTAAAAATAGAACCGGTTCGCAGTCGCGTCGGAGCTCTGGTGCAGTGAGGGTCGAGCTTCGCGTATTACGTTGTTTGTGTGCCCGTGACACTTGTGAAAACGCTGAAGATGGATCGCTCGATAGAACAGCGGTATGCAATCAAATTTTGCTTTCGCTTGGGCAAAACTGCTTCGACGAATCGTGGACATTCCAGTACGACCCGGAGACGAAAGCCCAGAGCTCGGAGTGGCACACACCGGCATCCCCGCGGCCGAAGAAAGCAAGAATGTCAAAGTCCCGCATCAAGACAATGCTGATTGTGTTTTTCGACAAGCGGGGGTTAATTCACAAAGAGTTTGTCCCTCAGGGGAAGACTGTCAATGCCGAATTCTACAAAGAAGTCCTTCAGCGATTGCACAGAGCCGTCAAACGGAAGCGACAGGACCTTGCTCAACGCTGGCGTCTCCACCACGACAACGCTCCGGCGCACACAGCATTTCTCGTGACCTCCTACTTGACCCGAATTGGAGTTGAAGTTCTGCCACAGCCACCATACAGCCCTGACTTGAGTCCTCCTGATTTCTTCCTATTTCCGAAGGTCAAAAGATGCCTGAAGGGTCATCGTTTCGACGATATTCCGAACATCCAACGTGCTGTCACGAAGGCATTAACTGGGATAACTCAAACGGACTACAGTGGGGCCTATGAAGCTTGGAAAACGCGCTGGCAACGTTGTGTCGACGCCCAAGGCGAGTACTTTGAAGAATATTAACGTTTTGTACAAATAGGATCAATAAATTTGTTTTTGTAGACTGAGTCTCATTACTTATCTACCACACCCTGTATGTATCAGTTTGGAAGAGATTTATGCAGAATTTTTCTAGTTATCGTGGTCAGAAAAAAGTGACATAGATAGATATATAGATAGATAGATAGATAGATAAAGTTTTGAACTGGGGGTGGTTTTGGGTTCTGGGAGTCATAATCGGCGTAGATCTGCAAAATTTTTTCAAAATTTCCAACTTAGGTGAGAATGTAATAGGTAGTATTTCTTACGAAATCTACCTAAAATGCAGCGTGAGATTTTGCCTTCTTATCTTAACTTCTTTCACAAACATGTGATTCTTCAGCGAATATATTTTTAATTTTAGTGGTAGTCCACGAATTTTTCTTCTTTTTTTTTATGCAAAAGCAATTCGATAACCGATCGCGGTAAACATCGCGAATTTTACGAATTGGAATTAAGAAAAAATAGTTAATTTGGCAAAATTGGTCACGTAAAAAATCATTAATTTTTTCAAAAGACTGTGGAAAAATATTGCGAATTTCGCCAAAGATCACTGAAACAAATAGAGATTTTCGTCAATCCGTCGCGGAAAAAAATCGCGAATTTAGTATAATTATTGCGGAAAAATATCGCGAAATTCGTCAAAAGATTGAAAAAAAAAATCACGAATGTAGTCAAACAGTCGCGCAAAAAAGGGGAATTTCGTCAAAGATCGCACAAAAAATATCTACTTTTGTCAGTCGATTGCGGAAAATGACTTCCGAATTTCAACAAACGATCGTAGAAAAGAGTCGCGAATTGCATCAAAAGATTGCGAAAACAAATAGCGAATTTCGTCGATCAGTTGCCAAAAAAATGTTGTGAATTTCGACAATTGGTGGAAAAAAATTCGTCAACAATCGGAATTTCGTCAAAGATTGTGCAAAAAAATAGCAGTTTATGTCAGTCGGTTGCGGAAAAAGACTCCCGAATTTCAACAAACGATCGTAGAAAAGAATCGCGAATTCGTCAAAAGATGGCGAAAACAAATAGCGAATTTCATCGATTGGTTGAAAAAACAATGGTGCGAATTTAGACAAATAATCGAAAAAATCAATTCCGTCAATAATTCACAGAAAATAGCGAATTTTGGAAAATTATCACAAAAAAGAAATGAAACAATCACGAAAAAAAGTCGTGAAATTCAATCGGTCACGCGATAATCAGCACACAAACACCATCAAGAAGTTATGAAATTTGCAAATGTTGTAATCCATAGGTATAAGAAAATTTTCATTAATGATTTTCTATCAGTAAAAATTTTTCCCCAATCATTTTCTGCTTTCCTCTGCAGACTATGATCTAAATTCCATACAATTCAGAAATCTGCAAAACCCTTAGTCTCATGTCCCTTGCTCCTGCATTGGGTGGGGGAGTCTGTTGGTTTAAAGTCAGGATTCGGGTCGGTTTCAACCAAATCTGGACAGGACTCTAGTGTCAGGCTGTGGAGATTTTTAAGAGCATACTGTATATATAATATCATTTAATAAAGCATATGATTTAAACGCATTATAACGATTGGAGTAAATATAATGTGACACTAATAAAACAAAATTAACAAATCATATAATTAGGAAATTAAATACACCTCCCCCATCCCCCCACCCCCGAAAAAATATTTAAAAATTCCCTTTAAATTTTTGGCTAAAGAGAGTATTTATCACTAAAATTCTAGCCTTGGGGGTGACGAGTTTTCTTTTAATCATGCTGTACACAGCTCAGAAGCAATTCATAGAGTTTTTTCTCACATATATTTCTAAAACTAGCCAAAATACTCATTAATGATAAATGTCTCACTTATAGAATGTTGCTATAGCAAGGCTTTAGAAAACATTTCAATTTTTAAAGTGTTTATTAAATGTTTATTACTTTCTTCTATCTTTACAAGAAAAAGGCATTGGATTTATGAAAATTTACCAATTCTGGTTTTCGACGGATTTATACGTTTTAGAAGGTCCTGAACACAATTGGACTATTTTTAGAATTTCTCTGTCTGCGAGTCTGTCTGTGTGTCTCAGTGTCTGTATTTGACAAAAATTTTGCGGGTGCTGTATCTCAAGAACTAATGCACGGAATTTGATAAAACTTTAGATTCAGTTAGACCTTAATATAAATTGGTGCTGATTTGTTTTTGGTGTATGTGAAATCTGTATGAGATAGAAGAAAGTTTTGGGATTGGCACATCAGACTAGTTTTTTTATTGTAATCAAATCTGTGAAATCTGACGTTATTTTAGCTTTTGATCATATTTTGATTTTTTTTTTTTTTTTGCTCTAACCTGTGATAACTGATAAATTTTCTGAAATTTCAAATTCCTTGGGGGGGGGGGGCGGTTGCACCCCCCAGCCCCCCCAAAATGGCGCCCCTGTGGACGTGTCTGGTTGTACCCGTCCCGAACCCGAAATTTCTTAAAGTAAAGTGTACCCGAAACCCGATCCGGACCCAAAGAAAAAAAATTTCGTCAACCATAAACCCGACTCGAACCCGATGCACTTCCAGCTGAATCCGAAGTGAAAGAAAATTAATCCATATTTTAATACAATTATATATATAAAAGTCTACAACTATATCTCTAATTCAAATTTATCCTTTTTGCAAAAAACTAAACATATGTACGCTCACTAACATTCAAATCTGTAGGGTTTTTTTTTTTTTTTTTTTTTTTTTTTTTTTTTTTTTTTTAAAATATATTTAAGATTTTTTTTTTGAAAAATTGAGTGGGCCCAAACCCGATCTCGGACAAAAAAAAAAAAAAAAATAGCGTAAACCCGACCCGATGCAGGACTCTATAGTCTATACATTCATACATCTTATTGTCGGCGGCGCAGTTTATTTAATGTGTAAAATAGTTTCTTTAATTGTATAAATAATACTTCATAAATAGAGTTAAGTAAGCATGCATTCGCTTACCTGATTGGGCGATGAAAGCATTTATTATATCCAATAAATAGATTGGTGACGTGTTGCAACTTCCTCACGTATATTATTATCCGTTAGAGTATTCCGGATTATCTATAATATCACTTCTGCAAAATAATAAAATTAGTTTCGTTGAATAATCACTGTAGAATTAATAGAGTATTTCCTTTCGATTAAATTTAGGTTTAATATACGTTTTTTGATTACATAATTACACAGAGCATTTACATCGCTCTGACATTTTCACACACTACATAATTAAAGAAATTCACACAACAACTGACTAAAATCTAAAGAGTTTTTTCATGTCCTTGGTAGCCTTGGATGACGTCACTGGGAAAAAGCACATGATAGCACGTGATAATCATTCTTTCACGTGGGCGTTTATTCCATGTACTTAGCTGAGTTGAAAACAGTTTATGAGTTGGTATATCCGACGAGATAATTAAAGTTGTTTACTGCAAATTTAAAGTACTTTATTATTATCTGACGATTGAAGAGTAGTTGATTCCGAATAGAAGATTACCCTTTAATTGGAATTTCCGTCACTCCCCCTTAATCTTCTATGTAGGATAAGGAAGTAAGTTCAGATTGTTTCGGTGTTTAATGAATTCAGGTTTGGGGTTGGGCTTGGTGAGTGAATCTGCGGTCATAAATTCTGTGGGACAATACTTTAAATCTATTATTCCATCTTCCTTGAGTTGTCTTATCGCGTGGAATCTGATATCTATATGTTTACTTTTTCGAGTATGTTTTTCACTTTCAACCATTTTTATACATGGCTGATTGTCCTCGTATATTGTTATGGGTTTCTGTTGTGGTAAATTTAAATCTTCCAGGAGTTTTATCATCCATAGTATTTCCTGTGCTGCGTTACTTACAGAAATGTATTCAGCTTCTGCTGATGACAGAGCAACGCATGTCTGTCTTTTCGTTGTCCAATGTATGGGACATTTTCCTAACATAAATATATTTCCGCTGGTGGATCGTCTAGTTTCTGGATCACCTCCCCAATCTGCATCTGCGTAAACTTCGAGAATAGGCTTATTTTTCGAACTTAGCGTCAGGTTGAGGTGTTTTGTGTTGTTTAAGTATGTTACGATTCTTTTGACTGCTTTCCAGTCTTTTTCTCGAGGGGTTTCATTTCTACGGCTGAGTATGTTGACCGCTGCTGAAATATCTGGCCTGGTTAATGTTGAGATGTAGAGTAATGTTCCCGTTGCTTGTCTGAATTTAATATTGTTAGGTAATAGATTTTCATCATCGTTGAGTCGATTGTAACCTGCTTCCATAGGTGTGCTGTAAGGTTTTGCGTTTTGAAGATTGAGTTTATCTACCAATTCTTCAATTTTTGAATTTTGGTTTAAGTAGAAATTTTTATCGTCTCTTTTTATATTTATTCCGAGATAGTTATTGACTTCTCCCAAATCTTTCAATTCATATTCCCTTTTGAGATTGTTTATTAATTCAATTATATCTTCGTTTTTTCCGGCGATTAACAAATCGTCCACATATACTATAATGTATGTCCAGTTTTCACCATTTTTGCGTATAAAAAGACATGAGTCAGATGTACTTTGTACAAAATTTAATGCTTTAAGACTCTCGGAGATTTTCGTGTGCCATGCTCTGGCGGCTTGTTTGAGCCCGTATATTGCTTTTTGTAATTTACATACTTTGTTTTGTTGATTTGGAGCTATATAGCCTTCCGGCTGTTTCATGTATACCTCTTCTTGTAGGTTTCCGTGTAAAAACGCTGTATTCACGTCGATATGATTAACTTTAAGATTATGATTTAATGCTGCTATGAGAAATGCACGGATTGTGGTATGAGAGACAACTGGAGCAAAGGTCTCGTCATAATCTACTCCGAATTTCTGACTGTATCCCTGTGCCACGAGTCGTGCTTTATAGGTTTGCACTTGGTTTAGGTTGTCGCGTTTTAATTTAAAAGTCCATTTTGAACCTATCACTTTCTTGCCTGGTGGCGGATCGACTAATGTCCAAGTTTTATTTTTAGCTAGGCACTTGATTTCATTTTCGGTGGCTTTGAGCCAATTTTCCCTATCGTGTGGATTTTTCATTTCCATGATATCGTTCCAATTCTTTGGTTCATTTGATTGTGTGTCTTTAACTAAACAGACAAATCTATCTGGTGGTACTCCTCTGTTAGATCTATTTGACCTTCTTGGTTCTATTTGTGTTTGTTTGGACTCGCATGGTTGTTTTTCATTATCATTAATGTCAATTTCAATGTAATTTTTATTCTTCTCTTCTTGATTTCTATCATCAGTGGAGATTTCTTCGAGATTTGAATCTTCCTCAATGTTGTTTGAGTGTTTTATTTCATGTTCTATGAATTTTACAGTCCTGGCAATTATTATTTGTTTGTCTTTTGTGTGTATGCGATATCCTTTGGAACGTGTGTCGTAACCTAGAAAAATACCTTCTTGCGCTCTATTATCTAGTTTTCCTCGATGTATTTTATTAATGTAAACAAATGCTTTACATCCAAAGGTTCTTAAATGTTTGAGATCGGGTTTGATACCTTTCCATAGTTCGTATGGAGTTTTGTCGTTCGCTCTTGTTGGCAATCTGTTTTGTAAATATGTCGCTGTGTGTATTGCCTCTCCCCAAAATTGTTTATTTAAATTTGCTTCTAAAAGCATGCTACGTGTCATATCGAGTAGGCTTTTATTCTTCCTTTCTGCCACGCCGTTCTGGCTCGGGTTGTGTGGAATTGTGAATTGGTGTAATATCCCGTTTTCCTTTAGATAATTGTCTATTTCGTTGCTATTATATTCTCCTCCATTATCGGATCTTATTTCTTTTGGTTTTCTACCGAATTGATTATTTACCATTGCAATGTATTCCTTTAATTTATCAATTACTTCGCTTTTCTTAGATAGTAAGTATATAGTTGTGTATCTCGAGTAATCGTCGATGAATGTGAGAAAATATTGTTTTTCTCCTAGTGTTGGTGTACTTATAGGTCCACAGACGTCGCTGTGTATTAAATCGAGAACTTTGTTTGCTCTATTTGTAGCCGATTTTGGATATGGCGCGTCGTTTAATTTAGATTTGATGCAGGTTTCGCATAATTTATTATTGTGTCTGCAGTTTTTAATTTTTATTCCGGTAGCTAGCTGTTTGTTTACAATTGTTTTGATTGCTTCATAATCACGGTGTCCTAGTCTTCGATGCCATACTTCTAAACATTCTTTGTTATTATTACAGCTTAGTGTGACGTTTGCATAGTTTTCTGCATTTTCTGAGTGGTTTGTTTGTTCGATTATGTATAAATTATTTTTGTTCTTCGCTCTTATATAAATTTCACCGTCGAACGTTAAGTCGCACTTGTCATTTTCAAAGATTAATTTGCATCCATTTTTAGTTGCTTTGCTTACGGATATTAAATTGGATTCTAGTTCTGGGACGTATAGGACTTCCTGTAGTCTTGTGAGTTTTATTTCTCCATTTGGGGATTTCGTTTTTATTAAAACGTCGCCTGAACCGAATGCTTCGAGTTTGTTGCCGTTTGCGATGGTGACTGATGATTTTTCAAAATTGTTAAATTTATCAAATAACCTTTTATCATTTGCAATGTGTGAGGTACTGCCACTGTCGAGTATCCAGTTTTGTTTTCCTAATTTTTCTGTTATTAGTACGCGATCTTCGGATTGATTAGTTTTTGAGTTTATTTTCTGATCATTCGCGTTATCGTGACAGTCAGTATTCTCTTTATAATTCTCTGTGTTTTCATAGCATAGTGATGATGAAAAAGGTTTAGCTTTGTTTTTATTATTAAAGTTATTCACATTTTGATATGTGTGTTTGTTTTTGTTGTGCTGTGTGTATCTGCTCTTGAGGTGATAGCACTCGCTATTATTATGATTCGTCATCTTACAGTGACTGCAATATTTTGAATTTCTTTTGTAGTCGTTATAAGTGTGTTTTCTTTGTGTTTTAAATGCCTTTTCAGAGCTGTTGTTTTGTTCAGACATTTCTTGTCTGCGATTATACTCATCTATGAGTTTACTTCTGATAAAATCTGGGGATAATTCGGCTTCGGGCCTTGCCTCTAATGCTGTGATAAGCGTGTTGTAGCTGGGCGGTAATGAGCATAGAAATAGTGCGGATATGTGTGAGTCATTTATATTCTCGCCTATGGCGGATAATTTATCTACTATTTGTAGAATATTTGTTATATGATTTATCATATTACCGTTTTCGGGCAGTTTAGTACTGTACAGTTTTCTCAATAAATACAGTTTGCTACTCAAATTTGCTCTTTCATGCGTACTTTTGAGAACTTCCCAGGTTTGCCTGGCTGTGGTAGAATTTTTTACATGCACAATTTGTGCATCATCTATGCTTAGATTAATTAAAGCTCTTGCTTTTCTATCTTTTTTGTTCCAATCCTCATTTAAAGGAGTTGGTGGTTGATCACTTATTACTTCAAATAAGTCTTCTTTAATGAGAAGCATTTCGAGCTTAAATTTCCAGTTGGAATAATTGCTCGAATTTAGTTTCTCGATGAATTGGCTTTCTTTGAATGTAGCCATTTTTATTTTCTATCTTTAATTATTTTTAAAGATATTTAATTTAATTTTATACGAATCGCTTTTCTTTGCGTTCGTTTTTTATTTTCTATAAAGCGAGTTTTTCCAGCATATAGCTAATGTGCTTAAAATTTTTATTTAATACATGCTATCAGTCTTTCATGATCTGTCGGCGGCGCAGTTTATTTAATGTGTAAAATAGTTTCTTTAATTGTATAAATAATACTTCATAAATAGAGTTAAGTAAGCATGCATTCGCTTACCTGATTGGGCGATGAAAGCATTTATTATATCCAATAAATAGATTGGTGACGTGTTGCAACTTCCTCACGTATATTATTATCCGTTAGAGTATTCCGGATTATCTATAATATCACTTCTGCAAAATAATAAAATTAGTTTCGTTGAATAATCACTGTAGAATTAATAGAGTATTTCCTTTCGATTAAATTTAGGTTTAATATACGTTTTTTGATTACATAATTACACAGAGCATTTACATCGCTCTGACATTTTCACACACTACATAATTAAAGAAATTCACACAACAACTGACTAAAATCTAAAGAGTTTTTTCATGTCCTTGGTAGCCTTGGATGACGTCACTGGGAAAAAGCACATGATAGCACGTGATAATCATTCTTTCACGTGGGCGTTTATTCCATGTACTTAGCTGAGTTGAAAACAGTTTATGAGTTGGTATATCCGACGAGATAATTAAAGTTGTTTACTGCAAATTTAAAGTACTTTATTATTATCTGACGATTGAAGAGTAGTTGATTCCGAATAGAAGATTACCCTTTAATTGGAATTTCCGTCACTTATAACCTTACATACACAAATTCTTACACACAATAACTTTTTATGCATGCAATAGGCATAGCAAGTCTTTTTTTTCTACAATGATGATAATAGTGATGAATCTTCAGTAATCCTGATTCAATAACACGACGCAGTAATTAATTGTGGTGATTAAAAGCGTGTAAAACTTGTGTTCTCCATTATTTTATAAAAAATGCATTTCTTTTGTCGACAAATAAAAGTGCATATATCAGTTATGACAAATAAAAGTGCATATATCAGCTATTTGAAATCTAAATTAGAATGCCTGAAACGTTTATTTATGGATGAATGAAAGCAATTGGGATTTAAAGTAGGGTTGTAGTTGGTAGCTGCTCGGGTATTCGCCCACCTACCTGCCCGAGCTGGTTTAAAAAAAAAAAAATTAAAAAAAAAAAAAAAAAAAAAAAAAACGGGTTTTAAAAAAAAAAACGGGTTTTTTACAACCCTGATTTAAAGTGGCATGTTACGATTAAATTTTTTTAGTGTTCGTTGACATCTATTCTAATGAACATAATATATAATCTTCAGGGCTGAGTTAAAGAATGGTCTAATGACTCTGCAGCCACAGGCCCACAGAAGATGGGGTCTTAAAAGGCATCTGAAAAAATTAAAAATTTGATGTGAACCTAAAAATAGTGCAATAATTTTCTGAATGCAAGGTGTCGATAAAAATTTCTAGGCTTGAGATAGGCCGAAGGCAGGCTATGTTCTATCAATTTTGTCACTAATAGAATTTGTTAAATTATAACAGTTGCGGATCAAATCCACGTAATTAAACCGAACATTTCTCATTTCATTCTATAATCTATATACATTTTAATGTTAGCCACAGCCAATACACAATAAGCAATCTGTATATTTTAAAATATCTGAAAAACGAAGGAATATTCCAGTTTTAGTGGCGCAAAACAGAATTTTTTAAAAAAGAAGAAGAAGAAGAAGCAAAACGATTGCTTCTTCTTCTCTTTCTGTTCGTTTTCTTCTGTTAATGTATTAATCTGTTTCATAAAATATCTGAATTTTTTTTAAGGTTTAAAAACTAATAATATTGATAGTAAGGAGTACCAAAAGTGGAGATCATCATAAAAATATCTTACTTTGTAAATTATGTAACTACGAACTCAATGTTTAATAATTACTTCGAAAACTTCATTACAAATGTCAAAAACGAAACTAAGAATACAGTAATACAGCTTCTTACGAAAGATTATCTTTCCGATGATGAAAATGCTTTATTTAGTCCCCCAGATGATATTTTTAATATCAAATTTTATCTTTTCCTAATCGTTGCGATCATTAAAAAAAAAAAAATCTTATTTACAAACCGTTCATTTTAACTACAAAGTTTAGAGGAAAAAATCCTTGTAAAGAAAAGCTTAGCTTAGTATTGCAAAGGATAAAGCTTACCAACATTTTTATTTTTAAAAAATATTTCACTAAACTTCATGTACTTCGTGAAAATAACTCGGAGAGATTATTTTTTAAAAGATCTTACTTTTGTAAATCATTTATTTCTAAAAGTCAATATTTATAAAACCTTGCAGGCCAATTATTTCAAAATCCAAAGTACACGAAACATAAAGTACAACTCCAACATTCCTACCTCCACCCTTCTTAAATGTGTTTCAATGACAGAAACCCCTTAATAATTGATTACGTGGATAGAAAATGCATCGAATTAGATCTTTGTTAGCGGAGTTACCTTTCTCCTTACTGCTTTGGGCACATTTCTAAAGATTAACTTTATTCGATCTCTGCGAGAGCGGTTCGATATAAAAGAGGATTACCTGAACTATCGATTTTTATCGTATTCTTGTCTCGTGCTGACACAGACATCGACTTTATTAGGAAATTTGATTTTGTAGGAGAAAGAGCTGACCTCTTGTGGATTTCAAATTTATAGTAATGCTGTTCCTTTTCCATCACGCTTAAATTTGTTGAATCAGTTTGTAAACCCTATGGGTCAGCTTAAATCACGTGCCTTTTGGTGAAACCACGTTTCTATAATATCGATTCTCAACATTTTGTATTCATGCCCCCTTTTTACCTCCAATCGATTTCGGCCATACCTCTCTCTCTTCTTAAAGTCCTCTCGAAATTGTCATAAAAAATAGCAGATAATAATTGACAGTTCTGCATCAGCTGTGGGTGCTGTGGTGACCTTCTGTGCTCTGTGAAGGTCACCGGAAGTGGCAGGTGTGGATAACAGGCATGTTGAGACAGGAAGTGAACAGGAAGTGTAGACAGGAAGTTTAACCGGAAATGTGACAGGATGTGAATGCGATAAGGGAGAGAGGAGGAGGGCTTATTTTTGTGGGGGGCTTATGCTAACCTGAAATAAAAATGCAATTATTTCGTACTTTGTAAAGATTTAACATAAAATGTATCTTTTTTTTTTTTTTTTTTTTTTTTTTTCTTTTTTAACTTGAAATAATTTTTTTTTTTTTGCTAACTAACACATGAAAGAAAATGGAAATCTTTCTGACTTTGTTTTACTTTATAAAAGTTAGCATGCAATTTATTTTAAGACTGGAAACGTGACAGGAAGTAAGACCGGAAACGGGATTAGACATGTTTATTTATTTTTTTTTTTTTAATGGTTATCAAGAAGCAGGATGTTTGGGAGCGTGTTCGAACAGGAAAGGTGATTTGTAAGACCGGACGTTATTAAGCGATAAGAAAAATATAGGAATATACACGTAGATTTTGTTCTTTGTAGAGGGTTAAATTATTTTTAGATGTTATTTATTTTTTAGTGTTTTGAATTTTATTTATTCTTAAACCGTTATAAATTATTTTTTTCTATCATTTTAATTTTTAGTGACACCAATTTTAGAAGTAATTGCTCATTAAAAGAATTATTTTTCAACGCTGGCACAGGCAGGAATTGAACCCACTATCCTCTATGTGGAAGACCAATGTGTTTATCCACTGTGCTAGCGGGAACTTGTAATGTTATCTCTTTAAATGCAAGAGATGGGGACTTCAGACATGTATTGAGATATCTTTACGGTCATTTATTTTACTTTTACTGAATGAGATAAAGTAATAGGGCGAAATTTTCTTTAGCTATTGAGTAATTCGAGAGTTTTGGTTTAATATGAATGCTATTACATCTGTTTGTTTAATTTACAAGCACATTTCTCTTACAACATTCTGTCAACAGATCATTTCCATATTCGAAATAATAATTTAGAAGGAAAATTTTTATATGAAAATACTATGAAATGTCATTTATAGAGATTGACAAAAATAACATGCTTGATTCTTTCTTGTATTAACCTTATAATCATTTATTTTAGAAATATAGGTTTATAGTTTTGTTACGAAAAATAACGTGTTTACATATTTTAAAAACGAAAGCAAAGTGATTTTTACAAATGTAACTATAAGCTATACACCCACGCATTTGTGTTATTGAATTAAATTACAATGCTTAATATTGTATTCACTGTACTATTTTCCTGCAAAAGCCGTTTCACAAACTTGTGTACTGAAATTAATGTGGCATTTTTAGGGAAAAAATTAATTCAAGTCTTTGTGACTAATCTTTCAAAGGAAAAAAAGATTTGTCATACTTTCTCTTACATTATATCTTCCATTTTTAAGTTTACAAATTTGTGGAGTAACTTAAATAATCGTTTTTATGCTAATTAAACAATATATTTTTTAATTATATGTTTGTTTTTTTAATTAACTTGTAATAGCTTCTTTTTTTTCTTTTTCTTTTTCTTAAAAGGGTACTGTAGAATAACTTATGTCACAAATACTACATCCTTCTTTAGTTAAATATGTTTCACTTAAGACATGACAAAGTCTCTTAGAAACATTTCATTTTGGAGTTAAGTGATTAAACAAGAAAAATATTATTTATAAAAACACAACACATAAGACTAGCGGCTGAGAGGTTCTACTCTCAAAGCTGATAGATGGAAGGTGTTAGGTTTAAACCTCTCTCACGGTCGTCGACCTAACCGTTCGAAGTTTTCTTCGAAACTTGTCAATATGGGTAAGAACACCTTAGAAAGACCTACATGGAGACATTTATCCCTAACTACAACCCTATATTTAACCAACCAGTCACAACACGCAAGACATAATCATTACATTCAGTTAAGAAGTGATTTGACGTGCAAAATTTGATTTATAAAAACATACAATATGATATATCACATTAAACATACAATTTGAACGATTTTTTCCCTTTCATATGAAAAAATTTTAACAAGAATTTAGTGACTATTTAACTTATTAAAGAGAGCGGGTATTTTGTTTAGAGTTATACGATTAAAATAAATTTTCAATAGATTTGACTTTATACAAGCAACATTTAAAAAAAAAAAGAGAATGGAATCTAGTGTTTATAAATTAACGTATTTCAATTTTACAAATACTTTACACACCCCTCTTTTTCCCCTATTTTGGTAGACTTTATACACATAAGACATAAAAGGCGTTTTAGAATACATCATTTAGAAATTAAGCAACTTGATAAGTAAAATATTATTTCTAAAAGCAATAGATACGAAAGTAATAAATATTTCTACTTACAAATGTACGAAATTCTGATAGGTAAGACCTTCTCAATCATTGTGCAAGAATTAAGTGGTGATTGAGCTTATAACATTATAGGATGAAATAATCACGTGACGTATTTTTAAACCAATAAAATATTAGTATTTTAAACCAATAAAATGTTAGTATTTTTACACGAGCGCCCTCTATCATTATATAAATTTCAATGAAACGAGTTGATATTATTATTATACTGTGCCCTGAAATTGTTGTAATAGGTTGTATTTTTCGTTAAGTTAGTTTTCATTTAAGTTATTATGGAACGAGTTATGAATTCTTATGTTGGTGATGTAACCAACTTGGAGTGTCAACACTCATCACCAAAGTTAAATAATCAAGAGATGGATTCTACACTTTTACTCAAAGAAGCACCCGTTTCGAATTATGAAGTGAAACCCAACTCATCAGGACTAAAGTTACCCTTTGTGTGCACTACTTGCAACAAAGCTTTTTCCCGAAAGTTTGTCTTAATTAGACACATGAAATTTCACCTGGAGAAAAAACCTTTTGTGTGTGACATCTGCGAAAAACAATTTGTTCAAAAGAGTGACTTATTAAATCATGTGAAGATTCATTCAAAGAGCCCAGTGATTTATAATTGTGATCTATGTGCTGAAGTTTTTTCAAAAAAGAGTGACTTACTTCAACATAGCAAAATTCACAAATCTGTCAAACAACATAAGTGTATTGAATGCAATGAACTGTTTTCGAGAAAGTATGACTTATTGAAACATAAGAGGATGCATAAGCCCCGAAAGCAGTATGAATGCATCCAGTGTAGTGAAATATTTGATTGTGAATCAGATTTAGTACAACATTGTGATACTTTACATAAAGTTTTACCTAATGTGAAGAAGTCACCTGATTCGTTATATGAAAAAGTGAAGCATTTTAACAGACAAAATGCTTTAAATGTATTTACTAAAACTGTAATAAATTCTAATGAGGAGAATGATCAAGACTTTCACACATTTTTTAACAGTATTCGGTCGGACGTTTTGAATGAATTAAATTATCAGATAGAAGTAAAAAGGTCAATGAAATGGTATGCAACTGCAAAAGTTGTTGTAAGTCGCCAAACACCGGACGGTGATATAGATACTATCACCCCATATTTTCATTCAAGAACTGTACTGGAATTGACGAATCAAAACATACCTGTACATGTTGAGGATGCCTTTACGAAAATTATTAACTCTTTTGAGAAATTCACTCAACAAGGATCTAATTGGACATTGCAACAAATATTAAATCTAGAACTGTCTACAGCTAAATATAGAATGGTTTAAAATGTGTGGACTGTTTTTGAAACATGTATATTCATGTTTTTGCTATTGTAGTTATTTAAAATGATAAATAAATAGCCTATGACTAAAAAATCTTAAGAGTTTTTTATTATTTTCATGGTAACTATTTTATATAAATTACTTATAACAGTTTGACAATGCTACATAAACTACTGTTTAACATTTTGAATGTCTTAGACAAAAT
The DNA here is from genome assembly GCA_963931845.1 of Maratus michaelseni. Classification (NCBI taxonomy): domain Eukaryota; kingdom Metazoa; phylum Arthropoda; class Arachnida; order Araneae; family Salticidae; genus Maratus; species Maratus michaelseni. The sequence goes on from OZ007598.1 coordinate 160,920,351, forward strand.
GGGAATGAATTTGTTGAAATTATGTAAAACATGATGAAATAAATGCGATGTATTTATTATATGTTACTTAAACTACAAGAGAGATGATTGGAAATGTGTTATTTTAAATCTATGGTACTTTTAATAACTAACAAGGTAAGGCGTGACGTTATGAATCATCGATGGGTTTTCCTTTGAATATGTATTAATCTTACTTATTGATAAGAAAGTTGGAAAAATAGACTTAACACATTGTTAGAGGTTTTGGAGAAATATATAGTTGGTTAAAAATTTTAGAAAATTTAACATAAAGTAACAAATTTTAGAAAATAAACATTTCGATAAATGAAAAAAAAAAATTAAATTTTGGTAAACTTTACACTTAGACAATATTTCAAACTAGGAAAAAATAATAACTTTACACTGAGACAATATTTTAATCTACGAAGAATTAGACTTAACACATTGTTACAGTTTCTTTGAAAAATATCTAGTTGGTTAGAAATTTTAGAAAATTCGACCTAACGAAATTAACACACTTAAAAATATCTAGGTTATACATTTTATAAAATAAGCAACAAATAAACATTTCGATACATTGACAAAAGAAAATAATTAAGTTTAAGTAAACTTTACAATTAGACAATATTTCAAACTAAGAAAAATAATAACTTTACACTTATATAATATTTTCAACTAAGGAAAATTAATAACTTTAAAAATCAGACTTAACACATTGTTAAAGTTTTTTTAAAACAACACAACATTTTCAAAGCAGTGGAAATAGTATACCTGAAAAAAATTCAACTTAGTGGAATTTAATAGTGAAATTTTTTAACCTCACTCATTTAAAAAATAAAACTTTGTAATTTTTTTCCATTTTTAAAATAAAACTTATTTAAAAAATAAATAAGCAACTATTAAACATTTTGAATGTCTTAGACAAAGTGTGAATAAATTTGTTGAAATTATATAAAACATGAAAAATTTCATTACTTTTAAAAGAAATTTTATTTTTGGTGAAATAAACTCGAGGTATTTATTATATGTTACTTAAACTACATGAGAATTGATTGAAAATGTGTTACTTTTAATCACTCACAAGATAAGACATGATGTTACAATATACACATAGGAATGACATAGGAATTTCAGATGGGTTTTTCTCCCACACATGACGTCACTGATAACATATTTACTGATCAAGTCATAAAATCATAGTTTAGGGTAGGTTTTTAAGCACGAAGTTTAGTTGAGATTTAAGATATTTGAGAAATATAAACTACAACTTTGGCTACTTTTTGAAATTTCCCCCTACATAAGAAAAAGAACATAGAAAAATAAAATGAAAAGTCGTATTTGAATGGAATCAAATTATTATCCTTTCACTTAACAGCTGAATGCGTCGGTAATTACATCACAAAGGCACTGATAACAACTGATTGAATATATTGTGTTTCTTTTTTAAGGTTAAATTGATTTAATATTCAAGTTATTTCTTAATGATACACTTAAAAACAATAAACTTAATTAGCATTCAAAAAGCAAACGATCACATTATTGTGTAAAACAATCAAATGTTTTAAAAGTCACGAGTTAAAATTTGAAATGACTTAGAGTTTAAGTAGAATTTAGATGTGAACCTTTTAAAATGAAATAATAGTTTTTTGTATCGCCCTCTATCGGTGGGTAATAGAATTAAGAGATAATTAAAAGTTTTAACTTGAATTCGAGCCCACAACAAAAATTATTTTTCGGTTTTATAATTTAGGGTAGGTTTAACTGAGCAAGCCATGATATTTCAGTATTTATAGACGATTTAAGATATTCGATAAAGGAAATCATCTGAATTTTTAATTTAATTGAAGGGTTTACTGCTTAAAGTACTACAAAATGAGTACAACACGATGCATAGTTTTTTAATTAATTATATTTTTCGAAAGGTTAAATTGACTTATTGATAAACTTAGGATTTATGTTTAAAGTGAATAAATTTGACATGTTAGGTTCACTTAATAACAGAGGGTTGAATAAGTTATTTTTAATAAAAATAAAGTTTACTAAAAGTTTTTAAAGTTAAAAAAATATAGTTTTAAAAAATTTAAAGTTTACAAAAAGTTTAAAAATCTTTAAGTAAATCAAAATTAACTTTTTAATTTTAACTATTGAGAGACTATAATCTAACTGTTTATCCTTGTAACCAACTGGTGCATATCAACTATATACTCTGTATCTGCATATGCGCAGAAAAACATAGACATTTAATCTAACTTGAGTTCGACTTTAAATTATTTGCCAACTTTTAAAAGTTTAATTACTATACACAACTCGATTACCTTTCCCACAAAACACCTTTCAGAAACAAAACAGAAATTAACACTTACCGAAAAACACGTCCACTTTGGGTGTTAGTCTTCACTCAACTAACGTTTCTCCCTTATCTTTGCTAGGGGGCACTGCAATCGCCGATAGAGGCGTTAGTAGTCTTCAGGTGTGTGATAAGAATAAACTTTAAATCCAACTTACACTCGCTCAGTCATTCTTGCTTCTCTCTACCTTGCTAACAACCGTTTGCTGCTGGCTCATTGTTTGGTTGTTTAAACTTGTTGAATGACGTCATCATGTGTTTGTCTAAACTTGTCCAGTCTTGTTTTTATGCAGTACGTCTATTTAGATGAGTCATCACTCGCTTATCTTGGTTGACTTGTCCAAACTTGTTTTTGTGTGGCACGTCTATTTGGTGAGTCATCGTTCGCTTATCTTGCTTTACTTGTTTGAACTTGTCTAGTATCCACCACCTCATGTCTTTTGTCATAGCTTGAATATACTTTACACCAATCACTTAAATATAAAAGTCTTGTCACAACTTACTTAAACTTTGATAAAAATATTAATTATTTATAAATTTCATCAAATTCTTATTTTTCTGATACATTTACTATGTAATTTTCGTTCAAAAATATGGTAAAGCCCGATTTTAAATCGAAGTCTAAGATAAATTCCCCAAATTTGTAACATTTTAACACTAATAATAAATATTGTAAGCACCCAGTACATACAAGTTTTGTAAAAATAATATTACTTATAGCTAACTCGTTATGTCCCATGATACAAAACTTCAATATAACTAAAATCAGTGTTAAACGAAAATCTAATCACGTGTCTTTATATATTATTTTGAAATGCAAAGCATTATATCTAAACGAATGATATAAGGAGTAGTTAGAATAGTTCTTATATTTTTGTTAGTAAAAAATTTATACACATTATCTTACAAGGTTGCAATATTCAACACACGGTTCACCATATTTAAAAACGATTCACCATGATTTAAAAACTTAGTAACATATTTTAAATTTATAAATTTAAATTAAAACATATTTTTATAAATAAACAATTATAAATACTTAAGTATTTTTAATTTAAATTTATAAATTAAAAATATGTTACTAAGTTTTTAAATCATGGTGAATCGTTTTTAAATATGGTGAACCGTGTGTTGAATATTGCAACCTTGTAAGATAATGTGTATAAATTTTTTACTAACAAAAATATAAGAACTATTCTAACTACTCCTTATATCATTCGTTTAGATATAATGCTTTGCATTTCAAAATAATATATAAAGACACGTGATTAGATTTTCGTTTAACACTGATTTTAGTTATATTGAAGTTTTGTATCATGGGACATAACGAGTTAGCTATAAGTAATATTATTTTTACAAAACTTGTATGTACTGGGTGCTTACAATATTTATTATTAGTGTTAAAATGTTACAAATTTGGGGAATTTATCTTAGACTTCGATTTAAAATCGGGCTTTACCATATTTTTGAACGAAAATTACATAGTAAATGTATCAGAAAAATAAGAATTTGATGAAATTTATAAATAATTAATATTTTTATCAAAGTTTAAGTAAGTTGTGACAAGACTTTTATATTTAAGTGATTGGTGTAAAGTATATTCAAGCTATGACAAAAGACATGAGGTGGTGGATACTAGACAAGTTCAAACAAGTAAAGCAAGATAAGCGAACGATGACTCACCAAATAGACGTGCCACACAAAAACAAGTTTGGACAAGTCAACCAAGATAAGCGAGTGATGACTCATCTAAATAGACGTACTGCATAAAAACAAGACTGGACAAGTTTAGACAAACACATGATGACGTCATTCAACAAGTTTAAACAACCAAACAATGAGCCAGCAGCAAACGGTTGTTAGCAAGGTAGAGAGAAGCAAGAATGACTGAGCGAGTGTAAGTTGGATTTAAAGTTTATTCTTATCACACACCTGAAGACTACTAACGCCTCTATCGGCGATTGCAGTGCCCCCTAGCAAAGATAAGGGAGAAACGTTAGTTGAGTGAAGACTAACACCCAAAGTGGACGTGTTTTTCGGTAAGTGTTAATTTCTGTTTTGTTTCTGAAAGGTGTTTTGTGGGAAAGGTAATCGAGTTGTGTATAGTAATTAAACTTTTAAAAGTTGGCAAATAATTTAAAGTCGAACTCAAGTTAGATTAAATGTCTATGTTTTTCTGCGCATATGCAGATACAGAGTATATAGTTGATATGCACCAGTTGGTTACAAGGATAAACAGTTAGATTATAGTCTCTCAATAGTTAAAATTAAAAAGTTAATTTTGATTTACTTAAAGATTTTTAAACTTTTTGTAAACTTTAAATTTTTTAAAACTATATTTTTTTAACTTTAAAAACTTTTAGTAAACTTTATTTTTATTAAAAATAACTTATTCAACCCTCTGTTATTAAGTGAACCTAACATGTCAAATTTATTCACTTTAAACATAAATCCTAAGTTTATCAATAAGTCAATTTAACCTTTCGAAAAATATAATTAATTAAAAAACTATGCATCGTGTTGTACTCATTTTGTAGTACTTTAAGCAGTAAACCCTTCAATTAAATTAAAAATTCAGATGATTTCCTTTATCGAATATCTTAAATCGTCTATAAATACTGAAATATCATGGCTTGCTCAGTTAAACCTACCCTAAATTATAAAACCGAAAAATAATTTTTGTTGTGGGCTCGAATTCAAGTTAAAACTTTTAATTATCTCTTAATTCTATTACCCACCGATAGAGGGCGATACAAAAAACTATTATTTCATTTTAAAAGGTTCACATCTAAATTCTACTTAAACTCTAAGTCATTTCAAATTTTAACTCGTGACTTTTAAAACATTTGATTGTTTTACACAATAATGTGATCGTTTGCTTTTTGAATGCTAATTAAGTTTATTGTTTTTAAGTGTATCATTAAGAAATAACTTGAATATTAAATCAATTTAACCTTAAAAAAGAAACACAATATATTCAATCAGTTGTTATCAGTGCCTTTGTGATGTAATTACCGACGCATTCAGCTGTTAAGTGAAAGGATAATAATTTGATTCCATTCAAATACGACTTTTCATTTTATTTTTCTATGTTCTTTTTCTTATGTAGGGGGAAATTTCAAAAAGTAGCCAAAGTTGTAGTTTATATTTCTCAAATATCTTAAATCTCAACTAAACTTCGTGCTTAAAAACCTACCCTAAACTATGATTTTATGACTTGATCAGTAAATATGTTATCAGTGACGTCATGTGTGGGAGAAAAACCCATCTGAAATTCCTATGTCATTCCTATGTGTATATTGTAACATCATGTCTTATCTTGTGAGTGATTAAAAGTAACACATTTTCAATCAATTCTCATGTAGTTTAAGTAACATATAATAAATACCTCGAGTTTATTTCACCAAAAATAAAATTTCTTTTAAAAGTAATGAAATTTTTCATGTTTTATATAATTTCAACAAATTTATTCACACTTTGTCTAAGACATTCAAAATGTTTAATAGTTGCTTATTTATTTTTTAAATAAGTTTTATTTTAAAAATGGAAAAAAATTACAAAGTTTTATTTTTTAAATGAGTGAGGTTAAAAAATTTCACTATTAAATTCCACTAAGTTGAATTTTTTTCAGGTATACTATTTCCACTGCTTTGAAAATGTTGTGTTGTTTTAAAAAAACTTTAACAATGTGTTAAGTCTGATTTTTAAAGTTATTAATTTTCCTTAGTTGAAAATATTATATAAGTGTAAAGTTATTATTTTTCTTAGTTTGAAATATTGTCTAATTGTAAAGTTTACTTAAACTTAATTATTTTCTTTTGTCAATGTATCGAAATGTTTATTTGTTGCTTATTTTATAAAATGTATAACCTAGATATTTTTAAGTGTGTTAATTTCGTTAGGTCGAATTTTCTAAAATTTCTAACCAACTAGATATTTTTCAAAGAAACTGTAACAATGTGTTAAGTCTAATTCTTCGTAGATTAAAATATTGTCTCAGTGTAAAGTTATTATTTTTTCCTAGTTTGAAATATTGTCTAAGTGTAAAGTTTACCAAAATTTAATTTTTTTTTTTTTCATTTATCGAAATGTTTATTTTCTAAAATTTGTTACTTTATGTTAAATTTTCTAAAATTTTTAACCAACTATATATTTCTCCAAAACCTCTAACAATGTGTTAAGTCTATTTTTCCAACTTTCTTATCAATAAGTAAGATTAATACATATTCAAAGGAAAACCCATCGATGATTCATAACGTCACGCCTTACCTTGTTAGTTATTAAAAGTACCATAGATTTAAAATAACACATTTCCAATCATCTCTCTTGTAGTTTAAGTAACATATAATAAATACATCGCATTTATTTCATCATGTTTTACATAATTTCAACAAATTCATTCCCATTTTGTCTAAGACATTCAAAATGTTAAACAGTAGTTTATGTAGCATTGTCAAACTGTTATAAGTAATTTATATAAAATAGTTACCATGAAAATAATAAAAACTCTTAAGATTTTTTAGTCATAGGCTATTTATTTATCATTTTAAATAACTACAATAGCAAAAACATGAATATACATGTTTCAAAAACAGTCCACACATTTTAAACCATTCTATATTTAGCTGTAGACAGTTCTAGATTTAATATTTGTTGCAATGTCCAATTAGATCCTTGTTGAGTGAATTTCTCAAAAGAGTTAATAATTTTCGTAAAGGCATCCTCAACATGTACAGGTATGTTTTGATTCGTCAATTCCAGTACAGTTCTTGAATGAAAATATGGGGTGATAGTATCTATATCACCGTCCGGTGTTTGGCGACTTACAACAACTTTTGCAGTTGCATACCATTTCATTGACCTTTTTACTTCTATCTGATAATTTAATTCATTCAAAACGTCCGACCGAATACTGTTAAAAAATGTGTGAAAGTCTTGATCATTCTCCTCATTAGAATTTATTACAGTTTTAGTAAATACATTTAAAGCATTTTGTCTGTTAAAATGCTTCACTTTTTCATATAACGAATCAGGTGACTTCTTCACATTAGGTAAAACTTTATGTAAAGTATCACAATGTTGTACTAAATCTGATTCACAATCAAATATTTCACTACACTGGATGCATTCATACTGCTTTCGGGGCTTATGCATCCTCTTATGTTTCAATAAGTCATACTTTCTCGAAAACAGTTCATTGCATTCAATACACTTATGTTGTTTGACAGATTTGTGAATTTTGCTATGTTGAAGTAAGTCACTCTTTTTTGAAAAAACTTCAGCACATAGATCACAATTATAAATCACTGGGCTCTTTGAATGAATCTTCACATGATTTAATAAGTCACTCTTTTGAACAAATTGTTTTTCGCAGATGTCACACACAAAAGGTTTTTTCTCCAGGTGAAATTTCATGTGTCTAATTAAGACAAACTTTCGGGAAAAAGCTTTGTTGCAAGTAGTGCACACAAAGGGTAACTTTAGTCCTGATGAGTTGGGTTTCACTTCATAATTCGAAACGGGTGCTTCTTTGAGTAAAAGTGTAGAATCCATCTCTTGATTATTTAACTTTGGTGATGAGTGTTGACACTCCAAGTTGGTTACATCACCAACATAAGAATTCATAACTCGTTCCATAATAACTTAAATGAAAACTAACTTAACGAAAAATACAACCTATTACAACAATTTCAGGGCACAGTATAATAATAATATCAACTCGTTTCATTGAAATTTATATAATGATAGAGGGCGCTCGTGTAAAAATACTAACTTTTTATTGGTTTAAAAATACTGACATTTTATTGGTTTAAAAATACGTCACGTGATTATTTCATCCTATAATGTTATAAGTTCAATAACCACTTAATTCTTGCACAATGATTTAGAAAGTCTTACCTATCAGAAGTGCGTACATATGTAAGTAAAAATCTTTATTGCTTTTATAAATAATATTTTATTTATCAAACCACTTAATTTCTAAATGATGTATTCTAAAACGCTTTTTATGTCTTATGTATGTAAAGTCTACTAAAAGAGGGGGAAAAAAGACGGGGTGTGAAGTATTTGTAAAATTGAAAAACGTTAATTTATAAAAACTAGATTCCATTCCCTTTTTTAAAAATGTTGGTTGTATAAAGTCAAATCTATTGAAAATTTATTTTAATCGTGTAACTCTAAACAAAATACCCGCTCTCTTTAATAAGTTAAATAGTCACTAAAAATTGTTCATTTAAAAGGAAAAAATCTTTAAAATTCTCTTATTGTATGATTTTATAAATAATATTTTGCACGTCAAATCACTTCTTAACTAAATGTAATAATCTAAAATGTCTTATGTAATGATCTAAAATGTCTTATGTGTTGTGACTGGTTGGTTAAATATAGGGTTGTAGTTAGGGATAAGTGTCTCCATGTAGGTCTTTCTAGGGTGTTCTTACCCATATTGACAAGTTTCGAAGAAAACTTCGAACGGTTAGGTCGACGACCGTGAGAGAGGTTTAAACCTAACACCTTCCATCTATCAGCTTTGAGAGTAGAACCTCTCAGCCGCTAGTCTTATGTGTTGTGTTTTTATAAATAATATTTTTCTTGTTTAATCACTTAACTCCAAAATGAAATGTTTCTAAGACACTTTGTCATGTCTTAAGTGAAACATATTTAACTAAAGAAGGATGTAGTATTTGTGACATAAGTTATTCTACAGTACCCTTTTAAGAAAAAGAAAAAGAAAAAAAAAAAGAAGCTATTACAAGTTAATTAAAAAAAACATATAATTAAAAAATATATTGTTTAATTAGCATAAAAACGATTATTTAAGTTACTCCACAAATTTGTAAACTTAAAAAACGGAAGATATAATGTAAGAGAAAGTATGACAAATCTTTTTTTCCTTTGAAAGATTAGTCTCAAAGACTTGAATTAATTTTTCCCTAAAAATGCCACATTAATTTCAGTACACAAGTTTGTGAAACGGCTTTTGCAGGAAAATAGTACGGTGAATACAATATTAAGCATTGAAATTTAATTCAATAACACAAATGCGTGGGTGTATAGCTTATAGTTACATTTGTAAAAATCACTTTGCTTTCGTTTTTAAAATATGTAAACACGTTATTTTTCGTAACAAAACTATAAACCTATATTTCTAAAATAAATGATTATAAGGTTAATACAAGAAAGAATCAAGCATGCTATTTTTGTCAATCTCTATAAATGACATTTCATAGTATTTTCATATAAAAATTTTCCTTCTAAATTATTATTTCGAATATAGAAATGATCTGTTGACAGAATGTTGTAAGAGAAATGTGCTTGTAAATTAAACAAACAGATGTAATAGCATTCATATTAAACCAAAACTCGCGAATTACTCAATAGCTAAAGACAATTTCCTGCAGTTCATTAAAACTATGATAAAGATATCTCAACGCAGGTCTGAAGCCCCATCTCTCGCATTTAAAGAGATAACAACACACACACATCCTTGATAATCTAAGATAAGACATGTGTGGTACAGAACATTGCAGGTTCTAACGTCACTAAAAATTAAAATAATACGTAAACCACTACCAAAAAAAAAAAATAATAATATAAAAAATAATTTTAAACGCTTTAAAGAAAAAAAAAAAAAAAAAGAAAAAGAAAACTCTTTAAATAAAAAATAAAATAAAATTTCACCCTCTACAAAGAACAAAATCTACGTGTATATTCCTGTACTTTTCTTATCGCTTAATCACTTCCGGTCTTTTAAACTGCCTTTCCTGTTGCAACAAGCTCCCAAACATGTTCCCCAAACATGTTTACTGCTTCCTGAAAACCCTTTTTGGAAAAAGCATGTCTAATCCGGTTTCAGGTCTTACTTCCTGTCGCGTTTCCAGTCTTAAAATAAATTTCATGTAAAACTTTTAGAAAGTAAAACAAAGTCAGAAAGATTTCCATTTTTATATTAGATGTTAGTTAGCAAATAAAATTTTTATTTCAGGTGAAAAAAAAAAAAAAAAAAAGATACATTTTATGTTAAATTTTTACAAAGTAAGAAATAATTCCATTTTTATTTCAGGTTAGCATAAGCCCCCTACAAAAATAAGCCCTCCCCCTCTCTCCTTATCGCATTCACTTCCTGTGGTGTTTCCGGTTAAACTTCCTTTCGCGTTTCCGATCGTACTTCCTGTTCACTTCCTGTCTCAACATGCCTCTTATCCCTACTTGCGACTTCCGGTGTCCACACCTGCCACTTCCGGTAACCTTGAACTTCACCTTCAGAGGTCACCACCGCACCCACCGCTGGCGTAGAACCCCCAATTATTATCTACTAGCATGGTGTATAATTGTTATAGTATATTCATAACAATTGTTATATATTCTTTATAATTCAAATATTATAATGGGTCTGTTTCATTATTGTCTTTCTAATTAAAAAAAAAGGGTGTTATGTACAATTGCTATATATAGGGATGCACCGAATATTCGGTATGTATTCGGTATTTGGCCATACTACCGAATGTTCGGTCAGGCCGAATATCTTGATATTCGGCTCTTCGAATACTTAAAGACAACGCTTTTAAAAGTATTTTTTAAAACCTTTGTAAATAACTTTTATTTTTAACTGTCAATAAATGAAGGTATTCAGGAAAATTAAGAACTAGAATAATCTTTGAATAACACAGATTGTTTTTACATTATTTATTTGCTGAAAAAGCTGATTTATTTGCTTTGAAAAGTAACAAAAAAATTAACTGTTAATGATGACATTCATAGGAGATAATGATGAATAAATGAAAGTTCCTGAATATTGTTTGCTTTTTCCCAACAGAGTTTTTCTAAACATAATGGAAGATAATACGCAGCTTTCAGACGTTATAATAAGTACAAGACAAGCAGTTTTTGTATGGGAAATTAGGATTGCAATCTACTTATTAAAAAATACAGTGCATCTCACTCCAAGTCGAACAACTTGCATTTTCGTTTAACTTTAACAATAATGAAGATATTGTAACGATATATTCAAACATCAGACTTAACTTTGCTTTCTGTGAAATATGACAAGTAGTGCTAGAAATTGCCACTATTGCAATACAAACAACACTAAGCTAAACATTCCATTATTCAGAATATACTATATTGTGTCACTGACTAAAATTCAGTCACTTCCAATGATTTCATCACATTTCATACAAAGCAAACTTATGATGAAAATCTCGCTAAAATATCTTCATTATTGTTAAAGTTGTAAATGAAAATCCAGGTTCAACTTCTAGTGAAATATACTGTATTTTTGATTGAATAAATGGATTGCGATGCTGGTTTCCTGTACCAAAATGTTTGTCTTGGCAGCATTATCTCCCTTGAAAGTTAGTTTTAAAATTTTAGGAACACCCTGTACATTTCCAATCTCTGAAAATAATCGTTCACTTTACACATCGCTTCACTTTAGTACATTCAAAACTTTCCTGCTAAGTTGCCACCATTTGAGTGTTTTTTAATTTATTTTTTACTCCCTTTCTGGTAAATAAACACTATATAACTGTAAAATATTCCTATTTCTTTTTGATTTTAAGATATTTGTTTTAGAATATAAGAAATTTTTATTCCTTCTTTTTAGTTCACAGAAGAAGCTGTGGGGTTAATTTTTTTTATTAATTAAAAATGTTTTAAGACTATCCTTAATAAATGATAATTATTCAAAGCTTTTTTTTTTTTCTTTGTAAAGTTTAATTGTGAAAAAATTTTGTTCATCAAAATTGTCTTTGTGTTAAATATGATGTAAAATTATTTTAAAATTTAACTTTTACTTTTCAAAACTTTTAAACCCTGAAATATAGGAGTATTCGGCCAAATGGTTACTATTCGGTATTCGGCCAAAATCACTATTCGGTTAATCCCTAAAAGGGTTGAAAGGGTTAATATTCGTATTTTTAAAAACGATTTGCACCGTCATAGAGGAGAAAGTATCCGAATTAAGAGGGTATTTTTCGTTTTCTGTATCTTTGAAATTAAGCCCGATGCGAGCTTCGAGAAAAGAAAAAAGAGGAGGAGGAGGCGAAATTGAACCTCTTTCAAAAATTTTCTTATAAAGTGTTAAAATACGTATTTTTTTTAATGCGGTTTGCGACGTTCGAAAGTAAAAAGTATAAAATTTAAGAACATGTTGTTAGTTTGTCTGTACTTCAAGCGGTTCGGCAGACGCAAGTTTACAAAGACGGGCCGAAAATAAAAAATCCACTGGACCTTTTCTTTCTTGTCTACTGGAAGCTCTCGAAAAAGAACGCTTTTTTGATGAACTTTCGTTTTGGTTTTTAATTAATATCTTGGCTAATTATCAACAGTGAGAAATCTGAACCTCAGATGTATCAGGACCTGCCTTGGACTATCCTCATCCAAATTTTCAAACTTCTAGGTGCGGTAAATTTTCCTAGCCATCACCAACAGACACACAGACAAACTCTCTTCTTTTATTAGTATAGACAGCAGAGATCATTATAAATTCTTTTCATGCTTTTTAAATCCTGGACTTTCTAAGTGTCTCATCACTTCTGTGCAGGGCCTAATTTGCGCCGGAGAACACCAGAGCCCAGCTCCGGTACTTCTCTGTTTTTAGTAAATATTTAAATGTTGGCCAGAATTCACTGGAGCTCATAAACACTGAGCTCCGGAGCCCAGTGCAATAACGTTTCCGAAAAACGAATCCTAAATTACTCTTTCCCTCCCTTCCCATCTCCAATCTTTTGCCTTCTTTTATATCAAAACACTTGTAAATGACGTAATGTGTCGCTCACGTAAGAGATGGAGATGAAACAGCCTCGATTTTTATATCAGTCTTCGGGTTTGGGCAGGTTCGAGCTCAATCTGTCTTAAATTCAAAATTTTATTTATTTCCATTTCAAATCATTTTAATGCTATTTTGATCAGAATAAAGAGTAAACAGGAATAGTCTTTTTCTATTCTGCATAGTTGCGAACTATTCATTTTTTGTGTTAACACTATTTCCGAATCATAATCCTAAGCTCATTTAATCGCACAATTCTGCGATTCATTAACATTAAGATTAGGCAAAGTATAGTAACTGTATTTGGTAGTTGTAATAACTAAAAAGTGAAATAGTTCATAGCTAAATATACGCAGATAGATGCATTTAATTTTTTTTTTTCTAAAAAAAAAAAAAACTTTAAATTTTGAAAATAATGTATGAAATATAATTAGGCAGATTGGAATGACGGCCGGCGGAGTGGGATACGCTACGGGTTTTGGTACTGCAAGAATATTTAGGGCTCCGGTACTTTTTTTCTTAGAAATTAAGCCCTGCTTCTGTGGGCCTGTAAAATACTATAGATTATTGTAAAATTTAATATAACCTCCTTATATTAGGTTTAAAAAAAAATAATCATCATCAATAACATAACACACTCGTACATTGTAAGCGAAAATTACAGCGCAGATCGAGAGGGTAAGTCATAAGCGTATTTCGGTTATAATGAAAATGGGGATTTGAAAATAAGTGGTACTTTCTTTCTTTTTTTCTAATTATCCACTACGTTTATAATTCCACTTCCCACACTTGTCGTCGAAATATCATTATGAATAAATCTCGGCTTAAACGAGTTAATGAGGGAGGTCGAAAACCTAATTTCAATTTGCGTGACGTCATTACGTGAGGTTGTTTAACATCCGTTCGCGTGTCGCAAACTATTAGATTACAAGATTGTAAATTGGTTTGATATTTCTGTTCGAAATTCCTCAAACATCCATTATTTCGGCAGCTAAACTATTTCTATTATTAGATGTGTCTATTGAAAATGTTAAATTTGGAGATAACAAGTAAGATTTTTTTTTCTGTTTATCATTAATTATAACCCTTTATTAAAGCTAATGTAACTACTATTTGTATTTGTATACATTCATACATAAGTGGGGGAAGGGGGACTTATACAATAGGATAGTAATAGTTTGTGACTGAAGATTATGTAGAGCAAGAATCAACAACCTTTGTTTTATCAAGAACGCATTCGCATTTGAATATTTTAGGCATATTCTTGGCTCCCCCCCCCTCTCAACTCACGTATATGTGATTGTATGGGGTGCGCATTGAATAAACATATACAACCTCATATGTGGACATGGATATAGATGTATATTTGCAAAAGATTTTAAGTGCAAAGAGTGACAAAGCTTCTTTTCAATTACCAAAGATACAACGAGTGAAACAATGTAAAAAAATCGTGACTTTTTGAATAGCATTTTTGAATTCCTACTATTAGCTCACACTCTCTATATATTTATATATCTTGTTCAAATTTTCAATTATTAATAAAATATTTTCTATTCATCCACTCAAGTTCAAATACAATTTTTAAAACTTGTAATGGATGACACTTGATGTTAATACAGTTTTTTTCAAATATTAATTCATTCATTAAATCTAATTAATTAATTTTAGTTTTATATGGGAGAAAAAAAATTCTCCCATTGTTTTCATAAATGAAATGAAAGATTTTCCTCAAATTAGTGATGCCACAAAAATAAAATACCGCAACGATGATTATAAGAAAACGTTCAATAAAGATAACATAGGACATTAATGCTGCACGAGTTTATTTTATATATTTATGATTAAAAAGTAGGAATTGACTTTTTTTTTTTTTTTTTTTTTTTTTTTTTTTTTTTTTTTTTATTACTTGTTAATATTTTGTTCACAGCAGATGCTGCAACAAACCACTGTACATCTGCTTTCTTGGTATAAAAAATCTTCTCTTTATTTTAATCGAAACCAGAAGTGCCAATTATGTAGTTAATACAAATGAATTTATAGAATCCTTATGTACTTAAGTGCGCCTGCAAATACGTGATTAGCGACCTCTGGTGTAGAATAGTTACTATTTTTTAAGTGTTTGCAAATTTCTCGTTTTTCTGAAAATATGTCTTTTAAAAAAAAACTAAACGAACGGCCCAGTAATGTCTTTAACACATTTTAGGTTCTATCGCGGATTAGTTTTGCCAGGTCCACTTCCACAAAAAGCGGGACATGGAGATAAAAAAAATCGAGACGTAAAAATACAGTAAATCCTATGAAAACAGAACCTGTCTATAACGGGATCTTATGTGAAACGTAAAAAATTCATAGTTCCTATGGAAGGAATACCATACAATTTCTCCTGTTAAGACGAAATCATGTCTAAAACGGAATATTTTTTTCTGTCGACTTTCCGTCTTAATAGGTTTTACTGTACTAAATAAACACAATAATCTTATACAATGAAATTTGTTAAAGAGAGAATAACGAAATAAGAGGAATCACTAAGGACCGAAAGAAATTCCGTTTGGGAGAGATTTCCGATTTAGCAATTATTATATAATATTCCTGCTGTAGGGACTTATGTACTTTTTAAGTTTTAAGATAATATTCCATTATAAACAGGTTCCGTTTTTACAGGTTTCACAGGGTACATTAAAACTTGTAAAAACATAATAGCTAGGTACCGGAGAAATATTTCGTTTTAGCAGGTAGATTTGTACAATATTCCTTTCTGAAGAATCATAAAAAAAATTCCGTAGACAGGTTCTGCCTTCACAGTTTTTACTGCATTTAGTTCCACTCGATGCTGACTTGCGACGATTTCCGATTTAGCAGTTATTGTATGATATTCCTGCTGTAAGGGACCTATGTACTTTTTACATTTAAGATAATATTCCGTTATAAACAGGTTCCGTTTATACAGGTTTCGCAAAAAAAAAATACATTAAAACCTGTAAAGACATAATAGCTAGGTACCGGAAAAATATTTCGTTTTAGCAGATAGATTTGTACAATATTCCTTTCTGCAGAATCATTAAAAAGAAAAAAAATTCCGTATACAGGTTTTGCCTTCACAGTTTTTACTGCATTAAGTTCCACTCAATGCAGAAGATTTCCGATTTAGCAGTTATTGTATGATATTCCTGCTGTAAGGGACTTATGTACTTTTTACATTTAAGATAGTATTTCGTTATAAGCAGGTACCTTTTTTACAGGTTTTACCAAACAAAGTAGGGGAACATGAAGCATAGTGAAATACTTAATAAAAAATAATTACAATTTTCAAAATGAACAAACAGAAAATTGATTTGAAATTTTACACTACATAATTTGCAATACTCTTGCCTTATAAAATTAATTTTTTTTTTTCAAATTTTTATTCTTTAATTTCTGTGGTGTATTAAAGATGTAATACCAGGGGTCGATCGAAGAAAAATTTGGGGCCTATTTAGGGCCCCTTCACAAAAATCAATTAATAAAATTGGAGTCCCTTCACAAAAATAAATTTGGTAAAATAGTCCCCTTCACAAAATTATATTCCATAAAAACTTACTATTTATTATTTATTTATTATTTTATGATGTATTAAATTTAAAATGTGTAATTTGTAAACAAACAAGTTCACCAGAGAGAAAAACTTCAGCAAAAGGGTTTAAAAGTTTTAAAAAAGTTTTTGTTTATAAATGCTTGGTTCGAATTTGATTAACTGGATTTCAACTTTCGTTACAAAATGTTATTTTTCACAAAAATATAATAAATTTCACAAAAATAACCTTTACTTTTCACAAAATGGGCCCCAAGAAAAAAAAAAACCTGCATCGACCCCTGAATACAATAGTAGAAAATTATCACTTTGCCCCAGGTATGGGGCAAAGTGATATTGTCAATGGGGGCAAAGTGAAATATAAACAAGTTCAATTCTTTAAATGATTTTTTGCAGTTGTCTGAGTGAAAGAACTCAGACATGGACAAATTCGTTTCTTATGTGGATTAGCATAATTATCACAGAACTGCAAAAAATCATTTAAAGAATTGAACTTGTTTATATTTCACTTTGCCCCCATTGACAATATCACTTTGCCCCATACCTGGGGCAAAGTGATAATTTTCTACTATTGTATTCAGGGGTCGATGCAGGTTTTTTTTGGCAAAGTGATATTGTCAATGGGGGCAAAGTGAAATATAAACAAGTTCAATTCTTTAAATGATTTTTTGCAGTTCTGTGATAATTATGCTAATCCACATAAGAAACGAATTTGTCCATGTCTGAGTTCTTTCACTTTACACAGTTTTCCCAGTATTTCTGTATAGTATACAAGACTTGTATAATCAGTTATAGGCCCCACATAAATATTCTTTTTTTATCTGTATGGCCGCATGAACTTTACTGAAAGAAAATGGGGTCAATCTTGCGAGGGAAACGAAACCACTTTACCAAAAAACTGCTTCTTATACCTGGACCTTTATCTGAGTGCAAGTCAATCAAGAGAAAACCCCCATTATTTATTTCACTAAATTCCACTTTTTCTGTAACAAGCTGTTCTATTATACACATAATGCATAATACACCTTATGCCCTTACCATTATACACCTGAATATGTAAACAAAATGATTTTACACTTTTAAAATTATAAATATGTTGTAGGGGCAAAGTGAAATAATATATTTCAGTTTGCCCCATCACTAAAAGTCTTTTTCACTTTGTACATAACAAATGTTTATAAAAAATTAAAACCAAAAGTAGGCCTAATATTAAATAAACAAATACTACACTAGGCAGCAGAAGAATCTAATTTATATTTACAATATTAATAATGAGAACTTTATCATTATATAATTCAAAAAATGCTATTTACTTACCTAATAATATTGCAATATATTCATCCAATTTGAAAAACGGTCACTAACATCATATATATTGATCTCTTGAGGTGATTGTTGCCTGACAGTAAGCAAGTAGATGTGAAATAACATAGTTTAAATATCGGCTGATAGGTGACACTGCATACAGACAAAATATTTAACCATTTCACTTTGCCCCTGTATTTCATTTTCCCCAAGTTCCCCTACATTAAAACATGTAAAAACAGAATAGCTAAGTACCGAGAAAATACTTCGATTTAGCAGATAGATTTGTACAATATTCCTTTCTGCAGAATCATAAAAAAAAAATCCGTAGACAGGTTCTGTCTTCGCAGTTTTTTTACTGCATTAAGTTCCACTCTCTGAAGACTAACGAATATCATGGTACTAAAAGAAATTTAAAAGAATTTGTGCATCATGAAATATCGGAACTTTTGTTGTCCTGCGCGGTAGTTCCACTAAGTGGGTCGTGAAACCCCTGAAAATCGGGACACCTGAAACACTAATCTCGAACCTCTGCCCATACCTGTGTAACCTCAAAGTTTATATGCACAGTTACTTTACAATCAACAAAAAATCATCATAATATTGCACTTACTCTGCTTTATATCCTCTCTGAAAAAATTTCAAAAAAGTTTCCTTACAGCAAAAAGCTTTACGGAAATTTAGCGTAATCATGTAGTTACCTGCGATTTTGAAAATATTTTCCTTATCTTCAGAGAACAATAAACAACCGAGGTTTACGAAACATTTTCGAAATAAATGTACCCTTTTGCTACCCATAAATTTACAAAAATGGTTCTGCTGTTAATTTCGGAAACCTGTTCGTTTCTGGGGTTGGTTGGTTCTCCTCATAAAAAAAAGTCTAAAGATATGGAAGATGTTTTCAGAACCTTGGGTAACTACGATGTTTCACTCAATTTTTCAAACACTTCTATATTAAGTAAATTTCTGTTTTTATACAGTTTATTTTTTAACTTAAGATAGAGTAACTAGTATTTTCCATGAATGTTAATAAAATGCATTATCATGCTCCTTTATGATATTCATTTCATATTGACTGTAGCAGTTGCACGCACACGTAAATCAGTTTCAAAATGGCGATTAGGTTAGGTGATGCATCCAGGCTTAACTCGGGAGATAATTCAAAAGTGTAGTTGGTAACTTCTTCAAGATCCACCTTACAGCCTCTCCTTATCACAAGGTGATTTTCATCTGTTTAGTCCACTGAAAGACGTCTTGGAGGCAAGATGATGTTTGCAGATGATGAGAGATTCAGTTTAAAGTTCTAATGTGGCTGAGACAGCAACCCAAAGAATTTCATGTAGCTGGTATTGGGACACATATAAAACGATGTAATAAGTACATAAATATTGATGGAGAATATGTTGGGAAATAAAAATTATTTTAAAGTGACTATCACTGTAAGTTATTATTATTTTTTTAACTTAATGACTTTTCCTCGTAATTAAATAAGACGAATATTTCTGTACAAAAAGTGGTATTTAAATACAGAAAAATTCCCAGCCTGCTCGCCACCCTGTAATAGTACTGTGTTTCAAAAAATCCTCACTAAATATTAATAAAATCATTTAATTTTCATTATAGCATTGTTTATACATGTTTTCATTTTTTTTTTTTTTTTCCAGGCCAAATGCTCATCCATTGGCTTTGTTCTGCATTTCCGGATGATCACTACTTACGCTTCTTGCTATCAAAACAGGACCTCAAAATCCTAGCTGCTCAATTCTGTACAAATCTTTTAGCTGCCGGAGTTTTAAGACAGATCGAAGATGAGAACGCCCCTTTGGCCAACTTATTTAGAGTAAGTAGAGTGCATTTTTAAAATACAATTGAAATGCTGTAATTGATTTAACCAGTTTATTTTTAGATTGCTGTATTTTGATAGTAAAGAAAAAATAAAAATAATAAAATCTAACTTTTATTTTAAGCGTTCCTTGCAAATTGGGAATAAAATCATAAAAAATCAAGAAATTTAGGTGCACCAAAAAACATCTTATTATTTTTCAAAATATCTTCCTTGAGAAGTGACGTAACTATAGCTGCCCACAATTGCGGGAGGGCGCAATAAATTAAGGAGTTGCAGTGTGAGAAAGTTTGATAAAGTGGTAATTTTAGATAAAACCTTCCATCCTTCATTAATTGTTTTTGAAATATATATATATATACGTTATGCCCAAATTCTGTATTATGCCACTCATTTCTAAGTGGGAAATAT